>CM076582.1:762687923-762892308 GCA_034641835.2 Pinus albicaulis | reverse complement strand
GCGAGCACAATATTGGATAGATGCATGGGTGGAAGGAGGAGGGGAAGTTTCAATCTGAGCCGCTGGATTAAGGATGGATGGCTGAGATCAGATCTGGAGGGAGGCACGACCCACAGGGGTCGGGCCTGTCGGGGTTGCTATGAACCGTTAGATGTAGAAGATCAAAGATCAGGATTGAAAAAGGGTTTAAGTGAAATAATACACAAGGCAGAGAAAGGTTTAATATGAGAATTTGATCTGCAGAGATCAACGGCTGAGATCTGCTAAAAAAAAATTGTAAAGAAGGGCTGTATTTTTTTTTAACCAAGGTCAGAAGGATTGATCTGGATTGTCGGATGTTGACACGTGGACGGCCCAGATGCAATCGGGGCTTTGCGATTGGCAGGGAAACAAAACTGAATGGTGCTGATGCAATTGGCTTTGTAATTTCGATCTGCAGATCAGATAGAAGGCGGAGAACTCATCGAGGAATCACCAATTGGAGACGGTGAAATAAAATATTAACGCGCCCAATGAGATTTTCCAATGCGAGATTGTGCGGGCCATCAGATTGGTCCAAGATCAATGGCGGAGAAGGGCTCTGACAAATGAACGAGCGAGACCCTTTGTAATATATAAAAACCAAAAATTTATGAATTACAAAGGTTTTAATGGCTCGAGGTGGGTTATATATAATGGAGCCAATCGGCATCGGAGGTTTATGAAACAAAAAGTGTTGCGCTCACGGTAAATATTCTGATGCGATAAGCGCTCTCAGCCTTTAACTCTTGGTCTTTTCATAGAAAACAAGGGATTAGGAGTTATGTATAAGAGGGCCAATTGCATCGTAAGTTTTAAAAAGGCCAAAAGACTTGCGTTGTTCATTTGTTTCCGATGCGATAAGCGCCCAAAGGGTTTAGCGCTTGGTTGCAGCACCAAGGCATATGGTGGGGAAGTGGTTAGTACTTAGCCCAAAGGGGCTTAAGCCTATAGTCAAAATGCTTATTTTTTATGAAATTTTCAATGTTTTTTGATGGATTTTGGGGTTTCAGCAAAGTTTAAAAGTAAGTTTTAAACTTTGTAAATGGATTTTAATGAAGGGGAAAAGGGGAATAAATGAAAAATAGAGGAATTTGATGGAAAAAATGAAGGTTAGTTTTGAGTGAAGGGGAGGGGAAAATGGAGTTTTGCAGTAGTCCCTTCCTTATGGAAAACAACAGAATTTCTGAGTTCAAACGGGAAACAGCAGTGAAGATTTAAACAAAGGGCATAATGTCTTCACGAGTCTTCAAGAGATAACATTTTTAGCAATAAAACTTGTTTCTTGAAGGCTCCAAAATGATTTAGCCACCTTTTTATATAAAAAATTTTATAGGTGGCTAAAAGTGGCTCCACTTGGGGATGGTGCCTTCTTGAAGGCATGAAGAACTTCAGACTTGCATTCTCTGGGAGGCTGATCAGTGCCTTATCCATTGGGCTGCAGCTTTCTTTACTTGGATGATCTTCTTTTGCTCTAAAAATATTAGCAACCATGAAAAAACAATGGAACTTCATCAACACAAGCTTTCTACCTACCCAATCCTACTAGTCTAACATTTTTTCTTCTTTAGAGTGCACTTGGATTGGCAAACTCTCTTACAACATTTTATTATTTTGAAAGAAAGAAACTAATCTAATTCTACTTCTTATTTCTCCATGAACTCAGATTAAACAGTTGAGTTCATATGCTTCTCTACCTAATCTACTAATATGTTAGGATTAAAGAGTCTAACAGAGTTTTATTCTCTAATCTCTAAGACATAAATTTAAAAGCATACAAGTCAGGTTTGAACAGTCTAACTTGTAGCTGATCTATGGAATAGAAAACAAGCTGTACATAGATATTATTTTATAGAAAATTAAATCAAAATGGAAGGCTTAAGATCTGAAAGTTCTAAGCACAGCCTTCCCTTTTTCATGAACTCTGTTTTTGAGTTTATTCGAGTTGTTTTTACTTTTTATCTGGTTGATATTTTGAGCTTGTTTGAACCTTTAATTTCTAACCTAATCTATCTAACTGATAAGCCGAGACTAATTTGTTTGGAAGATAAATTCATTAACCTATCAGTAGTAAATTTAAGACTATTTAGTCATGATTAGGTTGTATGACTAACTAGGAGTGTGTTTTTCAGGAGTGGCATTTAAGCTTGCACACTTTTAGAATTTATTTCTCTTTTTTGGTATGGGGTTGTACCTTGATTGTTTTTACAATCTGCCCTCTTTTCTTTCTTTTATTGTTTTTGTATTTTTGATTTTTCTAACTTTGAATGAAATGATGGATGAAATATTTATAATGGAAAAAATATAAAAAGGCTTCAAAACATGGCATGGATCAAGAGAAGTAAGGTTTGAGCATCCTGCCATTGACAAGACCTCCAAACAGTTCAGCTCCATTCAGCTCATGTAATTACTAAGCATTGTTACCAGCACCTGAATGAATGAGATAAGGGCCAAGCCATAAGTTGTCAAATTTTCCATGCTTTCCCTTGTCTTCCCTCCTTGAGTCCCACTTTAAAAATTTGTCCCCAACATTGAAATTGCTGGCCTTTTTTCTTCTATGAAAAAGCTTTTTGATGCTGTCTTGCTTTTGAAATGCTTTGTTATAAACCTCCTCTCTGGTTTGTTGAAGGTGAATAGTCTAATTTATCCTTCTGATCATGTCATTGTCTTCAGACTGAACCTTTGGAATCAAATTCATAACTAGTACACTAAGGCTAGTAGGAAAAATTGCATCTGTACCATACACAAGCTGGTAGGGTGACATTCCAATATATTTTTTTAGTGTCAATCTATCAGCCCAAAGTGCATGAACAAGCTTTGTGTGCTAAGAATTTTTGTTATCCTCCAATAGCTTCTTGATTATGTTCACCAAACTTTTGTTTGAGGATTTTGCTAGTCCATTACCTTGAGGGTAATAAGTAGTAGAGTGGCCCAATGTAATTTGATATTTGTGACAGAATTCAACCATCTTCTTTGATCCAAATGCAGCTACATTATCAGTGATGATCTTCCTAGGACAACCAAATCTAGAGAGAATATGGGTCTCAATGAATTTTATGATGACTGAGTCATTGGCTTGCCTAGAAGGGGTGGCTTCTATCCATTTGGTGAAGTAGTCTGTGGCAGTGAGAATCCATCTATGTTGGGCAGATGAGGGTGGATGGATCTCTCCTGTGAATTCAAGTCAACACTATTGAAAAGGAGCTTCAACAGTGATTGGATGCAGAGGCAAGGGTAGCAATTTTATTTTTCCTTCAAACAGTTGGCATTTATGACAGGAAATTATCATCTTGTGTACATCAAGAAAGAAAGTGGGCCAATAGTAACCAGTCCTTAGGATTTTTTTGGCTGTTGTCTTCCAGTAGAGGTGGCCTCCACATTCTCCTTCATGGAATTCGTGCTTAACCTTCTATGCATCATACTCAGGTAAAAATTTAAGCAATATACCACTTGCATTTTTCCAATAAAGACATTTATCTATAATGCAATAGTTTACAACTTTTAACTTCAAAGACCTTGCCTTTGTTTTTGATAAATCGTAGGTGTATTCAAATTAAGAAAAACAAATAAAATATCAGCATACCAAGAGGGATTCAAAAAATGGTCTTCAACAATGGGAGTTGAGAATTCTTCTTGGTCATCTAAAGTATTAATCATATTAATATCAAGAACTTCAAACTTTGATTTAGCCATTAATCTAGCTAGACCTTGGCCTTTGCTGAGTTTAGTGGGCTTGATATCTAAATCATATTCAAGAATAACATCTATCCACTTACCTCTCTTACCATCTGGGTCCTGTATTAGAATATCTTTCACAACTGAATTTGGGACAAAGGCAATGATGTGTGAGTGAAGGATGTATACTCTAAAGTCTTTTAAAGCTTTGACCAAAGCAAAATATTGCTTTTCCATAATTTTTTACTTCAAAGGAGCATCTCTCAATGCCTTGCTGAAGAATGCAATAGGCTGCTCTTGTCCTTGTAGATTTTTCTGTAGAAGGACAACAACTATTGTATGTTCTGATGCAAATGAAAAAATATAAAAATCTTTTGAAAAATCAGGACTTATTAGGATTGGTGTTTTGGTTACTGCTTTTTTCACCAGCTCAAAGGACTTATTTTCTTCCAAGGTCCATTTAACCCCTTGTTCCTTCTTCAACATGTTTTTAATGTTTCTATGGAGCTCAGCCAAGTTGGGTATGAAACTTCTCAAGAAATTAATCTTTCCAATGAAAGATTGGAGTTCCTTGACATTTCGAGAATGAGAGATTTGAAATATGGCCTCAATCCTCTTTGGATCTATCTTTATACCGTCCTCCGAAATAATGTTCCAAAGAAGTTTACCTTCTTGAAGCCTAAACAGTGTTTTCTTAGGGTTTAAAGATATCCCAAACTTTTTGCATTTCTTGAATACTTTTCTCAAGTGTTCTAAGTGCTCTTCATCTGTATTTGAAAACACAGTGACATCATCAAGTTAAATAATGATGAAGTAGCCTAATTTTTCCGAGAATGCTATGTCCATGGCTCTCTGAAAAGTTTCACCAGCATTCATTAGACCAAAGGGCATTTTCACATACATGAAAGTGCCCCAAGGTGTAGTAAACATTGTCTTTAGTTGATCATCAGGGTGGACTAAAATATGATTGTACCCTGAATAACCATCAAGCAAAGAAATTCTTTTTGAACCAACTACCGTTTGTAAAATATGGTCCATCTTGGGTAAAGGGTAGTTGTCCTTGAGTGAAGCTTTGTTTAAGTCTCTAAAGTCTATACAAAGCCTAATCTCTCCTATTTTCTTCCTAACTGACACCAGATTAGACACCCACTCAGAATATCTAATAGGGACAATAATACCAGCTTCATACATTTTCTTAATCTCCTTCTCAACCAAAGGTAACTGGACAGGGTTTTTTCTGTGCAGCTTTTGTTTAAATGGCTTTTGGTTTTCCTTGAGAGGGATTTTGTGTTGAATTATTTCAGTGTCATAGGATTTTAGATCCTCATAACTCCACGCAAAAACATCAAAAAATTCTTTAAACAACTCTATGTATTTGAGTTTAATGTGAGATGGTAAAGTCTTAGATAGTTTAATCATTTTAGGTTTAAGTTCACTGCCTATATTACAATCTTCTACTTCAATATCTACAAGTTCCAGTTTTGGCTTCTTGGCCACATTGTTAAAATCAAACAACTCTTCTAAAGGGGACAGACCCTTTGGAAAACTTTGATTTTCAGACTGCAGAGTTTCTAATCCCTTTGTTTCTAACTATGCAATCATCTTTGTTGTGTTTTTGAGTTTGCTTGACAATAGATTTATATCAGCAAGCTCATGAGATGGTTCTTCTTCACCAAGAAAATTTTCTTCACTAGGGCAGTCTGTTTCATAATCTGAATCTTTACTGTGAAGTTCAAATTCATTTCTGAACTGCATGAAGTCTTCTATTTGTTTGTCCCCGTCGAACACTTGCCAATATTTCTCGTTTTCAGGAACGGATAGTCTGAATTTAATCTAAGTTGTGCATTCTTTGGTTTCATATGGCGTTAAGCATGTCCTAGCAGCAAAGGCCAAACTGTGGGCCATGATATTCTTTCTTCTTGGGGAAAAAATCAATTGGGATTCCTCAAAAGTTTTTAACATATCCACAACATCGTTTCGATAGGCCCTAAGTCTGGGGTGATTAGTGTTGTATTCCCCATTGACATTCCTGATGATTAATTCTGAATCCCCATATACTTTAATTCTCTTGGCTCCTAATTTCTTCAACAAATGTAAGCCTAAAATCAGGGATTCATATTCTGTTATGTTATTCGAACACTGAAAACTCAATCTACATGAAAGGCTTTCTATGTGGTTATTTTCAGTGTTTCGAATCCAAACCCCTGCACAAGTATTGCTCCTAGTGCAAGACCCATAAAAATCCATACTCCACAGAGGATTAGTTTCGGGTTCTTCAGTTTGGTTAATATCCTCTTAAACAAAATTTATTTCGGTTTGTTCTTGAAAATCAACACTCTGTTGAATCTGTTTTAATTCCTCAGGTTTTTCATTAAGTTGAGGAACGTTTTCTTTACTATCAAGGTTAAACAATGATGGATGCGTGATTTTTAGTTCAAGACCCGTGTTTGGTTTGCTGCAGTTTAAAGGTTTAGCAAACCATTTTAAAAGTTTTGTGTTTCCATCCTCCTCTTCTCTATCGGCCATCAGTTCTGCTAAAGTCACCTGTTCAGTGAATGTTTCATCGTTAAATAAGATAAAAGAATTGAGGCCTGTATTTACATAATACAGAGGAGCTTTTTGGGGTCTTTCTTGGCTACTTACTATGTACTGCATATGAGACTCCCTTTAAATTCTTCTTGATTGATTAAACACAGGGATGGTCGCATAGGTCATGTCCATCTACATAGTCCCTTGTAACTTAGCCCCCCAAGACCTAGATAACAGCATGCCATAATTTTGGGGCACATTAGCCACAACAATATCCATGACTAAACATTTGGCTGGAATATGTGCTAAGTTAACGCAGAGGTCTTTGATTAATCCTAAACATTTTACTCTGCTTGAGTCAAAGGAGTAAAGGTCTTTATAAGGTCTGGTGATTTCTAGACCCAGGCTCTCCATTACAACTTTGGGCATTAAATTGTGAGAGGCCCCTGAGTCATGCATAGCGTTATGAAAAATCTTGTCATGAACGTTTAAAATTACATAAAAGGGAGGAACAAGTCCCTGTTGATATCTACCTTCAATCTTAGGACCAAAAATAAGCTCTGGTTGGTCATCATTAAGATTGACTGTGTCATTATTCTCTTCTATATTTAGAGCCTTCAAAATTTGGGTCCTATATACATTTTGGGCAGCTAAGTCAGTAAGCGGAACAAAGATTTTAATTCTGGAAATTTCCTGCTCCAAGATGAAAGGAATCTGGCTCTTTGAAGTGCTTGTCTCAGCCTTATTAACTGCCACTCTGTCAGCAAAGTCAGTTTGTTGAGTTGCTCTATTTACATTTGAAAAATTTGTTTTCACAGGAGTACCAACTGAGGTGTTAGTACTACTAAGGTCTGCACTCTGTTTTGCATTGTTTTGAGTGCCTTTCTCTTTTCCTTTATCAGAATTTCCAGCCACTGCTTTGTCCTTTTGTTTTATAATTTTTGGTTTACTTGCAGTGCTGTTTTGTGAAGATTTGTCAGAGGTTCTGTTGTTGGGGGTTTCTAGATTCTTCTTGCTTCTAAGTTCATGCTCCTTTTGAGGCTCTATGATAACATTTTCCATGTATTGATAATAACTTTCATCATCATCTCTTTTGTCATCATAGGTTGTATAAAGACCCTGTTTTCTATCATAATGAACTTCAAAGTCATAATTATCTACTCCCAACATATTTATATCACCATCCTCTATTTTGTCTATTGTATCTTCAACCTCACTCACATAATTTTGATGAAAAGGAGGAGTGATCTGCTGATCATCCTCCCTTGGTCTATTTTGAGGCTGGTTCCTTCTGAAATTATGATTTTGGTTCTGATTTCTGTTTTGAGGAGAAATTTGATTTCGACTTTCTTGTACTCTCTCAAGTATGCTCATTTTCTTCATCATCTTCTACATCATTCTTTCCATCTTTGAGCTAGATGTGGAAGGTGTAGGTTCTTCTCTAAAGGACACTCTCTTATCATTCTTCATTCTTGCTCTTTTATCCATTAAGTTAACTTCCACAGAAAGAGCCCCTTTTTGCATATCTTCAAGGGTTAGAGGATATCTTTCTCTCAGCTGATAGGCCATTTCAGGGTCAAACCCTTTAGGAAACCTGTTTAACATTGAGCCTTATGGAGGTTTTAAATGTACAGGAAGGGCATTATACACACTATTAAATCTAGTGCAGTAAGCTTATACACTTTCCCTAGTGTTTCTATGGAGATTTTTGTAATCAGAAAGTATTTGAAGAGGGTTTTTCCTCACTTCCCATTTGTTTAGGAATGTCTGATGGAAGGTTTGGAGATCATTTATACTGTGGGGGTTAAGCCTTTAAACCATTTTCTTACTTCTCCCCCCAAACTCTGAGCAAATATTCTAAGTTTGACATAATCATCATCAATTTAATTTCTGTCATAATAGTCATTCATCTTATCCACATGTTGTGATGCAGTTGTAGCATTGCTGGCATCATATAATGGAATTTTTGACTGATAGTCCTATGGAAGATTGACCAAGGGTACAGGAAGGACTAAGGGAGCATACCATGCTGCCATGATATGTGGTGGGGGTGGATTAACAAGAGGGAAAGTGGGTGTAGGATGAATAGATGTGGAAGGACCAGGAATAGACTACTAAGCTGATATTGGATGAGAGACACCTAAATTGTGAAGGAAATGTAAATCAGGTGGTGTTGTTTCTCTACTACCAGGATGTTCACGTGTTTCTTGGGATGAAAGTGAAGACTCATAATCTAGCTGATACAAATCATCAAGAGACCTAGTTCTAAATGGATTTATTAAGTCTACTTGTGATAGTTCTAGAGCTGCACAATTTTCAGGAACTGAATTAGCTCTGAAGGGTGATCTGAAAACAGTTGAAAATTTGATCTTAGGAGACTTCCTAAGAATACTTTCCAGGTTATCAACTATCTCAGGTGGGTTTGGGTCAGGGTAGGCTCTAGTATGAATATTTCTAGAAGCCACTATGCTGTGTTTTTCAGACCTAACTAAACAAGAACAGCTTTAACCAGATATGACAATCTTTAAGAGGCTAACTGATCTTTCAAACAAGAAAATTTTAATCCTAAGATCCTCTTACTGAGCTTAAATGATGTTGTGATGATAATGGTTCTTCCCAGTGGAGTCTTAAGGTCTGTTTAGGATTGTGGAGTCGCCAAGTGGAAGTTCTTAGCTCTTTTGGAGGTAAAAGGCTTTATGGTCCACTACCATGTTTATTAAATATCAATCTGAAATATTTTTGGTTTTTCTGAGTTATTTCAGTCCTATTTGGTTCTTAAGAGTGTCCTAAATCTGTTTCAAAACATAGCTATGGTTATGAGACAAAGACAGTCTACTCTTATGGCTAAGCTAGCTGCACTTTCAAGGTTTGATAAGCTCTTATAAGAATCCTAAGGTTTCCTTAGTTTGTCACTGATTCAAAATAAGTTTTTATCATGATTACCACTAGTTTGGTAGTACTTGAAGAGGGATACTTGTACTCAAGGGGTCTTTATAAGATCTTAAGGTTACCTAAGATGAAATATGACTCATCCCCAGTGGAGTCGCCAGAAATTTTATGAATCTATAATTTTAGCAAATTGGTGAGACTAAAACTGCAGAGACAACATTGTTTCAACCACTTTGGGATTATAGGATATAGCCCTCCTGAATCCGGAGAGGGATCTCTCCAAAAAGTGCAAAGATTGGATTTATATTTAAGGCTTTTGGGGTGTGATATTAGGCTAGTTATTAAGAGCAAGGGTTTTGTTTTGTTTTGGATGGTTGAGCATTATTTTTGGTTGAGTGGAAAGTCCTAAATGAAAATAGTTTCAAAGGTATGAAGTTGCAAGAAATCAGAACAAGATTTGGCCCAAAAGATAGATATAACGCTGGTTTTTAGTCCATTGGGCTATGGAGTCATAATAGGGTTTTTAATTGTGCGACAATTCAAGAGTGGTCCAAGGGGCAAGTCATCTATATCAGAAGATCTTTGAGATAAAATGATGGAATGGAAACAATAAAAGTGTTGGAGGGGTGGAAACTGATAATAATTTCAACAAGTATTTATAGTCAATCCAAACAAGAAAAATCCTTTAAGCAACTGTTTAAAACCAACCAAAGGGCAGGGCTCGCCATAAACCTCTTTGGACAAGCTTGTATTAAAGATAACTCAAGAGACAAAAAATCCAGTAATCTGCTTAATTACTTTCAGAAAGGATGAAAACACATCAGAGAAACAAAATGCAACTTAAGATCAGATAAGGTACTTTTAAACCTAGTCTGCTTTTAGCAAAAACTTAGGGAAACTTTCAGAATCTACCTTTGGAGGAAGAAGATAGAAAACAGGGGACACCATCACCTTTCTGGTCTCACTTTAATAAGAAAATAATGAAAATAACATTCAAGAACAATGTTTTAAGAAAACAGTAGGACGAGGGAACGCCAACATTCCTAACTGCTTAAACTGTATTGAATCATTCTTAAATAAAAAAATTGGAGGAAAACATTGAGATAAATATTATTAGTCAGAGAAGGGTACTGCAAACAGTAAGTCCTAACTCTATGCTTGTTGTTCTTTATCAGAGAATAGTGGACAAAATGACATACATGGAAGGGAAAATAATAACAAAGAAAGGGGCACTTCACCAATGATATAGACCAGGATCCCAAGAAACAATTTGCATATTGAAGTCAAACCAGTTACATATTCAAGTCCAATGTTTCAGTTCAGCAATCATCTTCACTTCTCAACCTAACTTATTTAATCACAAACAGAGATTCAAGAGCCTTTGAACACTATTTACAAGTAGAAGTTTCGAGCACAATTATATTTCAAAGTTCTGCAACCAACGTCTGCAATGGAATCCTCAATAAGATTTTATAGAAGGATGAGGAGGTCGAAAGAGATAAAAGATCTACTAAGTTCAATTAATACAGTTAATGCTTCTCGGCCTTTTGAGGGGCTCAATGGATAAGAGTTACAGATATTTTCCTATATTAATTGGTTTAAATTAATAATTAAGCCTGGTGGGATGATTTTGTTGAATTTAAGGCTCTTTTTAATCTTTGTAGTAACTCAGCAGATATTTTGCAATAAGTTCTTGAGCTGAATTAATTGTTTGACTTTCATGAGGAAAATATCCTCTTTTCTGGTCATTAATTGGCCTTATGTTGAATGCTTTGAGGCTACAGGTGGCATTAGGTAGCTGAGAAGAATCAGTTAGCATCTGATGTGGTAGTGGAGGCATCCTCTGTATGATAGATATTTTTGATTTTTTGTTTAAACATTGTTAATTTGTTTTGATTCTCTGTATTAGGCTTAATCAGGCCTAAAATCTATCTTCTAGTCTTAAAATGTGTTTAATTTTAGTGGTTTAGGCTTTTGATTATGGATATTAGACGTAATATACTCCAAAATGTATAATGAAATGTTTAATTCTTCATCTTTGCTGTGTTTGGGTCTTCGACACTGATACTCTTTGTTTTATTCATGTTTCAGTGTGTCTTGTTGATGTGCAGGTGCCACAGAGGGCTCGTATGGCATCAGTGCTCATGATGCACTAATGAAACATGACTTCGAACCCTGTGGAATGATTTTTCTTTATGCACAGAGGCGTGGGGGATCGTCATCCCCGACCTTTGGCTTTCCTTTAATATAATGGAAAAACCATTAAAACCTGCAAAATACCCAAAAATGTTATAAAATATTGGAATGTGTTAGGTCGTAGCCATTGGATGAAAGCATCCAATGGTGGAGATTTGCTTTCGGGGGTCAGATAGAAGGTGGTTGGAAGAATGGTGCAGAGGATTAAGTATGAGCCATAGATCTTTTTTGATCAACGGTCAAGAAAAATCGGGGCAATAATAATGTGAAGGGGTCACATATACTATGTAAATGGCAGAAAATGTGAAGAAATACAAAGGAAAAGGGAAAAATCCCTTTGGTTGAAGAAATCTATTTGAAATGAAATTTGGGGTTTCGCAGATGATTGTGAGCCATCGTATCTCATTAGAGCCCGATATCAATGGCAGAGATTGCTCGTTGAACTCCTTTGGTGAAGGTGGAGGGTGATATTATATCGCCAGATTAGATCTGAGCCGTTGATCTGCAGAGATCAATGGCGAGAAACACCACGTGATAAAAAATAATGAAAAAAAAGGAAAGTTGTTTCGGAGGGAAAAACAGGCAGTATCGCACAGCGAAATGGGAGAAAGGTGGTTTCACATTTTTTAACGTGATATGCGTTAGAAGCTAACATGTGGAAATTCAAAACAGATTATATCGCGTGATTTTTGGGAAATAAAATTCGTGCTTAAAATTACGGGATATGGAACGTCGGCCATTAGATCTGGGGGCTTAGATCTAACGGTGGGGATCGAGCGCGATATTGGATAGACGCGCGGGCGGAAGGAGGAGGGGCGGTTTCAATCTGATTCGTTGGATCAAGGATGGATGGCTGAGATCAAATCTGGAGGGAGGTAGGACCCACAGGGGTCAGGCCTGTCGAGGTTGTTATGAACCATTAGATGTAGAAGATCAATGGTCAGGATTGAAAAAGGGTTAAAGAGAAATAATACACAAGGAAGAGAAAGGTTTAATATGGGCCATTGATATGCAGAGATCAGCGGCTGAGATATTCTCAAAAAACATTATAAAGCAGGGCTGTATTTTTTTTTAACCAAGGTCAGAAGGATTGATCTGGACCATCGGATGTTGACACGTGGATGGCCCAGATGCAATCAGGGCTTTGCGATCGGCGGGGAAACAAAACTAAATGGTGCCGATGTGATTGGATTTGGATCGTTGATTTGCAGATCAGATCGATGGCGGAGAAATCATCGGGGAATCGCCAATCAGAGACACTGAAATAAAATATTAATGCGCCCAATGAGATTTTCCGATGCGAGATTGCGCAGGCCATCGGATTGGTCCAAGATCAACGTCGGAGAAGGGTTCCGACAAATGAACGAGCGGGACCCTTTTTAATATATAAAAACCAAAAATTTATGAAATACAAAGGTTTTAATGGCTCAGGGCGGGTTATATATAATGGAGCCAATCGGCATCGGAGGTTTATGAAACAAAAAGTGTTGCGCTCATGGTAAATATTACGATGCGATAAGCGCTTTCAGCCTTTAACTCTTGGTATTTTCATAGAAAACAAGGGATCAGGAGTTATGTATAAGAGGTCCAATCACATCGAAAGTTTTATAAAGGCTAAAAGACTTGTGTTCTTCGTTTGTTTCCGATGCGATAAGTGCCGAAAGGGTTTAGTGCTTGGTTGCAGCACCAAGGCATATGGTGGGGAAGTGGTTAGGACTTAGCCCAAAGGAGCTTAAGCCTATAGTCAAAACACTTATTTTTTATGAAATTTTCAATGTTTTTTGATGGATTTGAGGGTTTTGGAAAAGTTTAAAAATGAGTTTTAAACTTTGTAAAAGGATTTTCATGAAGGGAAAAAGGGGAATAAATGAAAAATAGAGGAATTTGATGGGAAAAATGAAGGTTATTTTTGAGTGGAGGGAAGGGGAAAATGGAGTTTTGCAGCAGTCCTTTCCTTATGGAAAACAACACAATTTCTGAGTTCGAAAGGGAAACAACAGTGAATATTTAAACAAAGGGCATGATGTCTTCATGAGTCTTCAAGAGATAACATTTTTAGGAATAAAACGTGTTTCTTGAAGGCTCCAAAATGATTTAGCCACCTTTTGATATAAATTTTTTTATAGGTGGCTAACAGTGGCTCCACTTGGGGATGGTGCCTTCTTGAAGGCATCAAGAACTTCATAATTACATTCTCTGGGAGGCTGATCAATGCTTTATCCATTGGGCTGCAACTTTCTTTACTTGGATGATCTTCTTTTGCTCTGAAAATATTAGCAACCATGAAAAAACAATGGAACTTCATCAACACAAGCTTTCTACCTACCCAATCCTACTAATGTAACATTTTTTCTTCTTAGAGTGCACTTGGATTGGAAAAATCTCTTACAATATTTTATTCTTTTGAAAGCAAGAAACTAATCTAATTCTACTTCTTATTTCTCCATGAACTCAGATTAAACATTTGATGAGTTCATATGCTTCTCTACATAATCTACTAATCTGTTAGGATTAAATAGTCTAACAGATTTTTATTCTCTAATCTCTAAGACAGAAATTTAAAAGAATACAAGTTAGGCTTGAACAATCTAACTTGTAGCTGATCTATGGCATAGAAAACAAGCTGTACATAGATATTATTTTACAGAAAATTAAATCTTTCTTAAGATCTGAAAGTTCTAAGCAAAGCCTTCCCTTTTCTTCAGCTCTGTTTTTGAGTTTATTGGAGCTATTTTTCCTTTTTATCTGGTTAAGATTTTGAGCTTGTTTGAACCTTTAATTTCTAACATAATCTATCTAACTGATAAGCCAAGATAAAGCTGTTTGGAAAATAAATTCACTAACCTATCAGCAGTAAATTTAAGACTAGTTAGTCATGATTAGGCTGTATGATTAACTAGGAGTGTGTTTTTCAGGGGTGGCATTTAAGCTTGCACACTTTCAGAATTTATTTCTCTTTTTTGGTATGGGGCTGTACCTTTATTTTTTTTACAATCTGCCCTCTTTTCTTTCTTCTATTGTTTTTGTATTTTTTATTTTTCTAACTTTGAATGCAATGACGGATGAAATATTTATAATGGAAAAAAATATAAAAAGGCTTCAAAACATGGCATGGATCAAAAGAAGTAATGTTTTATCATCCTGCCATTGACAGGACCTCCAAACAGTTCAGCTCCATTCAACTCTTGTAAGAAATAAGCACTTTTACGAGCACCTGAATGAATAAGATAAGGGCCAAGCCATAAGTTGTCAAATTTTCCATGCTTGCCCTTGTCTTCCCTCCTTGAGTCCCACTTTAAAACTTTGTCCCCAACATTGAAATTGATGGCCTTTGTTCTTCTGTCAAAAATCTTTTTGATGCTGTCTTGCTTTTGCAATGCTTTGTTATAAACCTCCTCTCTGGTTTGCTGAAGGTGAATAGTCTGATTTATCCTTCTGATCATGTCATTGTCTTCAGACTGAACCTCTTGAATCAACTTCATAACTGGTACACCAAGGCTGGTAGGAGAAATTGCATCTGTACCATACACAGGCTGGTAGGGTGACATTCCAATATATTTGTTTAGTGTCAATCTATCAACCCAAAGTGCATGAACAAGATTTGTCTGCCAAGACTTCTTGTTATCCTCCAACAGCTTCTTGATTATGTTCACCAAACTCTTGTTTGAGGATTCTGCTAGTCCATTACCTTGAGGGTAATAAGCAGTAGAGTGGCCCAATGTAATCTGATATTTGTGACAGAATTCAACCATCCTCTTTGATCCAAATGCAGTTGCATTATCAGTGATGATATTCCTAGGACAACCAAATCTAGAGAGAATATGGGTCTCAATGAATTTTATGATGACTGAGTCATTGGCTTGCCTAGAAGGGATGGCTTCTATCCATTTGGTGAAGTAGTCTGTGGCAGTGAGAATCCATCTATGTTGGGAAGATGAGGGTGGATGGATCTCTCCTATGAATTCAATTCCCCACAATTGAAAAGGAGCTTCAACAATGATTGGATGCAGAGGCAAGGGTAGCAATTTTCTTTTTCCTTCAAACAGTTGGCATTTATGACAGACAATGATCATCTTGTGTACATCAATAAATAGAGTGGGCCAATAGTAACCAACCCTTAGGATTTTTTTGGCTGTTATTTTCCAGTAGAGGTGGCCTCCACATTCTCCTTCATGGAATTCATGCTTATCCTTCTCTGCATCATACTCAGGTAAACATTTAAGAACCACTTGCATTTTTCCAATAAAGACATTTATCTATAATGCAGTAGTTTACAACTTTTAACTTCAAAAAACTTGCCTTTTTTTTTGATAAACCAAGAGGTGTATTCAAATTAAGAAAATAAAATAAAATATCAGCATACCAAGAGGAATTCAAAAAATGGTCTTCAACAATGGGAGTTGAGAATTCTTCTTGGGCATCTAAAGCATTAATCATATTAATATCAAGAACTTCAAAATTTGATTCAGCCATTAATATAGCTAGACCTTGGCCTTTGATGAGTTTAGTGGGCTTGATATCTAAATCATATTCAAGAATAACATCTATCCACTTACCTCTCTTAACATCTGGGTCATGTGTTAGAATATCTTTCACAACTGAATTTGGGACAAAGGAAATGATGTGTGAGTGAAGGATGTATACACTGAAGTATTTTAAAGCTTTGACCAAAGCAAAAGCTTGCTTTTCCATAATGTTGTACTTAAAAGGAGCATCTCTCAAAGCCTCGCTGAAGAATGCAATAGGCTGCTCTTGTCCTTGTAGATTTTTCTGTAGAAGGACAACAGCTATTGTGTGTTCTGATGCAAATGAAAAAATATAAAAATCTTTTGAAAAATCAGGACTTATTAGGACTGGTGTTTTGGTTAACGCTTGTTTCACCAGCTCAAAATACTTCTTTTCTTTCAAGGTCCATTTAACCCCTTGCTCCTTCTTCAACATGTTTTTAATGTTTCTAAGGAGCTCAGCCAAGTTGAGTATGAACCTTCTCAAGAAATTAATCTTTCCAATGAAAGATTGGAGTTCCTTGATGTTTTGAGGATGAGAGATTTGCAATATGGCCTCAATCCTCTTTGGATCTATCTTTATACCCTCCTCCGAAATAATGTGCCAAAGAAATTTACCTTCCTGAAGCCCGAACAATGTTTTCTTAGGGTTTAAAGATATCCCAAACTTTGTACATTTCTCGAATACTTTTCTCAAGTGTTCTAAGTGCTCTTCATCTGTCTTTGAAAATATAGTGACATCATCAAGGTAAGTAATGATGAAGTAGCCTAATTCTTCCAAGAATGCTATGTCCATGGCTCAGCATTTTCACATACATGAAAGTGCCCCAAGGTGTAGTAAACACTGTCTTTAGTTGATCATCGGGGTGGACTAAAATCTTATTGTACCCTGAATATCCATCAAGCAAAGAAATTCTTTTTGAACCAACTACCCTTTGTAAAATATGGTCCATCTTGGGTAAAGGGTAGTTGTCCTTGAGTGAAGCTTTGTTTAAGTCTCTAAAGTCTATACAAAGCCTAATCTCTCCTGTTTTCTTCCTAACTGACACCAGATTAGACACCCACTCAGAATATCTAATAGGGACAATAATACCAGCTTCATACATTTTCTTAATCTCCTTCTCAACCAAAGGTAACTGGACAGGGTTTATTCTGCGCAGCTTTTGTTTAAATGGCTTTTATTTTTCCTTGAGAGGGATTTTTTGCTGAATTATTTCAGTGTCATAAGATTTCAGATCCTCATAACTCCATGAAAAAAAAACAGAAAATTCTTTAAACAACTCTATGTATTTGAGTTTAATGTGTGTTGGTAAAGTCTTAGATAGTTTAATCATTTTAGGTTTAAGTTCACTGCCTATATTACGCTCTTCTACTTCAGTCTCTACAGGTTCCAGTTTTGGCTTCTTGGCCACATCGTTAAAATCAAACAACTCTCCTAAAGGGGACAAACCCTTTGGAAAACTTTGATTTTTAGACTGCAGAGTTTCTAATCCCTTTGTTTCTAACTCTGCTGTGTTTTTGAGTTTGCTTGACAACAGATTTATATCAGCAAGCTCAGGAGATTGTTCTTCTTCACCGGAAAAATTTTCTTCACTAGGGAAGTATGTTTCATAATCTGAATCTGAACTATGAATTTCAAATTCATTTCTAAACTGCATGAAGTCTTCTATTTGTTTGTCCTCGTCGAACACTTGCCAATATTTCTCTTTGTCAGGAACGACTAGTCTGAATTTAATCTGAGTTTTGCATTCTTTGGTTTCATATGGCGTTAAGCATGTCCTAGCAGCAAAGGCCAAACTGCGGGCCATGACATTTTTTCTTCTTGGGAAAAAAATCAATTGGGATTCCTCAAAAGTTTTTAATAGATCCACAACATCATTTCGATAGGCCCTAAGTCTGGGGTGATTAGCATTGTATTCCCCATTGACCTTCCTGATGATTAATTTTGAATCCCCATATACTTTAATTCTATTGGCTCCTAATTTCTTCAACAAATGTAAGCCTAAAAGTAGGGATTCATATTCCGCTATGTTATTCGAACACTAAAAATTCAATCTTTAGGAAAGGCTTTCTGTGTGGTTGTTTTCAATTTTTTGTATCTAGACCCCTGCACCAGCATTTCTCCTAGTGCAGGACCCATCAAAATCCATACTCCACAAAGGATTAGTTTCAGGTTCTTCAGTTTGGTTAATATCCTCTTCAACAAAAGTGAATTTGATTTGTTCTTGAAAATCAACACTCTGTTGAATCTGTTTTAATTCCTCAGGTTTTTCGTTAAGTTGAGGAATGCTTTCTTGACTATCAAGGTTAGAAAATGATGGATGCGTGATTTGTAGTTCAAGACCTGTGTTTGGTTTGCTGTGGTTTAAAGGTTCAACAAAATGTTTTAACAGTTCTGTGTTGCCCTCCTCCTCTTCCCTATCGGCCATCAGTTTTGTTAAAGTCACCTGTTCAGTGAATGTTTCATCGTTAAATAGGATAAAAGAATCGAGGCTTGTATTTACAGAATACAGAGGAGAGTTTTGGTGTCTGTCTTGGCTAGTTACCATGTACTGCATATGATACTCCCTGTAAAGTCTTCTTGATATATTAAACACAGGGATGGTCGCATAGGTCATGTCCATTTGCATAGTCCCTTGTAACTTAGCCCCCCAAGACCTAGATAATAGCATGCCATACTTTGGGGGCACATCAGCCACAACAATATCCATGACTAAACATTTGGCTGGAATCTGTGCTAAGTTAACGCAGAGGTCTTTGATTAATCCTAAATATTTTACTCTGTTTGAGTCAAAGGAGTAAAGGTCTTTATAAGGTCTGGTGATTTCTAGACCAAGGCTCACCATTACAGCTTTGGGCATTAAACTGTGAGAGGCCCCTGAGTCATGCATAGCATTATGCAAAATCTTGTCATGAACGTTTAAACTTACATAAATGGGAGGAACAGGTCCCTCTTGATATCTACCTTCAATCTTAGGACCAAAAATAAGCTCTGGCTGGTCATCATTAAGATTAACTGTGTCATTATTCTCTTTTGTATTTAAAGCCTTCAAAATGTGGGTTCTATATACATTTTGGGCAGCTAAATCAGTAAGGGGAACATATATTTTAATTCTAGAAATTTCCTACTCCAGGATGAAAGGAATCTGGCTCTTTGAAGTGCTTGTATCAGCCTTATTAACTGCCACTCTGTCAGCAAAGTCAGTTTGTTGATTTTCTCTATTTACATTTGACAAAAATGTTTTCACAGGAGTACCAAATGAGGTGTTAGTACTACTAATGTCTGCAATCTATTTTGCATTGTTTTGAGTGCCTTTCTCTTTACCTTTATCAGAATTTCCAGCCACTGCTTTTTCCTTTTGTTTTATAATTTTTGGTTTACTTGCAGTGCTGTTTTGTGAAGATTTGTCAGAGGTTCTGCTGTTGGGGGTTTCTAGATTCTTCTTGCTTCTAAGTTCATACAAATTTTTAGGCTCTATGATAACATTTTACATGTCTTGATAATAAATTTCATCATCATCTATTTTGTCATCATAGGGTGTATAATGACCTTGTTTTCTATCATAATGAACTTCAAAGTCATCATTATCTACTCCAAACATATTTATATCATCATCCTCTGTTTTCTCTATTGTATCTTCAACCTCACTTATGTAATTTTGATGAAAAGGAGGATTGATTTGCTGAGCATCCTCCCTTGGTCTATTTTGAGGTTGGTTTCTTCTGAAATTCTGATTTTGGTTTTGATTTTTGGTTTGAGGAGCAGTTTGATTTTGACTTGCTTGTGCTCTCTCATGTATGCTCATTTTATTCATCATCTCCTCCATCATTCTTTCCATGTTTGAGCTGGATGTGGAAGGTGTAGGTTCTTCCCTGAAGGACACTTTCTTCTCATTCTTCATTCTTTCTCTTTTATCCATTAAGTTAACTTCCACAGCAAGAGCCCCTTTTTGCATATCTTCAAGGGTTAGAGGATCTCTTTCTCTCAGATGATAGGGCATTTCAGGGTCAAAACCTTCAAGAAACTTGTTTAACGTTGAGCCTTGTGGAGGTTTTAAATCTAGGGGAAGGGCATTATAAAAACTATTAAATCTAGTGCAGTAAGCTTGTACACTTTCCCTAGTGTTTTTATGGAGAGTTTTGTAATCAGAAAGTATTTGAAGAGGGTTTTTCCTCACTTCCCATTTGTTTAGGAATTTCTGATGGAAGGCTTGGAGATCATTTATACTGTGGGGGGTTAAGCCCTTAAACCATTTTCTTACTTCTCCCCCCAAACTCTGAGCAAATAGTCTAATTTTGACAGAATCATCATTAATTTCATTTCTATCAAAGTAGTCATTCATCTTATCCACATGTTGTGATGCAGTTGTAGCATTGTTGGCATCATATAATGTAATTTTGGACTGATAATCCTGTGGAAGATTGACCAAGGGTACAGGAAGGACTAAGGGAGCATACCATGCTGCCATGATATGTGGTGGGGGTGGATTAACAAGAGGGAAAGTGGGTGTAGGATGGAAGGACTAGGAATAAACTATTGAGCTGATCTTGGATGAGAGACACCTAAATTGTGAAGGAAATGTAAATCAGGTGTTGTTGTTTCTCTACTACCAGGATGTTCACGTGTTTCCTGGGATGAAAGTGAAGACTCAGAATCTAGCTGATCTAAATCATCAAGAGACCTAGTTCTAAATGGATTTCTTAAGTCTACTTGTGATTGTTGTAGAGCTACAAGATTTTCAGGAACTGAATTAGCTCTGAAGGGTGATCTAAAAATAGTTGAAAATTTGATCTTAGGAGACTTCCTAAGAATACTTTCCGGGTTATCAACAATCTTAGGTGGGTTTGGGTCAGGGTAGGCTCTAGTATGAATATTTCTAGAAGCCACTATGTTGTGTGTTTCAGACCCAACTAAACACACTAGTACATTTGGGGGAAATTTCGACACTTGGTTCCGACACTTTTGAACAAATGTTGGAAATTTCCCCAAATTTTTTCAATCCCGCCCGAAACCGTTGCTATACCGACTTCTAGAGAAAAGTGTTGCAATACCGACACTTAGACAAAGTGTCGCAATTGCGACGTTTGGAGGAAGACGTCGCAATTGCGACACTATGCCCCAAATAATCGCTATTGTGATGGCTGCTTCCAAATGTCGCAATTGTGACACAATGTCTAAGTGTCGCAATTGCGACATTTGGAGGCATCCATCGCAATAGCGACACTTTGTTTGCGACACAATGTATAAGTGTCGCAATTGCGACGTTTGGAGGTATCCATCACAATACCGACGCTTTGGCCACCGTCGGTATAATGACACTTATATGCAATAAACGACACTGATATGCCTTTGCAAAAATGGTCGGCTTACAGAGCAGCGCGAGGAGTAGTTCATGGAGGCACCTTTGCGATTGCGCATAATTTGGAGAGAAAATAGTAATAATGAGAGAGGCTCCTTTAATTGCGTCTTTGATTTGTGAAGGTATGGATTGTCCAACATGCAATTCTATGCTGTCGAGAAAGACTCACAATCCTCTAGAAACAAGACTATTGTGAAGATGCCTAGCGAAGAAACGGACATCGGGTTAACGACTGTTGATGAACACAACGTAGTCCGACGAAGAAGGCACCAAGGAGGGTATTCTCAGTGAATGAGGTATGTTCAAATATTAATTTCAACTACCCTATACTATGGCCGCTTTCTAAATCTTTTTAAATGGCTCTGTCAAACAGCCGCTTTCTAAAACTAATGAACAGTCAATTTTGGTTTTGAAATCATAGTCCCTGCACACTTAAAAACAGAGCACTGTATTGTTTTGGAAAAAGATAAATTTAATAGTAAACACGGGAGATTTTAATTCAGAAGAATGTGGTCCCACAGACCATAGACCAAATTGGCCATCCACGTGGAAGCAGGTGATTTGATTGTGTTATTTTTTGGCCCGTCTGCATTGTGGAATTCCGGACCCGAAACATTATAGGGCGGAATTAATTTGATTTTCGCGTCACTGTTTTCCTCTGTACACAAAGCCAAAAAACGGACCCAAATTTTTATGTGGCGTATTCTATGAATTTTTTTCGTCACAAATTAGGGTGACATCAGCAGGCTATTTTGGAACGCGAATTTGTGATTGAAATCAGGTTTATTTTTTTGAAGTCCAGACGTATGATATAGTTTTATTAATATTTTGTTATAAGTTTTATATAACATATGCACAAATATTTCACTTTGGGCATTTGTAATGTGGGCCTGAATGAGGTGGATATCGGTGGCCACCCACCTATTCCATTTGGACCAGCACCATCAATTCTTGCAGCTTTTCACATTCAGCACAACTTACTATTTTTAGTAGGTTTTCGGGTCCTCCACTCTCGGAGCCGTTTTGGGGGCTTAATGATCCAGGTGGATATTGGTGGCCACCCACCTATTCCATTTGAACCCCCATCATCAGTTCTTTCAGTTTTCAAGTTGCAACAAAACTTACTATTTTTAGCAGTTTTTCGGGTCCTGAACTTCCGGAGCTGTTTTGAGGCCCTAAACGACGTTTTTTGGGCATCGCTTTACTAGTGAATTTGATCATCAAATTCATCTCGAAAGTTGTAGTCCTCGGATAGAGATTTCTAATGATGTATCATGTGCGTCAAACGGAGATAGTATGCCAAAGTTACGTCCCTGGGAAGTTGAAACACAAATTTACCCAAACGGGGCCCATAGTTTTGGCGCTTCATCTCCTAGGGTTAGGTTTTTAGGATGTTTAGGGTTCTCCATTGTTTCTCAATAATAAATAGGCCCTCGAGCCTCATTGAAACGCAGTTCAGAGGTTGGTAGCCACCACATCTCTTCTCAGAGATTCGCTACCAGCACCCTAGCTATTGTATTTCCATTATGTCTGTAAGCATATTTCTGTTATTTGATATTAATGAAATGATGCATTATTTCCGCTGTAGCTCTATGTTTATGGTTATTTTTGTATTCTGTTGCGTTCCTGCATAAATCCGGATTAGTGGTATTAGAGGGGGTCTGCTCTTTCTTTGTTTTTCTTTGCATGTCCCCAACACGGTAAGGGTATAAGGAGTTAGGGCTCGATCTGGCTGAACCCTTGCAAGATCAGCCTCGCAAACCCCGACGACCTCCCATGGCGGAAGAAAAGAAAGATGAGGGAGCAGGAGATCCTATCAAAATACTGCTCGAGGAGGCCCTCGAGAAAAAAAGGAACGCGATGATGGATAAATTTTCTCAAATCCTTCAACGACTGCCCACATATGGCGCATCTGCATCCAACAACCACTCTGGAGGTGCCACTCCCTTCAAGGTACAGGTAAACTTTGAAATTCCTATATTTGAAGGAAAAATAGATGCAGACGTCGTAGACAGATGGTTAAATTTGCTAGAAGGGTATTTCTCGTTCCATGACTTCTCTGACCGAGAAAAGATTATTTTTGCACTCCTCAAAGCTGCCCCCCATGTCAAAGACTGGTGGGAAACCTACCGCGAGCAAGAGGGCGAAGGGGAACCCTCTCTGTTCTCTGCCACACCCACTTGGAATTCGTTCCGAGATGGCATCAAGGAACAATATTACCCCGTGGGGAGCTATGAGGACAAATACATCCAATGGACCACGTTGCGGCAACAAAAGGATCAAGATGTGCACGAACTGACGAATCTGTTCCATACCCTGCGCACAAAGTTGGGTATTAAATATTCGGAGAGACATTTGGTGCTCAAGTACCGCGGCTGTCTACACAAACACATTCAGTAGGAAATGGAGTTCCTCGAAATTACATCGCGTGGCACGGCATATCGCTATGCCGCCAAGATTGAGCAGAAATTTAAGCAGAAGAAGCGAGACTTTGGATCTGCAAATCTAAAAGGTGCCCCCGAACTGAAGAACAAGGGGCAAGGCCAAAGCAATGCGACTCAGAACAACACCAAAAATCCAAAGAAGGACACAGGGAAGTGGTGTGACTTTCATAACAGCCCCACTCACAACATAAACGAGTGTCGGGCCAAACAGTCTTTGGTGGCCGAACTAAAGGCACCCGAATCAGATGCATTTTCTGATCCTGAGTTAGAACCAGACAAAGGCAATGAAAAAGAGAAGCAGATCATTGATGTGGATCCCAGTGCCATTTTTGCCACCACCAAGATCCAGAAGGAGGGTCCAGAGGATCCAGAGGAGCGGGAGCGCCTCTTCCATTCGCAGATGTGGGTAAAGGGTTCTCCGCTGCAATTTCTCGTCGATAGCGGAAGCCAAAAGAACCTCATTTCAGCAGAGGTTGTGAAGCAACTCGGCCTACCGACCATAGCACACCCACAGCCATATACCATCGGGTGGCTCCACCCAGAGAGAGATCTCCGCATCCGCCAGCAGTGCCTCCTTCCATACAGTATCAAGCCATTCACGGATGAGGTATTGTGTGATGTTGCTCCTCTTGATGTAACTGATGTATTATTGGGCCAACCATACTTGTGGAGGTGACATGCTATGTATGAGTCTAGGCCTCGTGCTGTTATTATTACTTTGGGAAATAACTTGTACAGGATACCAGAGGTAGTACCGCCTCCTGTCATCTCTTTGACTACTGCAAAACAACGCAGTAAGATTGTTTCCCAAAACAGGAAATTCATTTTCCTTACGACTCACTCACAGGGAAAGAAGAATATTGTGGCCACAACCTCGAAACAGGGCTCCCTTGCACGGCTGCAGCAGATGGAAAAAGTTATGGAGGAATACGATGACAATTTCTCCTCACTCATAAAGGTTCCTCTACACTGTCAGGACAAGCACTCCATTGATTTGACTCCCAACGCACCACCGCCTGATGTTGCCATACATCCTGCAACTACACATACAGAATCCAAACATGTACTATCTAAGGCTGATAAAGAAACCAAATTTACTAAACGCATCCAGCATGTCCACCCGCAGGTCCATGACATCTTCAATACATCTAATACTCAGTTCAACAGAATTTGCCTCATCTCATGGAGGATCTCAACGCAATGGGGACCATTGCTTCCCAAGGAGGGAGGAATGATCCAGGTGGATATCGGTGGCCACCCACCTATTCCATTTGGACCAGCACCATCAATTCTTGCAGCTTTTCACATTCAGCACAACTTACTATTTTTAGCAGGTTTTCGGGACCTCCACTCTCGGAGCCATTTTGGGGGCTTAATGATCCAGGTGGATATTGGTGGCCACCCACCTATTCCATTTGAACCCCCATCATCAGTTCTTTCAGTTTTCAAGTTGCAACAAAACTTACTATTTTTAGCAGTTTTTCGGGTCCTGAACTTCCGGAGCCGTTTTGAGGCCCTAAACGACGTTTTTTGGGCATCGTTTTACCAACGAATTTGATCATCAAATTCATCCTAAAAGTTGTAGTCCTCGGATAGAGCTTTCTAATGATGTATCATGTGCATCAAACGGAGATAGTATGCCAAAGTTATGTCCCTGGGAAGTTGAAACACCAATTTACCCAAACGGAGCCCATAGTTTTGGCGCTTCATCTCCTAGGGTTAGGTTTTTTGGATGTTTAGGGTTCTCCATTGTTTCTCAATAATAAATAGGCCCTCGAGCCTCATTGTAACGCAGTTCAGAGGTCGGTAGCCACCACATCTCTTCTCAGAGATTCGCTACCAGCACCCTAGCTATTGTATTTCCATTATGTCTGTAAGCATATTTCTGTTATTTGATATTAATGAAATGAGGCATTATTTCCGCTATAGCTCTATGTTTATGGTTATTTCTGTATTCTGTTGCGTTCGTGCATAAATCCGGATCAGGGCCTCGAATACTTTAAATAGGTTTGGTTTAATATTTTTTTTTGTTTTTTCTGTTATTATATGTAATAGCATGTGTTTTAAAATAGCCCAAAGGCTAATGTAAAAGGAAAAAGGGCGTATTATGTTATTTTAAAACATATACATTAGACAGTTTAAAAGTTTTGAGGATTGCACCCCCGGTGCAATTATTTGTTTATAAGATTATATGATACATGTGAGATAAAGGTTTATTATTTATCATATGTAAATAAATTTTATCAATATTGTACATTTACACTTTTATGAGGTGATGTTATAAGTAAATTCATAAATATCTCTTTTTAGTCCTCATTTTACTCCATGAATATGTATGGAAATGAAATTTCAATAGATTAATTTTCTTCTAACCTATGTATCATCAATATTGTACATTTACATTCTTAATTATGAGGTGATGTTATAGGTAAATCCATGAATATCTCCTTTTAATCTTCATTTTACTCCGTGAATATGTTTGGAAATGAAATTTCAATAGATTAATTTTCTTGCTATTATATGTTTTACGAAGATATGGTAAGGAATTCTCTCTTGTTCTTCTTAGAAATAATTATATATATATATATATATATATATATATATTTCAAAATAGATTAAAAAAATTATATGAGAAAAATTATTAATTCATCAATATGTGTGTGTGTGTGTTGTGAGGAATAATTTCATAGTTCAACTTAATGGTTCATTATATAATCATGCGATCATCACCAATGATATATCTTAAAAAGCAACTGAAAAGCCATGTGTACAAAATCGATGTATACTCTAGAGAGTGGTTCTCATATCACTATGTAAATTGTTGTAGCTACTTCAACAAAATTATAAGATAAACTGTAATACACATCATATATGCACCATAACAATTGGTACAGGGTAAAACCCCCCTGCCACACCTTTGTACTCGATCCAATTTTCTCTGTCAACTCTTCTAGCTGTGGGAGTTTCCTCCAAGGATCATAATACCCCTAAGGCATGTTATCACCCTAGTAATTCTCAGGTTGTGGGATGGGGATTTTTGTAGTTAAGAACACCAGGGGTAACCAAGAACCGCTTTGGGAATTCAAGATCTAGCCTTCTTGAACTCCAGAGAGGGATCTCTTCATATGATTTAGCTTTGTTTTAGTAATAGATATTAGGCTAGCTATGATTGCGTATTTGGGTTTGATTTTAAAATATTGGTGGGAATAAAGAGATTTCAAGGTAAACCAGAAGGATCTACCAGAATATTGGGCAATGGAGTCAACTCTCTAGGCAAGCAGAACTAAGAAATAAGGCTCAGAGATGCAAATGTGCTAAGGGAAAGATAGGTGACCTTCTAAGGCTATGTATAGGCTTGATTTGATGGAGTGGATGGAATTTGAGAAAAAGGGCACTTAAGAATCCTTAAGCTACAGATAAGAAGATTGAAGAAGGAGATCTAACTGGGACCTAGAGAAATTAAGAATTCTATGGTCCGGTTATCAAGTAGAAAATATTAAAATGCCAACAAGTTTCGAAATAGGGATCTTATTATCACTAATCCTGTTTAATTTTTCCTTAGTTGATCATTATAGACTAGAAAAACATAATATGAATGAATGTAAACTTTAAAGAAATACACTGAAAAAAAGGAAAGAAATGAGACTTTTCTTGTCACCATGAGAATCCTTAGCTATGATGTCTTTGATCTCTTTCCAGTCTACTGCTTTCACTAATTGACTCACCAACTTCAATATAACCAGCAAATAAGACTATAGTTGTCTTGAGAAATTTTATTCACACTGAATACTTCGAATTGTGAAGTATTTATACAAAAAATTGTTTACAAAATATCTCAGGAATTGGGATAATGTTTTAATAAAAAATAGGAAAGAAAACTTAAAAAGAGGGACAGTTGCAAAACAGTTTGCAAGCTGTTACCTTTTTACAAGCAAAAATAGAACTAATTATTCTAATTTGAACTGATTGTATTTGTGCACTTTAACCCTGTATTTTTACCATTTGAGGTAACAGTAAAAAATGAATTTCCAAGTGAATTTCTTATTTTTTATCCATTAAATTCACAACAGATCTGTGAATTCTTGCCACTTTTCTGCAGAGGGGATCTTCATAGTCTTCAATTTTCTGTAACTTTCATCTTCCTCTATATACTTGGTAAAGTTAGGCTTGATGGTGAACATATGCCTGATCTCATTATCTAAAATGAAGAGATTTTCAAAATACTGAAGAAGTATTTTGCCTGTTGGTGATCCTTGAGGCAGTGGTTGTCTGGCTTGCTCTTTTGCATGATTTCTGATTTTTAGATCATAATCTTTCTGAGGCATTAACTTTTCATTCAATGCGTGAATATCAGGCAAGCCTGCTTCTGACAATGTTTTGTATTTGGCTAAAAATGTTGAGATGGATACATTCATGTATTTACACCAGTCCTCTAGATTACTCATTATGTTTCTTTTGTTCAGGACCTTTTTTATTTGAAGAATGGTTTCTGTTCTATCAACAATTTTCAATTCTTCCAACTCTTCCCTGGTTTTAATTTTTAAAAAAGATATGAGTTGGATTGCTTGGGCTGGTTTATTGTCAATTTCCCTCTTAGTCTTGTCAATCTCTGCACTAGCAACTTGAAGTAACTCCCTCTGTTCATAAATTATCCGAATTGAAGGCCATTGAGAATGAATGCCTTCAATAATTTTGGTTCATAAATGATTTTTTATATAGGCCACTTGATCTGTAAGATTTAATTATGCTTGCAGAATATTTACCTGTTCTTGTAGTCGATCGACCCTTTGCTCATGTCCTTTATAAGTAATCAAGGCATCATTTTTGGAATTTTCTAAATTTTTAATAATCCCTTTCAAACAAAGAATCTCTTTATCTTGGTCTTGTTGTGTGCTCCTCTATGAGGATGAAGAAGAAGAGGCAGAGATTAGAGAAGTAATTGGCACTGCAGTTGCCAGTACTCCTTTCGGTGCCAAGTGTTCTGCCAAAGTAGATGGTATAGTAGTGTTTTCAGTGGGGATCACTGTAGGAATGACCATTGGTTGTGCTTTTCTTAGTTCTTCATTCTCTTTCATTAGAGCTTTTATTTGACTTTCCATTTTTTTTATCTGATCTGTCATTTGATGTACAAGCTGCTTTAATTCATCATTCTCTATTTTTTGCTGTAGAATTTCTTTTGCTTGAGAGTTTTCACTCTGAGGCAACTTCAACTTTTTTCTAAGAACAGCTATATCCTCATTTTTCTGTTTAATTAAGGCTTTTTCCCCTTCAATGTTGGCCGGGTCACCCCTGCTTCAATCACTATATCTTCTAGTGCTTTTATTCTTAAATTATTAGCATATAGTGAGGCTTTGTCCAACTTCATTTGATTTTGGAGGTTGAGCACTGTTTTCTCAAGCCTAATTGATTTCATAGTTTTACTGACAATCTTGGAATATAGAATTTCAGTATTGCTCCTATGAAATTCAATTTTATCTAATTCATGAATGGCATCTGCATCCACTTCAAAATCTGTTTTGGAATAATCTGCCACTGATTTTGGCTCAGCCACTGTAGGCTTCAAGAATGACATTACCAATTTATTGGATGAATAATCAAATGCTGAAAGAAGCCTGTATTTGTTTCCAGGCTTTTCCTTAAGAAACATAGAATAAGCTTGATTCTTGATCTCTTCATTCTTCTCTTTAATCTGTCTGAATCTAATCTGAATCTCTGACTTTGTATTGTCAGTTTCCTAAGAAAAAGGAGGCAAATCGACAGTAGCCTGGTTTTCCTTCATGACTATATCTTTTTTTTTTGTTCCAATTTTTACATTTTGAAGCTCTTTTAATGTTTCAGTGACTATTCTTGTTGCTTCGTCATCTATATCAATATTTACAGCCTTATCCTTTTCTTCTTCTGTTGACTTACTTCTTTTACTATAAGGAGTTCTAAATTTTATGTCCTCAATAGTCTCAGCTATCAAACTATCTCCTTCTTTGTCTCTTTTATGTACATTATCAGTATCTTTTCTTGTAGAAGCCACCTGTGTCTGTTCAATCTATTTGCCATTTCCACTGTCTACCTGTATTACCTGTACTGCCTGTGAATCATCATCGGATAGGGTGTTTGGCTCCCATTCAATTTTATTTACATATCTTTCAATATGGGGCTTAGGATCATGTAAGTAAACAGACAACTTACATTTTACCCTTATTGCACTCAAAATACCTTGTGGGTCATACTTTCGTGTAAAACTACATGGGAACTTATACTCTTTAAGTTTGACATTTATCTCATTGGCAGCTTCTCTGTTATTCACAATGAATGGCCCAATTTGATTTTTCAGCTTAAATTGGGTCTTTTTCTTGGAAGCTATGAAGTTGATTTCATCTACATTCAATAGTTGTCTCAGATATTCTAAGGAAAATATTCTTGTAGTAAAAAATCTGGGTAACTTATATGGGGCCAGGGATGAGCCATACACTCTGATTTCTGTATGATTTTTATATAAATACCAATCTGCAGTTTTGTAGCTCTCTGATAACTGCAGAATTATTCTTGTCTCATCATTGATCCTAGGGATCTCCTCTTTTTCCAAGAGATACATAGCAGGGGCTATAAATGAGTCATTGAAATCTGTAAAACTATACTCTCCATTCCATTTCCTTATAATAGATGACCAAAATACTACTGATAGAACTTTTCCTTATGCATCCACTTTCTGACATTCAATTGGAAACTTATCTGTTTGATAATATAGGAAGAGGTGGAGTAGATAAGAGGAGTATCTGAAAACTCCTTCTTCTGATAATCTGGATAACTGATAATGCATACTTTTAGCAATAAATCTAGCAAAATTGAACTGAATGGATGGTGATTGACCAGGGCTTAGAGTTGACAGAAAACCTAGGATAGCCACATAAGTGAATTCATCACTGGTGTATCCTAGTATTAAGGAAAGCATTGAGACAATCTGTCTAGTTTCATCTGGGAAATCAACGGTGTCGAAAGGAGGATTTAAATTAGGATTATCAACTTGATTTGGATAAAAATTCTAGTATATTTTGAATCTAGTATTGAAATCCAAGTCAAGATATAGTTGGGTTAAATCTTCTATTGATAGGGAAGCAGAATTGGGGTCATGATTCATTTTCAACATGGAATTTATCGACTCTTCAGTGATGTAAAACATGATCTCTTTTTCTTTGTTTACAATACATCTTTGTTCTGGCATATAATAGGCTTGGCATAATTTGATAAAGTTAGGAACAAAATGAGTGAGAGGGACAATATATCTAGGCAGATTGGATTCCCAAATTGGAATATCTTTGTCACCCTTTTCCACTGATTTTCCATAGCACCAATTATAGACATCAAGCGGGTTAAATTCTACATTAGGGTCTAGTATTCTATAGTACAGATCAACTAAAGGGTTATTCTCTGGAGAAATGACTAGAGGCTGGACTGGTCTGACCACTTCTGTAGAATCAGCCGTGAGTGCAGGAGTTGGTTTGTCGATTTTGAAGGACATAGGCTGAGGAATCTTTGTAGAAGACTTCTTTTGATATTTTGGGCCTCCATTCTTGGGGTTACCTATTTCTTGGTCATTTTTAATATGAACGAAGCAAGCTTAAACGGTTTTCTAAGTTCCTTTACGAGAAACAGGGGTTTCTTGGCGAATTTCTACTGAAAATGGGGTTTCTGAGCAGGGTTTTTAGGAAGTTCAAGGAATTTAAAGCTCAGAACGTGTATTTAAAATTGATTTCAATAGAAAAATGGACCAGGGTATGGAAAAAACTGCGAGAAAGGGAAATTAGGGATTCCAGGGAAATTTTGACAGAGTTTCCCCTGAAAAATGGACACTTTTTTGCAGTAACTTTGGTAATTATTTGAAATCGACAGGAATTTTGAAATCTCAGAGGGCAAGTTCGAAGAAAAGTACCTGGAGAACCAGCGGAATTCGGTTGAAGATGTTGCAAAGGTGCTTAGTCTTCAATTTTTTGAAAATGGCTTCATAGAGGACAATGTAGTACTTTGTAATGGAAATTCAGGGCAATGGGCATTGAAAAATGGTACTGGTAGGTTGAAAATGGCTCTGCAAAGTTTCTCAGGGTTCAAACGACGTGATTTTGAGGAAAAACGGTTCTGCAATGTTTTTACAGGTTTAAAGTGAAAAGGTGAAAATTTGAATGAAAAATATAATTTTAATGTATTAAACGATGGTATAACCATAGTTAAATGACATTAAACTTGGGTTAAACGGGTGAGGTTTATGGAATACCGCCAGTGGTATTCACACGGGTAAATGGTGGTAAGCAGAAACTAGATTTTTGAACGCGATAAAACGTGGGGGCGACACGTAAGCGCGGGGTGGTTTGGAAAAACCACCCATTTCACGTGGCTTTGCCAAAACATCAAACGATTACTTTATAAGCGCGAAAATGTATTAGCGCCATCGAATCTAGATTCAACAAGCGAACAACCACGATCAAAAGGAAAGGTGCAAGGAAAAGTTAATTTATCGGGTTCACTTTGGGCCATTGATCTTGGGAGATGAAGGATAGATCGGATGGGTAGGGAAAGGGTCATATTTATTGAAGTTTAGTTTAGATGAAACTTTGGGTGATTTTTGATTTAAAACATATATAACATATGTTTTAAACTTTTTCTTCATATATTTTATTTATATGGTAAATCAAATCAAGAAAACTTAATTACCATAGGGGCGGGATTAAATATACGGATAAACTTCTAGCCAAAGGGGTTATAAAGGGGTTTTATTTAAGCATGTGGGAATAAAATACTTTGGCTTAAGTTATAATAAGTGGGTTTTTGGGATTTATTTATAAAAGGAGTTATATAATAGGAAAAGGTCAATTTTAGGGAGTTAATACATAAGTTAGAGTTAATATGACAAGGGGACAATATATATTCAAAAACACATAAATATAACTAAGAAAGTGAAGATTAAAAAGAAAATTTGCATTATAATAACTTCATCACTTAGACTTAGGATAAAATGTGATTTTGAGGGCTTTATGCTTTGAAATGATGTAGGAAGTTAATCAAATGAGGATTAGAGTATCTTTAAGTAAAAATGAAGTTTTACTTAGGATTTTTTAGGGGAAATGAGTGCATGAATGGTAAATGATGTGATTTAGGGATTAATATAGACATTTCACGCTTTCAATTGATCAGTCATAGACCCTTGGGTCCGGTCCCAACAAAAGTCAAGGAAATGCCTTGAGCCTTTCTGACTGATAGTCTAGAATGTTTCAAGACTATGGGAAGGGGAAGTTAGTTATTTTGTAGCCCATGATGAATGATATTTACATTGAGACTTTTCACCTTCTTCTACCTACCCATCTTACCATGCTAAAAAAAATTTCTTCCTTTGTAGTAGGTGCATTTAAGCTAGCAACCTTCATAGCATTTATTCTTTCTGAAAGCAAGTAAAACTATCTAATTCTACACTTATTTCATCCATGAATCCAGATTAAACTGTTGGATTCACTTTATTTCTCTACCTAACTACTGAATTGTTAGGATTAAACTATCTAACAACTCATTATTCTCTATCTATAACAAAGGAAATTGAAACAATGACAAGTTAAGATTGAACTGTTTAACTCATCATGAACTAATGGCATTTATTGACACTCTGCCATAGTCAAAAATTAAAAATTAGTGGCATTTATGCTTGGTCACTTTCATGTTTTATTCATTTTTTCTTTGGGGTATCTTATTTTTTCTAAGTCGTTTGATTGTTCTTTTAGGACTTTTTTACCCTCTTTTTTATTTTGATTTTGATTTTTTATTTTTACAAAATATGTGAATACAACTTGCAAAAGGCAAAGTATGTACAAATTTACAAAATTACCAATAGTCAAGTCAAAATTATGACTCCTATATTATAGGTTTCTAACAAGGCCTATGCCATGCCTTCTCGCATGCGAAACTTCTTCACTTGATGGTTCTAAACCATACTATAAGCCCCCATGTTCTATGGTCTAATCCCAATCATACCTATCAACATTCAACTGCTCTTTACACACCCTGAATATAATGACTAGCCTACTCTCATTAATATATACCCCAATAAATACAAGGCACTTAGGAATTAAACCCCAAAACCTTGGGCTCACTCATTTTACATATTTGAATTGATATTCGAATGTATCAACTGCTCGACCCTCTCGTATTTCAACCGTGATGTTTAATGTATGTCGACCTTATCAATTCAAACTCCGTCACTTGGTTTCAACCAAATGCACGGCCATTCACATTTATGCAGTCCTCCTTATTATAATCTCCGCTAATCGTCAAAGATCGTAACAAATCTCGACTTTGGTCTATAACTCAACGGTCATACATAAACCATTCTTAGCTCCACAGTAATTTACCTCTCAATCTGATGGTCGATGGAGCATCGCACCGGTTTGGAGGATCCAACGGACACAACGAAATTTCGCATAATGAACACGCCCAAGGGTTAATCTATGATGAGAGCGGTTTTATAATTCTTCCCTTGGCCACGTGTCTCACGGAGACATATGTTGCGTCCTTTTCACCAATTCTGCTTACCACCTCCAAACTTGTGCGATATCGCCGATTTTCCAAACGGTGGTTTTACTGTGCACTTTAGTCATGGTTCCACCTCTTATCTTCCAGGTTCCGTCGAGCTTTCTTTTATTGTACTCCGCCTCCGCTCCTTTGACTCGCATCTTCCTGTACTAGTTTTTTTTCTTCAATTAAGGACTCGCACTCCATGAGGTTCCTTCACACGTTGGTTCTATGTACGTGGTAGCACCGATCGAACCTTGAATCGAAGGCTCGAGCACAATTCTCTATTACACTGTGGGGAGATCCATAATTTGGACCTATCGACCCTCTCTACCATGGAATTTCCCACTGTATTACATGAGTCTCGACCACAACATTTCCATACCACTGTCCAATGCCACACCGTCCACTATCATGGCGCTTAACACGGGTTATCACACAACTTTATTCGTCCAGCAATTCTTACACCGAGTTAAACTAATATCCAATGGGTTCGAGAAAGGATAGAACCTCTCACATAAAGGCTAGTAATTCAGGAAAGGACTCAGTTCCTCTTTCAACATACAAGACCCACCGAAAATTTTAAGAACCCCCCTAAATTTATATGTATAATAAATGGGCGAATCCCCATGATACATAGGAAAAATGGAAGGCGATTTTATTAATAATATAATATGTCTATATAATTTTTTTGGCGAATCTCTCACGAGATTATATTATCTTGTAAAATCATGGCAAATCACGAGTACAAATGGTGAATCACTAGTATAAAATGGTGAATCGTTGTCTAGTGGAGTTCGGGATGTTGGTTCCAATGAAGATATGGTAGTTGAACCAGGAGTTGAAGGAAGCGAACCACCGAGACCAAGCATGGCACATGGTGACTCGTGAGGGAAGTAGTTCTCATGCAGTTTGGAAAACACGTTCTTCTAGTTCTGCTAAGTGTAGTGTTGTTGCTCATGCTACTACTTATAGCACTGATATTGAGGTTGGAGAGGAGTTTGAGGAAGCATGGAAGGTAGCAATGGTGGAGAATTACAAAGAGAACCCCATGATGGGTTGTCCATTTTTCCCTTTGGTATTTGGGCCTGCAAGATCTTCTATCCATTAAAACAACAATTAACTATTCAACCAACAATCAACTTGACTGAGTTGATTAGGTACGAGTCAACTTAAACTAATATTCAAAACTATGCTTGCACTATCCCATATTTATCACACTAATGCTACACAACATTGTGCATTTGCACCAAACTCTCATGCATGCACACAAATTTTTCATTAACATCTATAACCCTAACCAAGTGAGAATTTATCAACAATTTGCACCAAATTTTGTTATAGTGTTGAAAGTTCATAAGAAATTTAGATCCATGGTACCTTAAATAAATTTTGAGATAACCTCCAATAAACAGTAAATCTCTGCTACAATGTGCTATGCCAAAAGACAGACTTACAAGCAGCTAGCCTCAGTTTATAAACCATTAATGAGAAAATTTGAATTACAGTTCTCATTTAAAGTCCTTGTAAGATTACACATAAAATATTGCAATTTTCCTTTTAGTTCTTTGTCTCCATTTACATTTTATACATACAAGGAGTGAAATCCTTAGTTTAACTTTCAATCATCTGATTTTCCATTACTAATCAATAAACATGTATATAGAGAATAGTGCATCATGGAGATAGGGTTTTCCCTCCCTAGATAAGGTTGACAAGCATCTCCACTTTGGCTCTGATATCACACGGAATCTATATCCTTCCTATAAATATTCGTCTCGGCCGAGAATGTAAACAAGAATCGATAGCCATTTTCATAATCAGAGAACCCAGAAAGTAACTAGCTCTTTGCTCAGGTAGGTGAGGTCTTGATGCTAGAGCTCTGCTAAATTATTGTAGAACACTGAACTTTGAAGTAAAATATTTACTTTAGTTTGAACAACAAGAAAACATGTTGAGCTAAGCATCATTTTTCATTTGGAAATATAATTCATCTGTAAACAGTAAATCTCTGGTACAATGTGCCATGCCAAAAGAAAGACTTACAAGCAACTAGCCTCAGTTTATAAACCATTAATGAGAAAATTTGAATTACAATTCTCATTTCAATTCCTTGTAAGAGTACACATAAAACATTGCAATTTTCCTTTTAGTTCTCTGTCTCCATTTAAATTCTATACATATAAGGAGTGAAAACCTTCATTTAACTTTCAATCATGATGTTCCATTAATAATCAATAAACATCAATATAGAGAATTACATTGCCTTTGATTTTCCAACATGGTATCAAAGCTAAGGTTGACAGAAGAAGGTTTGAAGATCACTGATGTTGGCATAAGTTGAAGATACCTCCAATGGAAAAAAGATAAAATGATGCACTATAGCAGATTCTGGCAAGAATTCAAATATCGTAATGTGATTGAAGTAGTAAGAGGTTCTCCACAAGAATTACATTCTATTCTTCAAAGGTCTACTTTTGTTCTGCAATTTGAAGGATCAAATTACAAACATTCCAAAGAGCTATGTTTTGAAGGGATTAAGGATAATCAAAATATACGTAAGGTGTACAATCCGAGTTTTGAGGTGATAATTGTGGTGCTACAATTTAAGAGCATAGTTAGCTTGCTTATCCAATAAGACCATTTATGTATGACGACTCTTCGAAGGTGCAAAATCCAGAAAGTAATAATTGATGGCAAAACACTACAGCTATATAGTGATCCAAAGTTGAAGGCCTTTTGCTTGCTGCAAAGGGAAAAACTCTGACATGTAATGTCTCTAAGGCAATGCATATGCATGACTACTCAAATAATTTTATCTAAGCTAGGCCATAACAATGATCTATGGGTTGAGCTTGAAAAGACAAACTAATAAGAAGAGTATAATATTATACATCCAATAAGAGTATATCTCTCCTCAAGAGAACCTCACATACCTCAGATGAGCAGAACTAAACAAGAACAAAAGTAAGAACAAGGTTTTTGTCTTTGTCTTTTTTGATATTGGTTTGGAACATGTTAGAGGAAAAGAATCTGAGTTGAGAGCCTAATAGCTGGACCAAGAATTCAAGTTTGTATCTATGATATGAAATGATGAAAAGTATCATAGGGCCAAGTTGTTAGGCCATCCTTGTCTCTGTTCCTTGAATAAATTTAGGTCCGAAAATATAGAGATAATCTAGTGTAGGAATAAGTTGCAACAGGGTTGTTGTAGGGTTCTTGTGCTTGGTTTGAATGCAACTTAACAGGCTGCATAAATACCTGGGTAGAGCAAGGCTTTCAGAGAGCACTGAAGGTATATAGAGATTGTTAAGAAGGTTGCAAGGGTACTTGGTTCGTAGAGGAAGTCTGCTAGGTTGGAACGTTGTTCCTAAAATATTTGGAGCATGAGCTTGAAGATCATCCAAAGTGTGAAACATCACAAGTAATTCTATGTTGAATCTGTGGAGGAATAACTTTGCAAATATTTGTGGGAAACTGAACTGCTGTAGGTATCCTTTTGAGGACCAAAAGGGTGCAACAATAGGCTAGAAGGTGTCTTATTACCCAACGTATGGAAAGAATTGATAGAATAAGGACAACCACGGTCTCTTGAGCAGTGGAGACCGAATTGGCAGGACTGTAACAGTTGTTACAACATGCCCTAATTAGAGGTCTGGTTTCTGAAGGAAGAACACAAAACCAAGAACAAGAAGGATAAGGGGAAATTGAGAAACAAGGTATGTTTCTCTAATAGATTGGTTTGTTTGTTAATGTATGGTTGTTAAAGAGCACTTTTGGATTGTTGAAAGGCCCAAGTACAGTGATGTTCGAAGAATTAAGTCACTATTAGAAGGCAACTATTATGAAGCCCTAAAAACAATGATCTCTAGAATTCAAACTTTGTTGTATGGAAATATGTGTGAATTCACTAAGCACACTGAATGTGGAAGTTATTTAGTATTGTATGAGCTATTGATGATGCCTTAACTTGTGTGACAAAGTAGTAGTCTTGACTCTTGTCACTATGTAAGTAAATTTCTAGAAGACCCTATGAACAATATAGCTTGTAACAACAACAGTATTGTTGAAGGAAAAAATTGCAAGTCCTTGTTCTAAAATATCAGAGATAGAGGGCAGATCCTTTAGAATAGTTAGATTATTGGAATTCAAAATATGAAAACCAAGCTCACTCTATTATAATCAAATAGCAAGGGCGAGTATGATAATAAAAGAGAGCTCATCCAGATCCAAAAAGAGCCATATATGGATAAACATACACCAATTTAACGTTACATATAATTGGTCTGGCTGTGAAATGAGACAGTTACATCAATATAGCTTATGAAAGATAAGGGACAAATTCGTGAAACTTATCTACACAACGAAAGATGACATGTCCAAAGCTTCATAATGCTCCTCGAATATGTACAAGAGGCAATAAATTCACTAGGTAGTTGGGAGTGCACTGTCAACCATTAACAGTAAATAACATAAAAATTAAAAATGCTCTTGCCACTAAGGAATTGTAAATAAAATGCTCTCTATTACCTACAATTATTTGTTAAATTATTGTTATATTTGGGTTATTAGTTATTGAATATACTATAACACTATTGTTGGTGTTAGTTTTGTTGGTATTACTGTGGCAATTAATGGATTTAATTTTAAATCTGAATTACTTCAATAACTTTGTTAGTGTTACTTTTTATGGTATTAATGTGGCAATTAATGGATTTAATTTTAAATCTAGATTACTCCAATAGCTTACAGATTCTGTATAATTATAAAACAACCACATACCAAAGATGAAATGCATAAATACTCTGAGCAATGAGTAAAACTTGTTTATTACACCAACCTTGATCTCTTGAATTTTAAATGCTTTTAAATTGAGGGAAAATTTAGATGTTGCAAAGTGACACCAACAAACAAGAAGAAACGCTCAAGGAAATTTAACTGAATCTGTTTATAATTTCTGTATACACATGCTACTTGAAATTAAAATACCTTTAAAAGAAAGTTACAGACAAGCTCATTAGGATCCTTCAAGAAAATTTCTTGCCTCGATCAACAAATTACAAAATTCTAATTCTACTTCTATAAATTCCATATTACAAAGTTGAAACATCTAAATCAATAATCGCTGACATAAAAGAATTCACATGTCACAATAGCCATTCATATTCCTGAGGTCCATTTCCAGTCCCTTCCCACACCGAATAGCTTCATCCAACACATCAATTGCATCCATCCATTCTCCACCAAGAATATCCCTTAACCTCTCAAAAGATTTCCTAATCCCATTGCTCTTCTGGTCTGGAACCTCCATTGAATATGTAGTGTCAGCTAAATTGTCCCATAATTTTAACAGAGCATCAACTTCATCTCCATTTTCTCCACTATAACAATTGTTTGCCATCTCTACCACCTCCTGTTGCTCCTCTTCCTCCTCCTCAGCCATGGAACCTGCAACTTCACTGGATGAAGAAACCCTAGAAATTTTTTCTAACAAAGGTATTGCCAGACCTCTAGAATGTTGGAAATATGATGCAGAGTGTTGACCTTGATGACAACCCACTGAATGAAGATGAAGACATGAGATTGTTGACTTGTGTTGTCCTTGATGGAAATCAACCTGATGAAGTTATTCTTGACTTGATGGACTTGGTAAATGATGTAAATCTGATATGAAATGATGTTTGCTAGCCATATGATGCTGAGTGTTATTCTTGAATGGCAACCCACTTGATAATGATGATGGCAACTTACTTGATGAAGTTGTGCTTGATAGAATATGTTCTTGATGAAGTAAATCTGATGTATCTACAGTGTGTACAGAAGGCAATGAAGAAAGGAATTCAGCATGTGCTAAATCTTGATGAAAAGAGTATGTCTCTAGGCATACGCGGATTTTCCTAGGGGAAGTCGCGTATGCATGCGGGAATAAACGTTCCAAGTCGCGTATGGGAAAAAGCGCTCAAAAAGTGCAAAACCAGGGGTAACCACCATGGTATTGACCCATTGTATTGGGTAATGATTCGTCTAAATGACCCCGTCCAGGAATACCATCGGAAGTAATGTAGTTTTGGGCTCATGGTATCGTTTTGGCTCATGGTATTGAATAAGGGTAAACCTATATAAGGAGAAGAAATTCATTGTGCAAATCATGAGTGTGGGTGCAAGATGTCTAAGCTTGAATGAATACTTCTCTCTGAAGTAGATCTGAATGGAAAGGGTTACACTTGAAGATAAATCTGAATGTATGATGCACCAATGATGAAGAAGGGGATATAGATCTGAAATGCACTTGTATCTACTAGATCTACTTATGGAAGGCTTAGATCTGAAATGAGGCGAACATCTGTCTAAAGTAAAAGGGTAAATCTGAACTGAATATCTGATCTGAAGAAGTATGTTGCTCTATAATGATTGAAGATCTATACGCTACTTCGCCGCAGAGGAAGCGCGTATATACGCGGCTTCGCTGAAGATAAAGCGCGTATGCGCAATGAAATATGTACTGAGGTATACGCTGGTTTGTGTGGACGAAAGCGCGTATATACGCGACATCAGTGAAGTGAAAGCGCGTATGCAAACTAGGGTTTGCTAAAGCATGGGGTATGAAACATTTGATCTATTTTGCTGTATTACTGCTATCTGATTTGTGTTGTCTGAATTGATAAGTATCTGTTGGTGATGTATGTTTGAGCTTAAAAGTATTGAAAGGGTCCAGTCTGAAAATATGATGAAACGTGGCCTGCAAGTGGTGTCCTAGTGGAAGCTTTGGATCCAGTGTGAAAATTGATGAAACGTGGTCCATAGAGGTGCTGAGGGTTGTAGCCTTCAGTCAGGGGGTTGTAGCTCCCTTCCAGGTGAGGCTGGTAAACGAGATCGGGGGGTCGCAGCTCCCTTCCAGGAGAGGCTGGTAAACGAGTCAGGGGGTTGGAGCTCCCTTCCAGGAGAGGCTGGTAAACGAGCGCAGGTGGGTGCCTGCGTGCTGGTCAAGTCTGCGCCAGCACATATGTTGTAAGATGTTTTCTCTATAATAAAATATTGAAGGCCGAGCAACTGCAGCGGTGGTTTTCTCCCGACTTGGGTTTCCACCTAAAAATCCTGGTGTTCATGTGTGATGCTTTGTGTGATGGTTTATTCTGTTCTTACCGCACATGTTTACTGTTTATAGAACATCTAATGAATGAATGATGGAATGATATAAGTGAAGAACTAATGGCATAATTAGATCTCTGTGTATACGCGAGTTTTATGAAGGATATCCGCGTGTATACGCTAGTTGGCTTCATCAAAGTAGCGTATGGGTTTTAGAGCATGAAAAAGTAAAAAGTTTTAGTTTGCCCTAAATACTGATTCACCCCCCCCCTCTCAGTATTTTTCCCAACAATTGGTATCAGAGCAGGTTCTTCTGCAGAAGCTTGATCGCTTGAAGGAGATCCGTCGCAATGGGAAGTCTTGAAGGAGTAATGTCTATAAAGCCACCTCTATTCAATGGAAGCAATTTGATATTCTGGAAGGTACGAACAAAAGCATATCTGCAAAGTCTTGGTGCAGATGTATGGGCAATCGTGGAAGAAGGTTATCAATACCCAGCAAGTATTCCTACCGATGCAGCAGAAAGGAAGAAGTATGAAATCAATGCCAAAGCAATGAATGTCTTGTTAGGAAGCATGTCTGAATCAGAATTTGCTAAAGTGATGCAGCTACATTCAGCAAAAGAAATATGGGACAAAATCATTCTAAGCTATGAAGGAGACACAAAGGTAAAAAGTGAAAAACTCCAAACTCTTAGAATTGAATATGAAAATTTGAAGATGCATGGTGATGAAAGTGTTGCCAGTTTCTTTCTTCGTCTAGATGATATTGTAAATCGAATGAGAAATTTGGGTGAAACCATAACTGATACTACTCTGGTGGAAAAGGTCTTAAGATATTTGACTTCAAAATTTGACTCTAAAGTTTCAGCTATTGAAGAAAGGCAAGATCTGCAAACTCTTACTATTGTTCAATTACATGGTACTCTGACTGCTTTTGAAATGAGACAAGGAGGTCCTTCTCAAATAAGAGAAGCTGCTTTTAAGGCATCTACAAGAGGAAAAGAAAAGGAAGTTGTCAAAGAATCCATCTATATATCCGATGAAGAAGAAGCGAATTTCGTGAGAAAGCTCCAACTAGGTACTGGAAGATTCAAAGGTAAGCTTCCCTTCAAATGTTTTGAGTGTGGAAAAGTTGGTCACTATGCTGCTAAATGTCCTAATAGAGAAAAACATGGTAAAGGGAAACAATTTGAAAAGAGAAAGAGTTATTATGCAAAAGCAGATGATGATGAAGTGTCCAGTGAAGAAGAAGAAGATTCTGACCATGATCTGAACGTGCTCATGGCAAAGAAGCAAAAGAAGAATCCTACTAGAAACAAGGATATCTCTCAGAAAACATGGTTAGCAAAAATTGAAGAAGATGAATCAGATAGTGATTGGGGTCATCCCTTGAATGATCTTAGTTGTGCAAACAATGGTGAAGGCAGTGAAAGTAAAGGTGTGGATCTAGAAGAAGCTCTCAAGGTTAAAGTTGAAGAACTACAAATTTCATCTAAGACGCAAGAATCTATCAACAAAGAGATGATCTCTCAAATGGAAAAACAAATAGAAATGTTGAATGGACAGGTGGACAAGTATCAAAGGTTTCATACTTATGCATCCAATTGAATTAAAGAACTAGAAGCAGAAATCAACGATATAAATGCAGATCTCGAAAAATCAAGCAAGAAGAATGAAGGACTTGAAGCTGCAATCATCTCTCTACAAACAGATCTTGAAGCATCAAGTAAGAAGATTGAGGAACCTCTACAAACATTTGAAAAGGAAGGCCTTGAAGCAGAAATCATCTCTCTCAAAGAAGATCTGGAAAAATCAAATAAGAAGAATGAAGAGCTGCAACAAACATGTGAAGAAAACAAAAATTGGCTGAAAGAAGAGATTCTAAATCTGAAGGATCAAGTAGAAGATGGAAGAAGAAAAGAAGAAAGCATGAAAAAGCAATGCCAAGCCTTGGAGGTTGAGGTAAACATTCTCAAAGGTAAATTAGAAGAAAAGGTTAAAATTTTGAGGTTTCATGATAGTACTAATATTTTGGACAATATTCTGAGTAATCAAAGGTCTCCTGCTATCAAACTTGGTCTTGGTTTCCATGAAACTGTTAAAGGAGAATCTAGCTCACAAGGAAGTGCCAAAAATTCAGAGGATGTGAATACTAAACCTGAAGTGTTGAAAGAGACAAAATATCAACCAACAATTATGAATTCTCAAAGGAATTCATTCAAGAACATTGAATGTTTTAAATGTCATAATTATGGGCATGTTGCAGCAAATTGCAGAAGCAGAACAATTCAACCACAAACAAACAGATCCTACATAGAAAGGTACTCCGGTTTCTTCAAGGGATATTGTTTTTCGTGTAACAAGTATGGACATAAAGCAGCTGATTGTAAAAGGAGGAAGATTAGAAATACTCATTATGATTCTTATGCTTATTTTTATGGACACATGAGATGTTATTATTGTAACAAGTATGGACATGTAGAAAAGGAATGCAGGTTGAACAGATATGAGAAATTGGATAACTTCCAGCACACAAATAGAAAGTTCAAACAAATCTGGAAAAAGATGGAGGATCGATCAGAAAAGTAGGGAATTCTGACCCTACTGCAGTCATCCGCTTCTGAAGCTGACTTTTCTTATTGACTGCAGGAATGATGTGGGATACATTGTGAGATTTAGTAATGTATCGTCACAAGGGGAGCAATGCATGATGACTCTCATGGTTGATTTGATTATTCTGGTTATGTTTACTTCTGACAGCGCATCTGATGTGGAAAAGACAGGTACAGGAGGTACAAGTTCAGGAGGAGATGAAGGAAGATGAAAAATTTCTATACTTCACTTTCCATACGCAGGTTAGATGAACCAAAGTCGCGTATACACGTGAGTTACAACAGACACAGTCGCGTATGCATTGATGATAAGAGAATTTATATGATACCTAAAGATCTGGAGTAGAGGTTCAGGGGGAGCATCAGTCTGATTGTTAATGACTGTATTATTGACTCTGTATCAGCTTAGTTTCTCAGTTCTAAATAATGATGATATGATACATGGTTGCTTATGTTGAAGATTATGGATGAGTCCTATTTTCTTGTTGATGAAGAGTTTTTTTTGCTGAGATGAAAGTCTTATAATTCAGAGACAAGGATAGTTCATGCAGAGATTGTTGCTGATAACTTGCTGATGAACATATTCAGGTTGCACAAGTTAAGGAGGAGCACTGGTTCAGGGGGAGCAGTAGGTTGAATACTAATGATTGCATTGTTGGCAATATGACTGCTTATTCTTTGGTTTGTGTGATACTCATGATGACTTGGTACATATTTTATTATGATGAGATTTTGAGCCCTGGTTGTTGATAAGTATCTTTTGTGATCACACATGGATGAGTTGGATGTCGTTTGATTCAGAAATAAGAATAGAGCATGCAGAGTTTGTTACTATGGTTGAGATCTTTTGACTACATATGTTACTTCATGTTAAATCTTGAAGATCTTGATGATATTGGACCGCATGGATGATTGCTTGACACATATTTGAAGACGATGTTCCGGTATGATAATCTCTCTTGGGAAGATTGTATTGATGCTGCAAAGAATCTGAAGGCTTGGTTACTAATGTTCTTATGCTACAACCATTGGAAGACGCTTGAAGACACAACTGCACTGTTCTATCTATCTGTAGTCCAGGGAAGCATTCAAATATCCCAGAAAGAAGTTGAAAACTGTATTTTTCTCACAGTGGATCATATCTGGTTAAAATTTAGAGGATGGAATTGGATACGCGGGTTTCCTCAAACACAGTCGCATATATACGCGAGTTCATGCACAGAAAACCGCATATGTCTGATTGCTGACAAATTTCTGTCTAGAGTCAGCTCTCTTCAGCACAGCTGCAGTGCTGTTTGGTATCTCTGATACTGTTTGGTATCTCTGGTGGTGTTCCAGTTCTCATAATTCTATTTCTAATGTTTTGATAAAAATGCCTTGATGATTTGTTGGTAAAAGTGTTCAGGATGCACAAACTAAGGGGGAGCCTTAGTCATATGGAAAGGTTGCTCGGTTGCACAGATTCAGGGGGAGCATTAGCTTTGCTGAGTATAATGCATTGTTGGCATTATGATGGTTCTGATACATGTTCTCTTTCTTGAGGACTTTTTGGTGTTGGCCTTAAAGTTATATTTGTAGAAAAGGTCATGTAGAGATCTATGTTGTAAATTATAATATTCAGTCATGTAAGGACTTGATAAATTTGTAAACCCACTTGGTTGGGTAGCTGTGTCATTTTTTTGTAAACCCACTTGGTTGGGTAGCTGAGTCGAATTTGTAAACCCACTTGGTTGGGTACTTGAGTCTTATATGTAAATCCACTTGGTTGGATATTTGATGTAAGTATGAGTATTTGGTGATAGGAAGTTCATAAAGTCATGTACTTCATTGAAAAATATGTTTGAAGATTCAGCATGAACTCAGGGGGAGCTTGGTCACTTCAGTATATATCAGATTTGCAGAACGCTTCTTCCACATGAGGAGAAAAGGGGGAGAGTATGTTGGTTTTGATCCGCCCTTTGCCCTTGATGTCAAAGGGGGAGAGTGACATGGTGTTTGAATGAAGAGAAAGAATGGTGTCAAAAATGGGGAATGTGACATGGTGTCATGGTATTCTTAATATACCTATCTGTTGTGGTAACCAAACACCATCGTGGTTGCCATCAAGTCCAAAGGGGGAGATTGTTGGAAATATGATGCAGAGTGTTGACCTTGATGGCAACCCACTGAATGAAGATGAAGACATGAGATTGTTGACTTGTGTTGTCCTTGATGGCAATCCACTTGATGAAGTTATTCTTGACTTGATGGACTTGGTAAATGATGTAAATCTGATATGAAATGATGTTTGCTAGCCATACGATGCTGAGTGTTATTCTTGAATGGCAACCCACTTGATAAAGATGATGGCAACTTACTTGATGAAGTTGTGCTTGATAGAATATGTTCTTGATGAAGTAAATCTGATGTATCTACAGTGTGTACAGAAGGCAATGAAGAAAGGAATTCAGCATGTGCTAAATCTTGATGAAAAGAGTATGTCTCTAGGCATACGCGGATTTGCCTAGGGGAAGTCACGTATGCACGCGGAAAAGAACGTTCCAAGTCGCGTATGGGCAAAAGCGCTCAAAAAGTGCAAAACCAGGGGTAACCACCATGGTATTGATCCATTGTATTGGGTAATGATCCGCCTAATTGACCCCGTCTAGGAATACCATCGGAAGTAATGTAGTTTTGGGCTCATGGTATTGTTTTGGCTCATGGTATTGAAAAAGGGGCTCATGGTATTGAAAAAAGGTAAAACTATATAAGGAGAAGAAATTCATTGTGCAAATTAGGAGTGTGGGAGCAATATGTCTGAGCTTCAATGAATAATTCTCTCTGAAGTAGATCTGAATGGAAAGGGTTACACTTGAATGATAAATATGAATGTATGATGCACCAATGATGAAGAAGGGGATCTAGATATGAAATGTACTTGTATCTACTAGATCTACTTATGGAAGGCTTAGATATGAAATGAGGCAAACACTTGTCTGAAGTAAAAGGGTAAATCTGAACTGAATATCTGATCTGAAGAAGTATGCTGCTCTATAATGATTGAAGATCTATACGCTACTTCGCCGCAGAGGAAGCGTGTATATACGCGTCTTCGCCGAAGAGAAAGCGCATATGCGCAATGAAATATGTATTGAAGTATACACTGGTTTGTGTGGACGGAAGCGCGTATATACGCGACATCAGTGAAGTGAAAGCGCGTATGCAAACTAGGGTTTGCTGAAGCATGGGGTATGAAACATCTTATCTATTCTACTGTGTTACTGTTGTCTGTGAATGATGTATTCTACAATTCTGGGTTGTCTGAATTGATAAGTTTCATTTTGATGTATGATTGAGCTTGAATGAATGGGGTGGGTCCAGTCTGAAAATTTGATGAAACGTGGCCTGCAAGTGGTGTCCTAAAGGAAGCTTTGGATCCAGTATGAAAATTGATGAAACGTGGTCCATAGAGGTGCTGAGGGTTGTAGCCTTCAGTCAGGGGGTCGTAGCTCCCTTCCGTGAGGCTGCAAACGAGATCGGTCGTAGCTCGCTTCAGGAGAGGCCGGTAAACGAGTCGTGGGGTTGGAGCTTCCTTCCGTGAGAGGCCGGTAAACGAGCGAGGTGGGTGCCCGCGTGCCGGTAGAGTCTGCGTCAAAGACATATGTTGTAAGATGTTTTCTCTATAATAAAATATTGAAGGCTGAGCAAATGCAGCGTGGTTTTCTCCCAACTTGGGTTTCAAATTTTAAAAATCATGGTAAGTATGTGTGATGCTTTGTGTGATGGTTCATTCTCGTTCTTACCGGCATGTTTACCGTTTATAGAACATCTAATGAATGAATGATGGAATGATATAAGTGAAGAACTAATAGCATAATTAGATCTCTGTGTATACGCGAGTTTTATGAAGGATATCCGCATATATACGCTAGTTGGCTTCATCAAAGTAGCGTATGGGTTTTAGAGCATGAAAAAGTAAAAAGTTTTAGTTTTCCCTAAATACTGATTCACCCCCCCCTCTCAGTATTTTTCCCAACATAGAAAACTTCCACATTCAGTGTGCTTAGTGAATTCACACATCTTCCCATACAACAAAGTTTGAATTCTAGAGATCATTGTCCTTAGGGCTTCATAATAGTTGCTTATAATAGTGACTTAATTCTTCAAATATCACTGTACTTGGGCCTTTCAACAGTCCACAAGTTCTCTTTAACAACCATTAATTAAAAAACAAACCAATCTATTAGAGAAACATACCTTGTTTCTCAACTTCCCCTTATCCTTCTTGTTCATGGTTTTTTGTTCTTGCTTCAAAAACCATACCTATGATTAGGGCATGTTGTAACCACTGTTACAGTCCTGCCAAATTAGCCTCCACTGCTCAAGATACTATGGTTTCCATTCTTCTATCAAGTATTTCCATACACCAGAAGTTTATGCCTGTCAGTGAAGTACTTGTAATTCGTAACTCAATCAAGGTTTTCCATTCATTCAAGTCTGCTCACCAAAAAGTAGGTTTCACACAATTATAAGGATTTCATGGGCAAAATTATTCCTCTTGTTTTCAGAACTAATTAATATAATTTACTCTTATATCCAAAATAAGTGTTTCTTTGTCTCAAGGATATTAATTTCTCAGTGATCCATGAATCTAGTGGATTCCATAAGCACAAAACGTTAGTGGATTCCCTTTTAAACCTAATTGTTGCTTTCTCCCATACATAAACACATTTATCATATATACAAGTGCATTTATAGTGCATTAGTGCTACAATTTTAATTTATTTATGAGAAGTTAACAAACTTGAAAAAGAAAAGAAAGTTTTGAATGTGAAATATGTGAAATAGTAAATTTTGTCACTCATTTTCCCTATAAAATCTTCTTATAGTTCACACGATATTGAAATAAGAAATTTCTTATTAATGTTTAAATTTTATATCATTGTGGTTATATTATTTTCCATGTTAAAAAAGCATTATATTTGACATGTCAAGTGTGAAATCAGAATATACATCATACTGTCCATACAGGCTCATAAAATAATAGTACTATGGATATCTTGTAGAAAGTTTTTCTAACCTATCACTACATTAGTACATAGTACATTCATCCTAGGCACTTGAAATATGGTTTTTGAAAAGAGACTAAGGCAATGTGCTGCCTGCCTGAAGAGTCTGTGCAAAACATATCAGATCAAATCTAAAAAAGTAATCAATAAAAACCTTGCGTTGGAACAGGTGTCTGACAGAAGCAGTGATCGAAGAACATCATCTGAGTTCTAGCTGTGATGATTTTACTAATAGGGAGGACTAAAATTTCTCTACTGTAGCACATGGTATCACGTTTTTAATATGTCCCAATTGCAGTTCTTTGAACTCATTACCAGAGGAGCAGTAGTGTTTGTAAATTCAGCAGAGGCTGGATGTTCTAGATGTGATAGCTCTCTAAGGGTCCTTTTCAAAATGGATTTGTGGAATCTGTTATCAGGAGAGGTGGCAATAGAAACGTATTTTCTAGTAGGATTGTAAGCCCATACATTATTTAGACAGAAAGTTGAGAACAAGACTTGCATATTTGATTGAGATGGCAGTATTTTTTGAAGATGCAATATGGTCTAAAAGAGAACATATCAATCATGCCATTATAGCTAGCTATCTAAGTGAATTTTTAATTGTTCTTTATTCATTAACCTCATGTTTCACAAATTTTATCTTTGTATATAGGACTGTTGGTGGTGTTGTGCATATATTGACAACTATCATTTTTAGTTCAATAAACTTTTTTAGACATAGATACAGCTGAAATGATCTAGTGAGATTTTGAATTATCAGTATTAATAGGCTATTGCATGTTGGACTAAGGATGGTGGAGGCATGAGTTGTATATTGTGTGATATATTTCTTGATATGATTGGAAGGTGTGCATGCATTGTTTACACCTTAGGTTTATTTTTCAAGAAGACAGTATCTGAATCAAATGCACCAGTCCAAGAAAAGGCACTGGATGCATTGATTGCATATTTATGTGCAGCAGATGCAGATATTGGAAGGTATGTGTTCTTGCAAAGCATAGTGATCATTCAAGTTTATTAAAATGATTATTTTAACTTTTAATGGTCACGTTTATTTGCTGATTGTATTTCTAGATACGATTAATATTCCAAGGAAGAAGTCCCAATGAGACAAGAAGTCAAGTAGTGTATTATTAACACTAGATTACAAAAACAAGCACAAAGAAATGAAACAAAGTAGTGCTTGCATTCATAGGATGAAAACGTTTTTCCTCATTGGATACATCAAAATATATACTAAGCCTAGTGACAGACCAATGGCCTTCCAACTACTTGAATCCTTGATCTTTCATCAACTAACTCTCTACTGGTATGGGTATTTAGTCATCTGAAACAATGTTTTATAGACTATAAATTCTCAAAAAAATATGAGTGATTTTGAAGCCTGGAAGATGTCTGAAACAATAGAGTGTGAACTAGTAAAGCTAAAAACCTAGCTAGTATGAATGGAAGAAAGCCAAATTTTCTATTATAATAAACTTTCCATCTGAATCAATCCATTTGGTAAATCTTACACCCTATCTCTGCTACAATGGAGATCATTGCTCTAATTGAGGTGTATTGAGCCTGAGATAGCATTGCTCAAGGAGAGAAATCATACAATAGTTTGGAGAAGACCAAGTTCATGCCCGAATTTCTAGGCTGGGACAGAGGCATGACAACCAAGAAGGTACTACAGAGGTTCCAACATGTTTTCCAAGGAGCTTCCAATTCATTAACTGTAGGTCCTCCAACATAGAAGTTGAGGGCATTAAATTTGGTTTGACAGGCCTAAAAATATAGGAATATGAGTGCTGAAATTGAGGCTATTACAATGCATTAATTGCAGTCAGATAGGCTTGAATTTCGAGGTCAATTCTGCGGGTTTGTGGCACACATTTCAAGGCCGATGTTGGACATGTTGTCTCATGGTGTTGGCATTGATGTCAACCTACTAGTGATGATCCTCATGATGTCATCCTAGTAGTAGTGGTCCTCATGGTGCTATTGGTTCACATAGACTCATGGTGATGGCATTGATGTGGTGGCCCTTGTTTGTTTGCCTTAATTTGTGTGTCAGATGTATAATTTACATATTGTTAACTTCTGTTGGGTAAGTTACAGTAACAAATGATATGATTTTTCCACCATTCAATTAAGCTATTATAGAAAATACAAAAAAAGGTAGCCTATACTGTTGCTTTTGGTTTACTTTTGTTTGGTCACGAAAAACATATTGTCCTTAGTGTCTCTACCCATATGGTGAAGCCTCCAACTACCTACAATTTTGTGTGGTAGGATAATTTGTGTACAGCAGCCACGTATCATCATGATCTTCATATTAAAATTCAGATGTTCATACCACATTCAAATTCATTCTACATTAATAGATCACCTTGCTGCATTGTAATCCTAAGTGATGAAGTAGATTTAACATTTTTCAAGGAAAATTACAAAGGGCATACAACATCTAAATGTAAAAACCCTTTAATAAATGAAAGGGGAGGGATAATGAAAAATTATAAAGCAAAAAAATGCAGGGTCAATCACACACACATACAGTGCAATTCAATCCTATGCTCACTCACAGCAGTGGATGATGAATCTTTGAGGATATACCTGTTGATCCTGGGCACGTGGTACCTGTTATTCCTGTGCTTTGGCAGATCCAAATCATTACAGTGCTAGATATTCCACTACATATGAGAGTTAAGACCTTATAACTTGCTTACCCAATTCTCTTGGCCAATTTCTTTATCATAAATAGACAACACTTCACCTTACCAATCAGCTTCCTTCTATAAAAAAAAATTGATCATTGGTTTTGCGAAAAGGTCATGGTGACACGCTTGATGCGTCACATTCCATTAGATTCCTTTGGAATGTGACCTTGGCTTCCTCTATCCATTTGAATAGATACATTTTTGTAAACCATTGAGTTACTTGAGGCCTCTACATGCCTTATACCCCCATGGAAGCTACATATAAAAATAAACCCTCTCAATAATATCACATTTCTTGCGATGACCAAATAAAGGATGGCCTAACTCTTCGTTGGGTCAACTTTGACTCCATCCTTATTGAAGATGTATCAAAGGTATTCAAAGCTATATTTTTTCAAAAGTGTGCCTTGATTCTTTTGCAAAAATATAGTTTTGGGCCTCAGATAAGTTAAGATAATTTTATTAATGTCTAACGAATGAACATAAATAGGTCAATGGGGGGACTGAAGGTTACAACCAATATGAGTACAATGTTGAAGTGTAAAGGCAACTCCTATAAAATGACAAATCTAAATCTAGAAAAAAATGAAATTAAGTAAAAAAGGATACAATAATAGGATAGCGTCGATAACCTCATAAACATGTATATAAATGGATCATGTATAATGCTAAGTGGATAAGTCCAAGGCTAGAGGTCGATGATGTCAATAACGCCTGAATATAATAGTCGACGACAAGGGGGGAAGCAGTAGCACTGGCTCACTATCTGAGTACCCTGGATCAAACAAGGAGTCTAGTTGCATGATCCTAGGGGATGTAGGAGAGAAGGATACTCATAACATCTAAGGCCAAAAGACTGAAACTTTTGATAATTCTTTGGTTGCTCTACTGAGGTTGGGAAGGAACCCGTAGCGGGGGGGAGGGTTTTTTAGGAATTTCTTGATACTAAACCCTCTTGCGCTCTAGGTGTCAGTGAATTGATGTGTTGTTCGACACTTCTAAAATTATCTCAAGGGTAATAGTTGGCCTTCCTAAGGAGGGGTTGAGGGGATAATCGAGGTCTCACTACTCTACTATCCAGAATATCCTATAACTCAGTGCGTCGCTTGTTGCTCTGATCAACTGGGTCAACCTGAAATTATGATGTGATCATCCTAATTGCCCCCGAGTGAGGCGGGGTATGTAATATCTTTGATCTATGTCTAAATATCTCCCTAATGAAGAGGGTTAGGAATCTCTGGTCACAATACCATAAGAAGGTAGAAAGGGATCCTCTGAACTCTCTATTTAGGAAATGATACCATCCTCTGAACTCATAGTATATGGGGAACCAAAAAATTCGGTACATATTAGTCTCTGAATCCTATAGATGGCACAACTGGCAGACCCTATCATATCGTGGTATATGGTGATCCGACTCCACCCAAAGTCGATGGATCCAACTCAAAGCTACCCTAGTGGGATCCTAAATGAGTGCATTTAGTGTCTACAAGTATAAGAGTGGGAAAAAGATGAAGCCATCTTGCAGCTCCAAAAAATGCTCTAGTTAGAACTTAGAAGGAGACCTTTAGGCCAAGGCTCACCAACGTGGTTGTCCAAGTGACCTGAATGTATAACTTGTAGATACCCTGTTTGATGGCCTAATTTAGTTTTTTCTAGAAGAGTAAGAGATAGGTTGGTCCGTCAAGGGAAAAATTAAATGGAGGAAGGTGCTTTGGGGAGATGGTCATCGACTAAAAGAGCCAAGATGCCTCTGTGAACCATCCATGAGCACGACCTGAAGGGGTATCTGAAGTGATGGCCTCCGAAAAGGAAAGTGCAAGATAGTGGTATCTCTCTCTCCTTATAACAGAATCTCGGTAAGCCCTAACTCTATAGAGGAAAGAGAAACGGAAAAAGACCTCAAGGTGAAATGGGTGGACCCCAAATTTTCTTGAATAGTGGGTTGTAGAACTATGCGTTAGTAGCAGATAATACGTTGGAGGAGTAGGTGTTAGCCCCCCTATAAATTTTTGACAAGAAAACATGGGGCTAAATTGTTTTTGAGCCTTCAAGGAATGAATTTCCCTTGAAAACACATCATCCTTGAAGCCTCCTTGTGCCTTTCGTCCATTGATAAAATCCCCTCTGTTATTTTCCCTTATAAAACCTCTCTGTTTGTGAAGAAATGCCTAAAGGCCTCCTTTTCCCCTTATTTCATCCCCACTTAGCTTCTATTTTGTTTCCCCTTCTATTTCCCTTCTTACCTTTTCAAATCCCCTTTATATCCTTCCCCGTAACCCTTACCCATAACCAAGCGCTCAATGCCTTGGGGGTTGATCGCATAATTGCAATATCACATTTTCAAATGTTCGTTGTATATGTTTGATCAATCTATCACAAATATTTGTGATGCGATCTAATCGCGTCGCAAATATTTGCGATGCGATCGACCAATCACATATCTGCCCCATCGCAATATTGCAAGCGCAAGGTTTCTGTTTAGTGCCACTTTCCTCCATCGCACTTTCTGCCTTTGCGATTTGCGATCATCCCAATCACATCCATCGCAAAGTGCATGATCTATTGAATGCTCAGATCACCCATCACAGATATTTGCGATGCGATCTATCGATCGCGCAAACCTTCCCGCCGCCACGTCACCCTACACCTCCGTTGGGTCCCACCTTGTACGATCGCTCCCATCGCATTTCCATTGCATTCCGTCACATTTCTCTGTATTTCCATTTATAATCCAACCTTTGCCTGTTTCATTAAAATTTAATGAATCACCCTCCACCATGACCGGGTCCCACATCCGCGGCTCCACTTCATTGTTTTTCCGTATTTCCTTTGTATTTTCCCCCGCCGCTCTTTCACTGTTCTCGATTGTTCTGCCACTATTTCTCCGGGCCACCAAAAAATTCCTCCGCCACCACTGCCTGGGGTTGTAACGAGTTTATTTATTCATTTAAATAGCACAGAGCGGCCATTTCAGCTTGTGCCAGCAGACCAGCAGAAGAGATTCAAAGGGGGTTTATGCTTGTTATTGGTATAATTAATGTTTAACCCCGCTTTCAAAGGAAAAGACGCAGTTGAATACCAATGCACGCTGTCAAAGTTTATCTGTGTTTAATATTCAGCAGAGTACTCTTCTCTCAGAAGTACACCATTTCCACAGTGCCCTCCGTGCCCCTCAAGCTCAGGAAAGTTAAGATTCTGACAGGAGGTTCTTTAAAGATTGTCAGGTTGCAATTATGGGGTATGGAGGGGCCGTGGACTTTCTCATCAAGTTTACTTATTCAGGAGGCTACCACAGATTTCCAGACAGCCGTAAGGAATTAAAGAACGTATCAGAGGTCAATCTTGACCTGACAGAGGCTTCCAAACAGTCTACAGAGTACAACACAATGCCATTAAGCAGAATGGGCTCGGCCTCCTCCGCCATTCTGTCTTAATGAGACTCATTTAATTTGTATCTACTGCTGTTATTCATTTTCTCCTATAAGAAATCCCCGAGAACATAATGTAAAGGGGTTGTCCGGTTGTTCGGCTTTTGTTGTTAGAGGGATTCAGTTTGACTGTTAGAACAGTCTTGGGGGGGGGTTACAGAGTAGTTTGTATGTAATAGGCTGGGAGGAGAAAGTCTAGACTGTATTAGCCATTGGGCTTATTGTACATGACTGGTTTTGCATCAATTAATCAAAGCACGTTTCATAGGATCCTGGTCTATTACTATTGGTGATGTTTTTCCTAACTCTGTTTATTACATTTTCATACTGTTTCATGTTCTTCTGGTAGGCAACAGAAGTATAACATAGGATTCACCCTTGTTAGGTGCCCTATGTTTCCTGCTCTCCCTACCTTTAATGTTTTCTGCTTTATGTGCTATCTGAGAATTGTCTTCAGTTGATTTAACCAGTGTAGTGGATGACATTGCCTACTCTCTGATGTATGAATTAAATGAATCAGTTCTTAGATGTTCTTGTTGGGTTTAAGTTGGAACATTTGGGAACACTAGGGCTTAGTTTTAGCCTTATCCACTAGGATCCTTGTACGACCAGCTGGCCTTTCTAAGATCCCTTCTGTTAAACTTATCCCTGTTTTCCCTCGGAGTTGCTAAAGCTGACCTGGAGTTAAATGACCTTTGGTCCGATCTATAAGCTGCCCCTTTGTCCTTCCCTTGAGAGCTGCCTTTGAGTATTTCCAAGCAGGTCTGGAGTTAAATGACCTCTGACCTGATCTATAGATAGAAATTGGGCTACTTTCCTTCTTTCACCTTCTCTCCTTAATGTTCCATTCCATCATCTATCTAAAAGATCCTTTAGTATAGATTACTTGCCCTTTGAAAGCCTTGGCTAGTTGTTGCAAGTAATTCTCCTTTCATGACTCCATAGACCAATGGATGTCACTTTCTTGACCTATCCCCTTTACTGAAACATCCTGCTGCTTTGTTCTTTTCTCCCATTACTTTCTCAATCTATGATCTCATGACTCAACCCAGCAACCAACCAACCAAATTATTTTAAACCTTCTTTGTGCTTCATACCTAGCCTAATATCTCAATTTGAGCCTCAAAGATATATATTCTTTGTTCTATGGAGAGATCCCTCTCCGGATCCAGGAGGGCTAGATCCTAGGATCCAAAAGTGGTTCTGATGTTGTCTAATCTTTTGGTCTTGCCAATCTGGCCAAAACATGGGAACCCTAATAGCAGGGACTAGACTCTCTCCATCATGGTCCAATCTGACTGTAGTAAACTGGGTCCCCAAATATTGGAACCATAGAGGACCATGTGTATGATAATAGCCTTCATGAGGTGGAGCTTGGACAAGATGTCCTGGAAATATGCTAGGAAACACTGTCACTTGATGAAGGATAGATAAAGCCATTTTGTATAGTCTTATATAGTTAGCCCTATAATTATTTTAAAAATAATTAATTATTAGTGGTTAGCCAAAACAAATAAATGTGCATAAACATTGTCACTCGATGAAGGCTAGATAACCGTAGCCTAGTATACTTATTTGAAGACCCTTCTCTAGGCAGCAGTTTTCCACTGACTTGAACTAGTTTCATTAGATGGGGTAATTATAGATCTTTTTTAGGGTGTTCTTTCCTCTCATAGAGTTTAAGTGAGATAATTCTGCATAAAATTTGGTTTTCCTTCTCTATGAGGTGGTTTAAAATAAATGGATCAAGACTAATGTCTAATGTTAAGTACTGTGCGCTCTAATATTGAAATTTATTCTTAACACAATTTTTTTTGTGCTTTATTTTCTTATGGGGACTGATCCATGTGGTGAATTTCTAAATGTGTATAATTTATGCAGGTTCTTTCAATAGGGAAAGCTTCATCCATACAAGCACATCTAGACAAGTATCTTGCTCGGATTTTACATGAAGCTCAGCCAAAGAACTACAAGGACTCTAATAATAAGCCTGAAATGGCTGTAGCTCTTACTGAGCTTGAGGCCTTCTGTGGGTTTTTTAGTGCACAGGTAAAATTTGTTTCCTTATATAAACTCTTGGGAATTTCCTCCCTGAATTCCTTAATTTGTCAAGCAATACTTTCACAAGTGCACTGTTTATTTTAGGCATTAGAAGGCCTCACAATGACATGACACAATTCAAAGCCATTAATAACAAGGTAGCCAGAGTGTGCTAGGGTTATTTCTGACAAAGCACTTTAAATAATTAGGATTATGACTTATTGTATCCGATCTCAATAAATAGTTTGTGAATGTGTAAGGGAGTGGCAAGGAAATCTGTTTCTAAGTGGAAGTAAGGTATAACTTTGGAACCATTAATTTATTAGATTTATGATGAATGTGAAACCTGGGAATGAGAGAAGAGAGTGTATTAGGTTTGGACTTCAATGAAACTCAATTCTTTGCACGATGTGGAATTCATAGTAGTTTTCTCTCTGCATTTTGGATTAAGTGCAATTCCATTCAGAGGGAGGATAGTTACATTCTATATTTCCTGTAGGATCTTAAGGATGTCCTGCAAACTGTGCCTGAGATTGAGAATATTATTGGAGAAGTTGTAGCACAAGCACTCATGAATGCAGAGCTGAATGAGAAAATTGACGCTTATGTGAAAAATCCATTGAGGTCTGCTTTCACTCAACTCATGACTCTCAATAAAGAGGTAGTGGCAGAGGCACTGTCAAAAATAAAAAAGTGGTTGAATGAGGAGAATCAGGTTGGTCACTAAACATCCTATTATGTACTATTTGAAGCTTAAAAATATTAGGAACATGAATGTTTCATTTCATTCAGCTTTCTCCCAGGGGATGATTCTGAAAATTTATATATTCAAACAGATAAGGACTTTAACTCCAAAGGAGCAACTTGTTCTAAGGCTAGAAAATCAATACCCAGATGATGTTTGGGTTTTTTCTGCGTTTTTTTTCAACTATATCAAGCTAGCTCCTGTAGAAGCGCTTTATTTGGATGCAAATGAACCACATGCCTATTTGTATGGGGAATGTGTTGAATGCTAGCTACATCAAATAATGTTGTGTAGGATGGTTTAACCCCAAAGTATCATGATGTTGAAACTCTTTTCTCAATGCTAACGTACAAACAGGTATGTCCTATCAAGGATAATTTCCCTTTTCTTTGTGAGCAGTTTATCATCCCTTCTCAGGAAAGGTCAATGCCATTTCTTTTTGTGGAATTATTTAGGGCTTGCTAGAAATTTTGGAAGGAGTACTCGTGGATGAACTTACGTCAAGGTACTCACCACCCTTCAATGAATTTGAAGTTGATCGTTGCATCCTTCCCTCTAGTGGAACTGTAACTTTTCCTCTAGTCCCAGGGCCATCAATTTTTCTAGTTCTGTATGGTAAGGAAGTAATGACAGTAAATAACGAGTCAATAAACAGCTTGCAACAAGGAGATGTTTTATTTGTGCCAGCATCTACTCATCTTGAGATTTCTTCAATCATTGAAGCTGATGGAGATGCTGATAAAGCATGCATCGCTCTACATTTGTACCGGTCTGGAGTCAACAACAAAGCACTTGAGTAGCAATTTTGATAGAGAAATAAACAACTATCTTGCCAAGTATGATCCATTTCTTGGATATAGGAGTATGTTCCAAATCAGTCACACTTATATGGTCTGGACCTATCTGATTCAGTCAATTGTTCAGAAATTGTTAGGTTCAAACCTTCACATTTTAACTGTGCAAGTTTGGTGAATAAGGATTGATGAGAGTTGATACAAGAAACATGTGGCATGTTATGTTCAAAATATATAACTGGTTCTAGGAATATGTAAATGGTAGTTTGGGGAGTATTCAATGATAAATATGCACTCAAACATTTACTTCAGGCATTGTGGCATACATATCGGAAGTTCCTATTGAATATTGAGATGTCCATGGAGTAATTGTTTAGATATTTTGTATTTTGACCTTCAAATCATCAGTGTTTTTCCATGTTGGGCATTCTTTTTATGTTTGTGCATTTTCTTTTTCTACAGTTGTTCTACTCATTGATTTTATTTTTCCATTATGTCTACTCCTTTTCTATTATTTCTTTGAATATTATCTACAAAATATATGCCTCAGGTTACAATATAGATAACAAACATAAAAGATCAAGCGTATAAAGTGCGTTTGAAACTGATCATTTTTAAATTGGTATTTCAACAATCCATGCATGGCCCGTGGTTCAAATTGGCATGGCTATTCTAGGATATATATCCTGTAGGTTGGACCATGCTGACAATGTACTGTATAAACACATAGCTAAATACAAGAAGACGGAAGGATTTTCTTGGGGCAATTTCCAAAGTTACCTCCTCTTGGCTGTGTCCCTTGGACTGCTGCTTGGTCTGGTCTACTGGTTGAGGCATCTGTGGCTGAGGTTCTTCCAGAATGAAAATAGGTTTGTCATGGGTGCCCCTAAACCCGCATGACCCCTCTGCTTCCCTTGCCCTGCTGAATTCCCCATAAACTCTCTTAACTGAAATGCCAATAACAAAGACCTTTTCACAAAGGCTTCAAACATCCCTTCAAATATGCCTAGTTGGTGCTATAGGTCCACAATTTCCATGCACTCCAAAGCAATTTCTTGGGCGACCATGGTCTGCAAGCTGAAAGAACTTCATCTCCTGGGTCTGTGAGTTCCCTGGCCTCTTACCCATGCCTCTGCCTGAGCTATCACTTCTTCAGCTGCTACTTCCTTGTGTCTTTATTTTACTGCCTCATCCAAGTCCACAATGGCTGCCTTACCAGCCATGGGTCAGCCATGGAGAAATCTATTGTTGGCCTGGAGCATGTCCTGCTTGGCCTTGGTGACTTTACATGAATCAGAAGCCTCCCTTTTGACTTGAAAGTTTTGGTTGGCTAGTGCCCCTTCTTCGCAATCTGGTATGTCTAGGAGGAGCCATTAGATGCCCAATGAAAAATTCAGTCCTCCCGCTTTCGCTGCCAACCTCATTTCCATAGTTGGTAGTGCTACTCCTCTACAGTCCTTGTTACCTCTTGGTCCTTTGAAAATATCACTGGCCACACTCATTGTCACCTAATTCTCCTTGCAGAGCCTCACGACAACCTGCTACTACAACACCAGTTTTAGATAACCACCTCATTCCATGTCAAAATTCTCCACCGTATCGCCACAATTCGGATTAAGTATGCACTATCCTCCCAACCCTATGAATGATGTGGTGCAGGGTTGGATGTACTTCTCCTTGTTCCATCCATTATCCATCACCTACTGCCACAAATCTGCGACATTCTACCTCAGAACATTGCTACCTCGGCTCATGTCAATTGAAGTGGTGAGTGGAGCTGTACTGCCCCAAACATTCCCTGAAGTCCTTTTTTTGGCTACACCCAAAAACTTCACGACTTATTGCTGCCATCGTTTGCATCTTCCAGATGCCCTAGGTCATTTCTCATGCCATGCCCTTAGTCAATCACCACATCTGCGGATTACTGCAATATTTTGTTGGGTTTTATGAATTCAAATGAAACTCGAATTAAAACTATCCAAACGACATAAGGAAATCGACACTCTGCAGAGAAACCCCAACCAGTAAAAAGTGGGGGGTGAATGTAACTCACAGGGTAAGGAAATCGACACTCTACAGAGAAACCCCAACCAGTAAAAATTGGGGGGCGAATGTAACTCACAGCATAAGGAAATCGACACTCTGCAGAGAAACCTCAACCAGTAAAAAATGGGGGGCGGATGTAACTCCAATCCCTCTCTACCCAGTAAATCATGGCGATTGCCATGCGAATCCGCTGCAAACCAGAAATCGGGAGGCGAATCATCATTTAAATGTTTATGCACATTTATTTGTTTTGGCTAATCGCTAATAATTATTTATTTTTAAAATAATTATAGAGCTAACTATATAGGACTATACAAAATGGGTTTATATAAAAAATTCGCCTCTCCAAAATTTAAAACCCTTTAAAATTCGCCTTTGGGCTAAAATTCTCCCTTAAATTTTTCCCTGACAGGACCCCATTAAACCACAATTATCGAGTATGTATTCCAAACTACTATACAGTTGATTATCGGGACACAGAAACCATTCAAACCATAATTAACTCGAAAAATGCACAATACCATTTAAATAATTCTACATTTATGCAATGAAGTACTTAAAACTTTGGCTCAACCGGATCTTCGAATTACTTGGCCCTTCTCCTCTACTCTGTCTCTACGACAGTCCTACGCAGCCTATGCAGTTCTCTATGTAGGTTTGCCTTATTATGCCTATAAAGCTTATTTTTATACAAAACATGAATCGAATCAACTCCTCTAATGCTCAAAACTCTTCATATCTCTAACTCTGAGACTAACCCTTTGATAGACAGAGACAGACTCCTAAAATTAGCTTAACTTCTGAAACTGACTATCTCTTCAGGTGCCCATTAATCATTCGGGCAGTTACATTTTCTTCTCTAATTAACTAAAAATAACTCAACTATGAATAAATACATGGGGAAATAAAACATGAGACCCCCCTTTACATTTATTTATGGACAAAGGTTGTTTTGAGCCTAATGCCCCTACATCAACAATTTCCATACAACTAATTTGTTTTAGGATACATGTGGCATTCTAGGGGTGAATTCCATATGATGTGTATATCAATCTATTAGGTGTTGGTAAGTTGTGAGTATCTAAGAAATGATAAGGAATATACATACATCATGATCTTGTAATGTGATTATAAATTGTGTCTATAATTTCCATAAAATGTATAAATGATTTGTTTAAAAAAAATCAACACAATCAACCCTAAACAATGCTCATGATGTGGAATGTCATTGGTGAAACCAAAATGATGGTCACATGTCCCATTTCTATGGTAATGGTGATCATATATATGTTGTTGCGACACTTGATGAGTAATTAAATAAATCTTAGAGTGTGACTCATTGTGCCATATTTTTTTAAAGCATGATTTGTTTCCCTAGTTTTTACTAATTTGTTAACATATTTTATTCATTTGGAAAGCTAATTAGTGATGCTTTAAGTAATTAGGACCTAATGAGAGATCATCCTCACATATTCACTAAAATATATTTGGTAATTGTAGTCACTATATATATATGAACCGCACATGCATGCTACTTAAGAAAAATTGAAATATAAACTATAATACACATCTTATATCTGCCATAACAATTGTCATACAACTTATTTACTTCTAGATAAATAAGAAATACTTCAGGTAAATGCCATATTATGTGTATACCAATATAGTAGGTGTTGGTAAGTTATGAGGATCTAAGAAATGATAGGGTATCCACACATTAGTGCCTTGGTGATTTTTTTGCATAATTTTCTATTTGTTGTAATTTTGTTGCCTGGATTTGTTAAAGATTTCAAATAATACAATTATCTACCAATTGTTATTTATAAAGAAGAAGTACAATAAGTAGTCACCTAAAAGTGAGCCATGTGAAAATATTGGTAACATGAGTAACCTGGTAAGCTGTAAATGAAAAGTGAATAACCTCCACTCACCAACAGGTGGCAGGCAGGGTTGGAATTTGGATTTCTCTTTACTCGTCACACAATTTTTTTTGATGTTTTGGTCATTATTTTTCTAGTAAATAAACGTTACGTTTAAAATTTTGCACTTCATTAATGATTTTCTCGTAATAAATTAACCCTTCACCAATAAAAGTTTTACTAAAAAAATTGAACGCTCTTCCATTTTCTTTGGATTTTGGAGTGTGATATATCTGTGTCATGGACTTTTAATACCTAAAGTTTCAAAAGAAATAAATGATTCTTGTCAAGATAATATTTCCTCAATATATGCTATGACCTACTAAAAATTACTTCAATAAGAAAGTAACCTTCCAATATAAAGAAAAAAACATGAACGAGCTTTCCCTAAATTGCAATAAATTTATGTTTATTATTAATATTGCATAATATGTCTTATAAAAATTGCATAATCGGACTAAGAACAGATCCTCAATGCATTTTTTATTGTTGTTGTGATTAAAATAATGAGCCAAAGAATGCTAAGGCACTCAGAGAAATCAATCTATGTATTATTTCTCACAAAATCATGTTGAGTAGTGGAGACTAAGCACTAAAATTTTTTTTGTCCTCAATCTCTCTATTAATTATGTCTATGTAGTTATAAGAATAACAAGCCAAAGAAATCTCAGGCTTCCAGAGAAATTAGTCTCTGTGTGCAGAAATTAATGATTATTGTTGACTAAATGTTATACCATTTGAAATTGCTGAGCGAAATTAATCAGGCCATGATGTACCATTTGTCAGTATCTATTTTCTCATGTATGAAAGTTGATGTACCATTGAAAGTTTAATAATTCTATTGAAAGTTTAATAACTATAATAACTATATATATATATATATGTATATATATATATATATATATTTTAAATTTAATGATTAATAATAATTAAATTAAAATTCTTAAAAGACAAAATAAAAGCCTAATAATCACGAACTATTATGATAATTTAAAAATATAGAAATGAAGTTGAACATAGTTACAAAGATACCAAGAAAAGAAGAGTGCATGTTCATGATAACCTCTTTCTTGAAAACCTATGAATGCCATTCTCAATGAAGACTCAAGACTCAACTAGATTGGATTGTGTATCAAAACAATAGGAATGAATCAAAGTTCAATGAATGAATAACTTGATCGAGAAAATTTATAGGGAAAGGTAACTTGACTATCAATCTACTAAAACTCACTTCCATGATTAAAAAAACACCCCCACCTTCTCAGTGGTCCCATTATGGTCCACCTATTGAAAAACAACCAAAAAATATTATTTTTTATATATTTTTGCATGGCCATTGGACAATGATTTACTATGGTTTTCCTACTAAATTCCAGTGGATGATTATTCAAAAATATTGAGAATTAGTTTAGTCTCAAGGCATAGCCAAGAGTCTTACTGGATAAGTATAGATTACCTCTCCATTGGATGATTGTACATTTTTCATCTACTTTTTCACGTGAGTTTCAGTTTATGCTAGATCTTTGCCTTCTATTTCTTTAGTGAAGCTAATAGTTAACTTTGATCTTACATTAATAACTATACTTGCATGAATATCCATGCTTTTATACTTCCCCACTGTGGTCAATGTTGATGTATGGCCTTGGCCCATTGATCTTACAATTAACTCACTATTCATATTCAATTTTCTCCAGTTCAGCCAAATAAAATAAGGAAAATAGAAAATGAAGTCTTGATTTTTCTTTCCAGTGCTCCTACATAATACAAATACTCTTAAAAACCAATTAATATATAAATTGTCATCATTCATGCTAAAATCAGTTTCAATTTTTTTAATGAATCTTCTTACAATTAATAGATTACATTGCTCACAGAATAAGAGATAATTTAGAACTATGATTTCACAATAATAAATTACCCTAGTAGTTCAAACTTTGAACATACCTTATGAAATTAAAATATGGCAGGTTAATGAGCCAATCTAGTTTCCTCGGAGCCAATATTGAGCTCGGCCTAAGTCTGAATGCCTTGAGAGTGCGAGTGTAAGGAACTAGATGCCTAAAGCTTTTATTTTGTGCTTGTGTAATTCACTGTTTGACCATCAAGCCAAGCCACCAGCTATATTAACACTACTTCATGTTGGGGCAGATTGGAATTCTAATTTTTTAGTGCTATAGTCGTACTTTTTCACTGCTTCACTAATCACAACCTTGGAAGTTTGCAGGGCAACGAGCTTTATTCTTTCTTTGGTGTTTTATGTAAAAGAAAGGATTTGTGAACTTTCTGTAATAGGAAGGGAAAAACTAAATTGATTCTAATTTTAAAATATCAATAATGATAAGTGGTAATTTCTTTATTAAATTTTTAATTTTGAGTGAGCCAAAAAAGTAACTTTCCTTACATTTTGAGTACAGCCTTGCAATTGCGAAGAGGAATAGTGTTGAAAAATTATTTGTAAGTGGAAATTAAAGGGCGTAAGAACATTTTTGAAAAAATTTCAAGTGTCAAAATTAAGTCTTCTATCCTTCCTAGCACCTCACGGAAAATGGGAATCCGCAAATTCTAGTCGTCAAATATGTGCAAAATGCCTTATGACGAGAAAAATGGAGGACTGGTCCTATGCTGCTACATGAGTTAGGGTTTCATGTGGCAACAGGGAACCTTGTATATTTTTTCAAGGATAGGAAAGGAGAATATTGTCAGTTAATCATCACATGAAACTTCATCACCATTTGAAAATTGTGTCCTAATTTGAAACAATAAGACTACCCAACTATTTTATTATTTAATTTTGTTGAAGATTGCAACAAGAAACAATGAAGGAGGCATCTTGAAACATCATTCCTGATCCTAGTTGGAAAGTGATCACCTAAACTAGGTGGGGCCCACAAAAGTGATTTTTGTCACAAAGTCTATTTTTAGACTATGTCTATTTTTAGACATGTTGATCATATTCTATGAGTTGCGGGATGCTATTTGTGGATGGTTGTTCAAGTTGGAAAAATAGATGGACTTCTATTTTTAGACATATTGGGTGGAGTCTATTTTTAGATTGCCAGTCTAAAAATAGATATGTCGAATATTATTATCTCTTAATAATATTTGGACTCTAAAAATTATCTTATTCTCTTGGAGCACTTCAGTTAAGTGTACATATGTGGCACAACAACTGACAGAAGGAATTACGCTATTCTTGAGGTTTTACTGGAGCTATTGCATGGAGACTTCAGTTAGAACTCATGTGACAGAGTTTGGTGGAGTTATTGAAGTAGTTGGTGGAGTTGTATTCAGTTTAACTCAGTTAGACAGTTAAGCTAGTTGTATCTAGTCTAGCTGATTGATACACTAGTGAGAGTGGTGTGAATTAATTAGTTAATTAATTCACCAAATAATAACTCATTAATCAACTGAAGAATACATCAGTTAAATACAGTGCATGGCAGTTTCAGTGGAGACCAGTGGAGAGATAGGTGAAAGGGCAAGAGAAACTATTTGTTGTGACTATTAGTGATGCATGAATTGCATCTACATATACATTGGAGTTGCCAATGATAATCACGTAGTCAATGAGAGTGGGATTAAATTGAATTGGTCTTTGTAATCAGCTTGGATTGTGGAGTGGAGGTAGGCTAGTAGGTGGCAAAGATCAGTGCATGGATTTGCAAGATTGGGCCTGAATAGTGTATGAAGATTGTACCGTACTGAGAGCTTGTGATAAGATTTGTATGCCTTGTATGAGATTGTCATATGATATCCATGTTACATAATAGATAGTTGGGGTTTTCAGCTTCAGGCTTTCCCATTAAACAACTATGTTATGTGTGTTTTTATTGCTTCACATGTTTTGCAATTGTTGATTAAATTTCCTCAAGAATTATAGTGGAAGGATTATGTATTTTGCAAGAAGATAAATATTGTGAGATCAGGAGAGTCCGGATATACATACTTAATGTATATAATTTCTACAAATTTTGATTGTGTTAAACAAAAAAATATCCTAGATAACTTAAATAATGTAAGCACTTTTGCAAAAATTTAGTGTAGAGAACCTTCAATTACATTTATTTTGAAGTTCCACTTGCATTTTAAGCCATTTTAATTAGTCTTTCATGGCTATTCTAGTAAAAATTTCAACCTCTTGTAGAAATTTGTTTGTCACTTGTATTAGAAATGAAAAAATCAAATGTAAATAAAAATGATTTGAAATGCAAAAATCAAATGCGCGCTACATAAAAATGATTTAAAAAAAAACTAAATTAACGTCTGATATCACGCGCGCATTCGCCCTCAGCTCTTGCAGAACAGCATTCGCCCTCAGCATTCACCTTTAGCTCTTACAGAACAGAATTCGCTCTCAGCATTCGCCCTTAGCTCTTGCAAAACAGCATTCGCCCTCATCTCTTGCAAAATGGTAAGTTCTTACTACAGGCCCTTCCTCCTATAGTAGGGTTGACCCTATTTGGGTTTTTTTGGAGCCTCTGAGAATACAAAGGTTGTGATTGATTACGGGGCAGTTCCTATATTTGTGGAACTTCTTACCTCTAGGAATGATAATGTTTGAGAACAGGTATCACGTTTATTTTAGAGGCATAAAACTATTCTTCCCAACTATCTTTATATGTTTGTAATTTTGGAATTTGATTTAAAACAAGTACCCAACTTTGAGTTCAACTGGTGTTCATGTAAGGCTGTTTGGGCTTTGGTAAATATTGCTGGAGACTCTGTAACATTTAGGGATCTTGCCCTCAGTCATGGAGCTCTGAGGCAGGTGCTTGCCCAGTTGAATGATACTACCAGAATTTCAATGATAAGGAATGCTACATGGGCTCTGTCAAAATTTTTCCATGGTAAACCCCAACCACTATTCGAATAGGTAAGCAGAATACATTTTCTGCCTCTTCTTCTTAGTTCGCAGATACTATGGATTTTTTTTATAGATCTTGGTGCTTGGTAGATTTGGACGTAATATGGACCTAGGCGCTTGTTCATTACAATGACTCCGTCATCAGGTTTTAGAAAATGCTCAGAAATTTGGGTTTCACAAGGGGATTACCCTTCCTTGCAATTATCGATTATCAATCACATTCAAAAAAAGTCTTTCATAGCATTGCTGAGCTCTTTGTAGGTGAATTTTCGAGGAAATTTCACAATATCTTAACTAAATTTGTCTGTCCTTTTCAATACTCTGCGTTTGTAACAGAACTAGACAAACAATCTAGTGGCCAATGCAACAACAAAAACACCTCCTATTGCAATGCCTGCAATTCACCCTCTTTGCACGCATGAATGACTATGGCACCCTCTTTTGTGAATAGGTACTGCAGCTGAAGGTACTGGTTTCCATTAGGATCATGGAATTCAACATCAAAAATAGTATCAAGTTCCACTGCAATAGTATTCCCCGACAAGGGAAACAGTTCATTAAGACCTATTGGACTCACCACCCCCAAATAGCCTCTAGGGCTACCCAAAGTGTGATCATCTAGAGCAATAACAAATTCTAATCCATCCCCAATTGAAACAAGAACATGACCCACATTGGTTACAGAAAACAAGAAACACTTTTTGAAAGAAGAAGAAACTTTTGTATTAGGGTCCAGAAATCTAACTCGTCTATTGTACAATGCCCTACCTACACTTCAAATTGGTACTCCCAACTCCATGCTAAGGCTCACTGTGCCATTCTTCAGATGAGCATCTTAACCTGAAGTTTGATTCCAAAAAACCCAAGTCCCCTGTTCTATGCCCAAGACCTTTGTTACAACGAGTAGAGTTCTGAGCGAAATAATTCGCAATAGGAAGCAAAAGAAACATTGCAAAATTGCTCCACTTTAGACTGATAATTTTCTGTGTGAAAATTCAACTGCGGACAGTAAAAACATAATATCAAATACAACCAATCCACAATGGAATTTGAAAATGAGGATTTATAACCACAGAAAACCCTCTCCAGGTTAAAATAATTCCAGAATGGCTTTAAGATTCTACTAATGAGCGCTTACAACACCATAGAAATTATTGCCACAATGAAATCTACTGGAAGCAAAGCCCTTGTACATTTTCTACATTTCCACAGTGGAAGCAAGAATCTTGCTATCTCTCATGATCTGGTTCTGTGGTCAAATCCTTTGCTATGGCTGTCTTGTTCTGCTAAACGTGGATCTGTCTTAGCTTTGGCTCTGGTTCTCATTTAGGATCGTGGCTATTTGATCTTGCTGTGGCTTTGACTATACAAACTTGTTCAATAGGAAAATGTTGACTCTGCTATATATAGGAGCTTCAATGGGTGCTCTCAAACACTTTTTTGGGCAGCTTTGTTTTGTCTCTGATTTAAGGCAAAACTATGTTGGCCTTGGTTTTTTAGTCCTTGGAACTTAGTTCTCTCATATTTTCCATCCTATCCCCAGTTTTCTACCGAGAAAGACATAACTTCACGATATCAAAATTGACTATTTTTGGCCATTTATCTTTAGTAATGGTACAACTTTAATTTGGTGCATTCGTACAGTATCTGAAGAGCACTCTCAAGCTGTTATTCAGTATTTTAGCATAACAACTACATTTAACTTCCATGCTCTAATATTTATATCAACCATAAGAATTCTTAAGGTAGTTCCACGTTTGTGAAGTAGAAGGAATGCTTCTGACAAATTCTTATCATAGTGGTACAATTCTGTTCGTAGTTTATCTTTTGTAAAAAGCTCACAATTTGTAAAATGCCCACTTTTATTTTATTTTTGATTATATATTGAGCTCCCATTGAGTTAAACAAGTCTTGGGTTTTCTACACCATTGAGAGAGATTTATTATTTTCTTTATAGGATAATTTGCATCAATGGAAGAAAACATTGGAGGTGGAAAAAAAATTCAAAAGGGTGAAAGGGGTGATGGTAGAGTTTATTGCCCTTGTAAAAAATGTTGTATGAGAAATAATGTTAAAGTTTTAATAGTAACAGCAACAATGCATTGTAGGAAATATGGGCACATTGATGGCGGATCGAATGACTATCGTCCCATGGTAATTAATTATCTATCTTCATTTTGATTATATCGTAAAATTTTATATTATTTTAATATTTTTTATATGTGCACTAATGTTTAATTATTAATGTTTGTGATTTTCATGAAGGCACAGTTGCCCCCCAACTTTTTTCAGATGATCAACCAACTTCCACAGCTAAATAGTAGTAGATTAGATGATTTTGCACCAGTACAAGAGAATATTGCAGCAAATTTTAGTATTGGAAATGATGTTGTACAAGGTGAAGAACATGAAGCGAATGATGAAGGTAATTTTAATGATCCCATGGAGGTAGATCATGATGACAGTAATGAGACAGTTCACACTAATGATGGGACAAATAAAACGCTCCAAGACTTGTATGGTGTGTCAGATGATGATGGTGGAGATAGCAGTGACGGTATTTATGATGTACCTCTGATTGAAAGGTCAAGTGAACGACTTTTTGAACACTCAAATGCAACTCTTCTCTCTGCTACATTGTTGCTGGTGAACTTAAAGGTTATGAATAATTTGTCAAACAGATGCATGACACAACTCTTAAGGTATGAAATATGTATATATCATCACATATATGTAAATGTTTATTATTTTCCCTTTTTTTAGTTGTAATAAATGTGTAAAATAATAATTTATATATATATATATATATATATATATATATATATATATATATATATATATATATCATAGTTATAAATGTCGTGTCGTAGCCGGCTGGCCCGTTGGTTCGGTTTCGGGGTCCCCGTCGGGCCCGCCCCACCCCTGTCGGCAACTGTATTTAATCCCGCCGTTTGTACGAAATCGGCCGGGCGATAACCGGTTGCTGCATTTAACCTACGGTTAGGTCCGGTTAACCGGCCAAAACAGGTGAGAATAGGCTATTGACCGGGTTGCAAGGCCGGTTCCAACCGACAGCCCTCCTGACCGACTAGTTTTGATAACTATGATATATATATATATATATATATGTGTGTGTGTGTAAAATAATGACATATATATATATATATATATAATTTATTATTTTACACATTTATTACAACTAAAAAAAGGGAAAATAATCAACATTTACATATATGTGATCATATATACATATTGCATACCTTAGGAGTTGTGTCATACATATGTTCGACAAATTATTCATAACCTTTAAGTTCACCAGCTCTCTGCTATTGTTGCTGGTGAACTTAAAGGTTATGAATAATTTGTCGAACAGATGTATGACACAACTCCTAAGGTATGCAATATGTATATATGATCACATATATGTAAATTTTGATTATTTTCCCTTTTTTAGTTGTAATAAATGTGTAAAATAATAACTTATATATATATATATATATATATATGATTGGCATACCTTTGTTAAGGTATTTTTTTTTGGTATACATTTTTGTATATTATTTCTTGAGTACATCCTTTAAATTTTCCTTTTTTTCTGTTTAATTTGGAAACAAATAACGATTCATTTTTTATTGTTATAGTATGTTCTACCTGTATCTCTCCCAAACAACTTCAGAAAAAATGTCAAACAAGTTATATATGATCTTAGTAAATATAAGAGGTAAGTAGTTTTGATTTATATGCAAATTATCGCTACAATTTCCTTTTGTACTTAATTACATGATGTGTTAATTTACTTGTAATGTAATATATATTATGTTTCATTGAAATAACCTTGCGTAATGATTTGCAGATGGTTGTCATTGAAATAAATCCATCAATATGAAATAAAGTATTGGAAGAGAGAAATTCCTCGGCTAATGTGTGAAATGCAAAAGTATATACCTCCAACATTTTTCAATGCACAAGAAAACTAATTGATACACCAAGTTGAGGATATTGAAATGTGTGGACCAGTACACACAAGGTCAATGTGGATGGTGGAGAGGCACCTAAAATCCTTGAAGGCTTTGGTTAGACAAAGAGCACGACCTGAGGGTTCTATGGTGGAGGGATATGTGATATATGAATCCATGGTGTATATTAGTCATTATCTTCCTATATTAGTTGCGCCAACTATGGATATTTTGGATTTCATTTGGGATGTGAACTCCATCAAAAAATTTGTAGTGGAGCACCTGTTGGGAAAAGGTAGAATGAAGAAAGTGAGAAGTAAAATATTTATTATATATAATACATATAATGTTTCATTTTTTTACATCATGTATATGATCATATTCATTTAATTCTTATTGTTTCAATGTTTATTAATTAATATAATTTACCATGGTTATAAGTTATATTTAATATTGGTGAATTATTGTTTTTTATTCAGGTGCTCAAGATTATGAAGCACTACTTTTATACATTGCAAAAAATCTTGAGTGGATGAGTGAATGGATTGAAAGATGTAAAGAACGTAACGATGATAGGTTATCATGGCAACTAATTTATGAATTGGTTAGAGAAGCTTGTCGTAGTGGAGATGGAAATGTTATGGACATGGAAATTGATTTAGCATATGGTTTGAAAGATAGAAAGGTAAGAAATTAATTCAGCTATTTTATTCAGTACTTATTTTATATTATATTTATAATGTGACAACAGGTTTGATTTTTCAGATAATTTTCTAGCTGTAAAAATTATATGATTAATTATTAAATGAGAATGCATCTTTTTCATGTTTGGCATATTGCAGTTGAAACACCACAAGGGTATGTGGTGTAATGGTTGTAAATTTCTCATCAAATAGTTGGCTAATAACAAGAAAACTTCTGATAGTGGGATAACTGTAGTATTCCAGGTCACTAATGTTTCCTCCAAGGGTGACAGACATCCTCGAGAATATGAAAATAAATATTATGGGTATTTAGATGATATAGTTGAGTGTGACTTTAATTCCTTCAAATTAGTTTTGTTCGATGTCAAATGGTATAGGCTATGAACGAATTTACGTGATGATGATAGAACTCTTATTCAACATGAAAATGGATTTTCAATGGTTAAAACATCACAGTTTGAAGCAGGAAAAGTTCGCTACGTTTTTCCAAGCCAATGTGAACAGGTCTTTTACTCAGAGGATCTAGGTGAGAACAAATGGTCATTTTCTATTAGATATGATCCAAGAGGAAGGCCAGTAGAGTATATTGTAGAGGAAGAAGATGATATTGATCAAGAAGAAGATGATGCAAAGGCGATGAGCAAGAAGATGCATTGACAGATGAAGAAGATATCTTAGAAGATGAACCAGACATAGGAGATGAGGCAACAATTATTGATGATGATGTCGATGAGGATATTATTGAAAATGACATAATTCATGATGATGATGACATGGTCGATAGTTTCAACACTGTTTCTAAATCAGATGTTGATATAAATGTCGATCAGTTGGATGAAGATCAAGAAGATACAGAAGAAGAATATTGATACAGATGTTATGTTCGAGTATGAGCTGGTATGTTATAACTTTATATTTTCATATGTTGGAATTATTTTCTTTAAATAATTTACTAATTATGTGGGTTTGTGGCATGTTGTTTATTATTTCAAACCAACAAATAATGGCCTTACTATTGTTTATTATTTCATAGGATTCGAAGGATTCATTTGATTCTATGGTCAGGTCTCTGAAAAACCCAATTAAATGCTTAAATAGTCAAGATCTGGAAGACAGGCTTTACCCCCACCATAAATTGCTGAAAAACCGGCCTTCAATTCAGCTTGTTGTGTTGAAGACGAGGGTGGATTTGCATGATCAGTTGAATGAAAATGAATCAGACATTCAAGATTTTTTTGAGGGCAGATCCATAAGCCCCATAGATGAAGATCTCATTGCTGCAGAATTTCTGTTTGCGTTGAAGCACAAGTACAGTTTTGTATCGGAATATAAATCAGGGGACAACTATACCAAGTCTAAATCAACTGAATCCAGTTCTAGTGCTCTTGAACTTACAGAATTAAAGCCAGAAGTAAGATTTACAATATCTAATGGGAACGGGTATGGCAGTTCCAATATTGGATTGGATGTCCGGAGCTCTGCAATAGGCAGTGGACCGGATCATAATGAACCCCAAATAATTCATTGTGATGAAAATATGGACTTTGATGATGATCAGGAAAACAAGCCAGAGCATTTTGGCAATATTGAAGAAACTGAAGAGGTTTCCTGTGATCGATTGAATCAACTCAGCCATAAGACATCTACTGCAGGCTGTTTTTTATCAGAAGGAGAATCAGTTTTTCTTTCCCATGATGATGGATTCTGCTCTTTTCACGATATAGCAAATTCAGAGGTGTGGATTTTAATTATTGTACTTAATTTTGGGGTTTATGCGTGTTATAATTTATACATTTTGGGATTTTCTATTAGAAATAGGAAAATCCTAGGGGTTAGATTATTCTCATGGTTTAAATTTCTATATTTGAAATAAAATTCCCCAATTTCTATTTAAAAAAATGATTTGCCTAAATATTTGATGTAGTTTAAATAGGATGTAGTTCATTTCAAAAACTGTCGAAATTTTCTAGAAACTATGATCAGGATTTCAAGAATATTTATGCACTCTTTATATTTTCCCTTAACATGAAGGGCAATTGATGTATGAGTAATACTCAGTATTTTTTTTTTCCAATCTCCAGGAGAAGGCTGAATATAAAGCTCCATATGGGCTTACCCCAAACATGTGGGGTGATTGCTGGTTGATCATAGCAACTAGTTCAGATGGTTGCTCTAGTAAATATGTTGTGGCAGCATCTGCAAGTTGTACATTGGACTGAGGTTTATGTTCATGGGACTTTTATAATAAATAAATTATGGCATTCCATACTGAATCGTAGCTTTCACTAACGTCAGCATCATCCCCCCGCTTTTGCGTAGAGGATGTCTGTGAGAAATTTTGGTTTTGGTAAATACAGCGTAGAATCAACATGGTAATGTGCCATGTGGGCCCTTATGTTATCTACTACTGAAGGCTTCAAAAGATGCTAATATTTATAATATTGTGATGGAGATCTTTTTGATTGGGCCGTGTTTGTTTTTGAAATTAGGTTTCACAAGAAATCATCAATGGGCTCTGAAATAAGGCACATTGAAATCTTGGATACATGTTTCATGCCAAAATTAGTTGTATCTTCCATAAATACAAAGTATTGGACCACTCTGTATAAATCTACTTCTTATACAATATTACATCTCCCACATTATACAGGTGGTGTTCTTACATGCATAGAAAAGGCATCGTTTTGGCAATCATTTTATAAGTCACTAGATATTGTTGGTACAAGGATCTAGGTCTAGTCCTCCACATGGAACCGTGTCGTCTTGAGACTCACTCTCGCTCGGGTTCTAAATTTCAGAACATAGTAGTATGCCAATGCTTTTCTCTATTTTGTAGTATAAGATGATTTTTTGTTAACGTATAATTGTTTTTCATTTTTATCCATCCCATTTTTGTTGTGAACGCACGTGTTATTGGCTCAAAATAGATCTGTTATATCTTTGTACTTTTCCTTTACTAACTATTTGAAATTTCTAGTTATATTTAGAGGTGTCTTTTAAGGGATGAGGGGAATTACTTGGATTTAGTGCTGCCCACTCTCAATAGAATCTTATAGTAAAATATGACAAATTGTGATGTATATCAGTGGTAGTTGGGGCAGCAACAAAATCAGTTTTATGCTTCAGTAGATTTATTCTTCTTGGAAAGCTTTCAGCTGACAAAAAAAAGGGAATGAAACACACAACCAGGCCCCTTCCTTTTATTGGACCACCTGCTTTCTTTTTATGAGAGAATCTAGAGGCTAAAGTTACTAGAAGTGGTGAAAAGTGAGTTTGGTTAGTTGGCAAAGTCCAACTATTCTTAGCCCTCAAAAATGTTTAAATACTTCATAGGCATGTTAACCCCTCCTAGACTGTGTTGTGTAAGTGGGTTTTGCATAATTTTATGCACTTAGGGTTAGAATCAAATTTTGAAATTTGATGTAATTAGGATTATATTCAAGTGCTGACCAAATTGGTAAAATTGATACTCAGCAATAGTTGAAAGGTAGTAATATGCAGTGGAGTCATTCTATGAAATGATTCAATTTGGCATGTGAATCTCACATCTAAGGGCCATTAAAATCCCATGGATGGAGACTGATCAGGATTCAACATTGATGTTACTATTAGTGGATTTGGGTATGGCACAAGTATAATAAAAATACTGGCAACAATAGTAACATCATAGATTCAGAATCTTAATCTCTATATTAAATGAGCATTAGAATGTAACTTGATTTAAGTAAAATCTCTAACAGTTTTGTTCTAAATCAGACCTGAAATGCTCACTTGTAAAGATGTTTGAGGCTTGAGGTTGTATGACACTGAAAAAATTGACTTGTTCAGTACATGATGACATTAGGTCATTGTGAAATTGAATATATGCTACTTCGGTATGAAGATTGATTGCACAAACTGTGTTTTCTAAATAATGTTTCCAATGAAACTTGAAATGGCTCTTGTTATGCTAAAAACATCTGTCATCTTTAATCTACTATCAATTTGAGTGACAAGGGTAGCTAAACCACATGAAAATGCTCCGAAGATGTTACAGATGCATGGAATCTCTAGAAATTTAGCCCCTCACTATGTTATCTGATGCAGGGGCATTAGGCCCAAGACAACTTTTGTACATAAATAAATGTAAAAGGGGGTCTCATGTTTTATTTCCCTATGAAATTATCCATAGTTGAGCTAATTTAGTTAATTTGTAGAGAAAATGTAACTGCCTGAATGATTAATGGGCACCTGAAGAGATAGTCAGTTTTAGAAGTTAAGCTAATTCTAGGAGTCCGTCTCTGTCTGTCAGAGTGTTAGTCTTAGAGTTAGGAATTTGAAGATTTTGTGAGTCATCGAGAAATTTGAATTGATTCATTGTAATTGATATAAAAATAAACCTCCGTGACATAGTCGATAGACCTGCACAGAAGACCTGCAAAGAGAACTTCATAGAGTTGCATAGGGAAGAGGAGGCCATTGTATCGAAGATCTGGCCGAGGACCAGGAGACTGTAAGAAATTTCATTTATATAAGGAATCTGTTAGTATTATATGTGCATTGATTGAATAATTTTTCTGTGTGTGAATATATGTATGCATCCTGGTGAAAGATAATTGAAATCCCGTGGTAATTAAGAAACCCTGTGATGAGGTTATGTGCATATAGAATGGTTGAGTTCTCGGTGGAACACGAGCTAATGACTCAGGAATTATGAGCATTGGTGAATTCCACAGATAACTGTGTCAAATAGTTGGGGAATTTCTCTATAATCAGTTGTGTGAACAGAGGGTGAAATAGGTTAATGACATTCTCGTGCACCTGTGGTAGAGCAAGGAGATGTTGTGCTCGAACCTCCATGAGCTAGGTAAAACCTCGTAATGAGTGTTGTGAATGTGTAGGAGATTGAATGAACCAAGGATCGGTGTATCGATTTGCAGAGTCGATACTAACATTGTCGGAACCATAAGACATAAACCGTGGCATATGTAATGCATCGTGTCTCCTCGAAATGGTCGTGCCCGAGTTCGTTTGGTATGGTCGAGCGAAGGATGAGCAACGAGGCGCATTTCAATGGCAGAAGGGCGTCGTGCGTACGAGACCGGATTACAGTGTAGTGGAACCTCGAGGGACCGCACGCAGTTAATAAAGCTTCAAAGACATCGCACCGCTTTTTTATGGTAAGTGGTATTCCCCATTTGGACGCGATCAATATCATAGGCCGACACGTGGCCTTGAGCGGTTTTGAAAACCCACTCTCATCGTGAGTTAACGATCGTGCAACTAACTCGCGTGATATCTAGTTCGATCGTTGGATCGTCAAGGCTAGAGCGATGTATTATCCACCGTTGGATGTGGAAAGGCGGCTAATGTTGGGCCCCACTCGTATATACATCGACTATTGTTGTCCTAACTAGGGTTCAATGGAGGTATTAATATTTTACGGTCAAATTATGTTCATAAAAATTGGAACACCCACAATTCATAACAAATATTGGAGATTTACTGTCCTGTTTTAAAGTTTCATTTAAAAAAAAAAAATTGAACCCACCGTCAGTATACCGACGCTTTGTAAGCGTCGCTCTTCCGATGTCTAATAAGCATCGGAGTCCATTTTTTTCAGTCTTGTGATGTCCGTCAATATTGCGACAGTTCTCCCTAGAATCAATATTGCGACGCATTTGGAAAGCATCGGTATTGCGATGCTTCTGGAAAGCATCGATCTTGTGACACTTTTGTACGGCATCGAAATTGTGACAGTCTAGAAATTTCGGAAGAGCGAAAGTATAAATACGTCGGAAGAGCAACGTTCAAAACGTCAGATCACATTTCGTCGAAATTGCGACAGTTCTTCTTGGCGTCGGTATTGCGACACTTCATGAAAGTGTCGGTCTTGCGACACTTTTGCAATGCATCGACACTTTTGTATGGCGTCGGAATTGCGACAGTTTGGAAAAGTCGGAAGAGCGATAGTATAAAGACGTCAGAAGAGCAATGTTCAAAATGTTGAACCACATTTCATCGGAATTGTGACACTTTACAAACGTCAGAAGAGCGACGCTTTGGTAAACGTCAGAAGAACGACGCTTGTTTGGAAGCGACGGAAAAGGTGTCGGTATTGTGACACTTTGTCAAGGCGTCGGAATTGTGACGTTATGAGAAACCATGTTTTTTACGTCCTTGAACTGTCGCTCTTGTGACGACTATGTGTCGAAATAGCGACGAAGTTGCCGTCGGAAATTGGGCCAAATTTTCTAGTGACAAGAACAATTTTAACCAAATATGAAAATATTTAAGAGGCTAACTGATCTTTCAAACAAGAAAATTTTAATCCTAAGATCCTCTTACTGAGCTTAAATGATGTTGTGATGATAATGGTTCTTCCGAGTGGATTCTTAAGGTCTGTTTAGGATTGTGGAGTCGCCAAGTGGAAGTTTTTAGCTCTTTTGGAGGTAAAAGGTTTTATGGTCCACTACCATGTTTATTAAATACCAATCTGAAATATTTTTGGGTTTTCTGAGTTATTTCAATCCTATTTGGTTCTTAAGAGTGTCATAAATTTGTTTCAAAACTTAGCTACGATTATGAGACAAAGACAGTCTACTCTTATGGCTAAGCTAGCTGCACTTTCAAGGTTTGATAAGCTCTTATAAGAATCCTAAGGTTTCCTTAGTTTTTCACTGATTCTAAATAAGTTTTTATCATGATTACCACTAGTTTGGTAGTACCTGAAGAGGGCTACTTGTACTCAAGGGGTATTTATAAGATCTTAAGGTTACCTAAGATGAAATATGACTCATCCCCAGCGGAGTCGCTAGAAATGTTAGGAATCTGTAATTTTAGCAGATTGGTGAGACTAAAACTGCAGAGACAACATTTTTTCAACCACTTTTGGATTCTAGGATCTAGCCCTCCTGAATCCGGAGAGAGATCTCTCCAATAAGTGCAAAGATTGGATTTATCTTTAAGGCTTTTGGGGTGTGATATTAGGCTAGTTATTAAGAGCAAGGGTTTTGTTTTGTTTTGGATGTTTGAGCATGATTTTTAGTTGAGTGGAAAGTCCTAAATGAAAAGAGTTTCAAAGGTATGAAGTTGCAAGCAATCAGAACAATCTTTGGCTAAAAAGATATATATAACGCTAGTTTTTAGTCCATTGGGCTATGGAGTCATAATAGGGCTTTTAATTGTGCAACAATTCAAGAGTGGTCCAAGGGGAAAGTCATCTATATCAGAAGATATTTGAGATAAAATGATGGAATGGAAACAATAAAAGTGTTGGAGGGGTGGAAACTAATAATAATTTCAACAAGGATTTATAGTCAGTCCAAACAAGAAAAAGCCTTTAAGCAACTGTTTAAAACCAACCAAAGGGCAGGGCTCACCATAAACCTCTTTGGACAAGCTTGTATTAAAGATAACTCAAGAGAAAAAAAATCCAGTAATCCGCTTAATTACTTTCAGAAAGGATGAAAACACATAAGAGAAACAAAATGCAACTTAAGATCAGATAAGGTACTTTTAAACCTAGTATGCTTTCAGCGAACACTTAGGGAAACTTTCAGAATCTACCTTTGGAGGAAGAAGCTAGAAAACAGGGCACACCATCACCTTTCTGGTCTCACTTTAATAAGAAAATAATGAAAATAACATTCAAGAACAATATTTAAAGAAAACAGTAGGACGAGGGAACGCCAACATTCCTAACTACTTAAACTGTATTGAATCATTCTTAAATAAACAAATTGGAGGAAAACATTGAGATAAAGCTTATCAGTCAGAGAAGGGTATTGCAAATAGTAAATCCTAACTCTATGCTTTTTGTTCTTTATCGGAGAATATTGGAAAATATGGAATACATGGAAGGGAAAATAATAACAAAGAAAGGGGCACTTCACCAGTGATATAGACCAGGATCCCAAGAAACAGCTTGTATAATGAAGTCAAACCAGTTACATATTCAAGTCCAATGTTTCAGTTCAACAATCATCTTCACTTCTCAACCTAACTTATTTAATCACAAACATACTTCAAGAGCCTTTGAACACTATTTACAAGTAGAATTTTCGAGCACAAGTATATTTCAAAGTTCTTTAACCAACGTTTACAATGGACTCCTCAATAAGATTTTATAGAAGGATGAGGAGGTCGAAAGAGATAAAATATCTACTAAGTTCAATTAATACAATTAATGCTTCTCGGCCTTTTCAGGGGCTCAATGGAGAAGAGTTATAGATATTTTCCTGTATTAATTGGTTTGCATTAAGAATTAAGCTCGGTGGGATGATTTGTTGACTTTAAGGCTCTGTGTCATCTCTGTAGTAACTCAGCAGATATTTTTCAATAAGTTCTTCGGCTGACTTAACTGTTCAGCTGTCGTGAGGAAAATATCCTTTGTTCTGGTCATTACTTGGCCTTCTGTTGAATTCTTTGAGGCTACAGGTGGCATTAAGTAGTTGATAGGAATCGATTAGCCTCTGATGTTGTAGTGGAGGCATCCTTTGTGTGATAGATATTTTTTATTTTTTGTTTAAACACTATTAATTTGTTTTGATTCTATGTATTAGGCTTAATCAGGCCTAAACTCTGTCTTCTGCTCTTAAACTGTGTTTAATTTTAGTGTTTTATGCTTTTGATTATGGATCTTAGCTGTAATCCACTCCAAACTATATAATCAAATGTTTAATTCTTCATCTTTGCTATGTTTGGGTATTCGACACTGATACTCTTTGTTTTCTTCATGTTTCACTGTGTCTTGTTGATGTGCAGGTGCCACAGAGGGCTTGTATGGCATTAGTGCTCATGATGCACTGACGAAACGTGATTTCGAACCCTGTGGAATGATTTTTCTTTATGCACAGAGGCGTGGGGGATCGTCATCCCCGACCTTTGGTTCTCCTTTAATATAATGGAAAAACCATTAAAACCTGCAAAATACCCAAAAATTTTATAAAATCCTACATTTTTAAGGTTTAAATGCTTCATAGGTAGCGTGTTAGGTCGTAGCCGTTGGATGAAAGCATCCAACGGTGGAGATGTGCTTGCGGGGGTCAGATAGAAGGTGGTTGGAAGAATGGCGCAGAGGATTAAGTCTGAGCTGTAGATCTGTTTTGATCAAAGGTCAAGAAAAATCAGGGCAATAATAATGTGAAGGGGTCACATATACTATGTAAATGGCGGAAAATGTGAAGAAATACAAAGGAAAAGGGAAAAATCCCTTTGGCAAAAGAAATATATTTGAAATGAAATTTGGGGTTTCACAGATGATTGTGAGCCATCGGATCTCATTGGAGCCTGAGATCAACAGTGGAGATTGCTCGTTGAACTCCTTTGGTGAAGGCAGAGGGCGATAGTATATGGCCAGATTAGATTTGATTCGTTAATCTACAGAGATCAACGGTGGGAAACCCAACACAATAGAACACAATGAAAAAAAGGGAAAGTGGTTTCAGAGGGAAAAACAGGTAGTATCGCGTGGCAAAATGGGAGAAAGGTGGTTTCACCTTTTTGAACGTGATATGCGTTAGATGGTGACACTTGGAAATTCAAAACAACTTATATCGCATGATTTTTGGGGATTAACCTTCACGCTTAAAATTACATGATATGGAACGTCGGTCATTAGATCTGGGGCCTAAGATCTAACGGTGGGGAGAAAGTGTGATATTGGATAGATGTGCGGGCAGAAAGAGGAGGGGCAGTTTCAATCTGAGTCGTTGGATCAAGGATGGATGGCTGAGATTAGATCTGGAGGGAGGTAGGACGCACAGGGGTCGGGCCTGTCGGGGTTGCTATGAATCGTTAGATGTAGAAGATCAACGGTCAGGATTGAAAAAGGGTTTAAGTGAAATAATACACAAGGCGGAGAAAGGTTTAATATCAGTCGTTGATCTGTAGAGATCAATGGCTGAGATCTGCTAACAAAAAATTATAAAGCGGGGTTGTATGTTTTTTTTAACCAAGTTCGGAAGGATTGATCTGGACCGTCGGATGTTGACACAAGGATGGCCCAAATGAAATTGGGGATTTTCGATCGGTGGGGAAACAAAACTGAATGGTGCCGATGCGATGGGCTTTGGACTGTTGATCTGCAGATCAGATCAACAACAAAGAACTCATTGGGGAATTTCTAATCAGAGACAGTGAAATAAAATATTAACGTGCCCAATGAGATTTGTCGATGCGAGATTGTGCGGGCCATCGGATTGGTCCAAGATCAACAGCAGAGAAGGGCTCCAACAAATGAACGAGCGGGACCCTTTGTAATATATAAAAACCAAAAATTTATGAAATACAAAGGTTTTAATGGCTCAAGGTGGGTTATATATAATGGAGCCAATCGGCATCAGAGGTTTATGAAAAAAAAAGTGTTGCGCTCACGGTAAATATTCCAATGCGATAAGCACTTTCATCCTTTAACTCTTGGTCTTTTCATAGAAAACAAGGGATTGAGAGTTATGTATAAGAGGGCCAATCACATCGGAAGTTTTATAAAGGCCAAAAGACTTGCATTCTTCATTTTTTTCCAATGCGATAAGCACCGAAAGGGTTTAGCGCTTGGTTGCAGCACCAAGGCATATGGTGGGGAAGTGGTTAGGACTTAGCCCAAAGGGGCTTAAGCGTATAGTCAAAACACTTATTTTTTATGAAATTTTCAATGTTTTTTGATGGATTTGGGGGTTTCGGAAAAGTTTAAAAATGAGTTTTAAACTTTCTAAAAGGATTTTCATGAAGGGAAAAAGGGGAATAAATGAAAAATAGAGGAATTTGATGGGAAAAATTAAGGTTAGTTTTGAGTGGAGGGAAGGGGAAAATGGAGTTTTGCAGCAGCCCTTTCCTTATGGAAAAAAACATAATTTTTAAGTTCGAAAGGGAAACAACAGTGAAGATTTAAAAAAAGGGCATGATGTCTTCATGAGTCTTCAAGAGATAATATTTTTAGCAATAAAACTTGTTTCTTGAAGGCTCCAAAATGATTTAGCCACCTTTTTATATAACAAATTTTATAGGTGGCTAACACTGGATATCTATATGATTGGACCTATCATGAAACACATGATTAATCGAGAATTTAATGCAACTCTAATTATCACAATGAATCACTGTCGGATCTATTTGAGAACCAAAGAAACCAACCAAGATCTTTCTCATCCAGATAGCCTCAATTGCAGCTTGACTTAGTGCCATGTATTATGCTTCCGCTGAACTGAGTGCCACAGATCGTTTTTTCCTACTGTACCAAGAAATGTTTGTCGATCCTATGCTAAAGATACCTCTTGATGTGCTCTTTCTGTCTGATGGACTGCCCACCTAATATGCATCCATGAAGCCTTGATCCTTCACTCCCTCTATCCTTCTATATCATAGACTATACTCTGATGTGCCCCTTATGTATCTCAAGACATGCTTCCCTGCCTTCCAAAAGAGCTTGCTAGGATTAACCATATCTTGACTCAACTAGTTAATTATGTAGCAAATGTCTGGTCTGTTGTTCACTAGATACATTAGTGAACCAACTAACTTCTTGTAGACATTAGCATCCACTACCTCTCCAGAAGTAGCATCCTGTTTCCTCCAATTTCCTGGAAGAGGAGTATCCATGGGTTTGCAGCTTTCCATGTTAAACTTACGCAATATCTCCTTTGCATATTTTCCTTGAGACACAAAAATTTCACCATCCCGTTCCCATATTTCCAGTCCAAGGAAATAATTAAGGAGTCCCATGTACTGTCTTTCGAACTCCCTTGAAATATCTTCCCTGTATGAGAGTATCAACTGCTCATCACCAATCAAAATTAGATCATCAACATAAAGAAAAATGATCAATAGCTTACCCTAAACCACAATTTGGTACAGATTTTCATCTTCACATTTTGTGAATCCTAGTTTGGTGAAATAGCTATCTATCCGAGTGTACCAAGCATGGGTTGCTTGCTTCAGCCCATACAATGATCTTTTGAGTTGGCACACATGCGACTCACTGTTGAAGATCTCAAAACCTTCAAGTTGCTCTATGTACACCTCTTCCTTAATTATCCCATTGAGAAACACAATTTTCATATCCATCAGATGAATACGCCAACCCATCTGCGCAGAGAGTGCAAGGATGGATCTTATGGAAAAGTACCTTGCAACAGGTGAAAAATTCTCATCATAATCTATCCCCTCAATCTGTGAGAATCCCTGGGTCACAAATCTATCCTTGTATTTCTCTACACTCCCATCAATATCTTACTTTACCTTGTATATCCATCTTGGTCCAACCACTGATTTGTCGACCGATCTTGGGACTATCTCCCATGCACTGTTCTTGAAAATGTAGTCATACTCCTCCACCATTGCATCAACCCAAGTTGGTTGTTGCACTTCTTCTTAAAAGGAATATGGTTCAGTCACAATACATTTGCTCATAAGAACCATGTATCCATTAAATCATTCAGGATACTGTCTCTATCTACGCTATCAAGTGGGGACTCCTACATTCTCCGCAACATCAACTCTTAATTTATCAGCTTCTGTGGTGCGCCTTTTTCCATTTTTGATGGATGGCTTTGCATGACTGTTTTCCTCTACTCCATGAACCTCCTCATGTGGTTGATCCACATCCCGAGACTCATCCTTGGGAACCAATAATTCCTCCTCTGCATGCAAGTCCAACTCCCTCTCAAGGGACAACTGCATGGCTTTCTCCTCATCAAAATTTATATCCCGTCGCACAACAGTCATTATGTTGTTTGGAAAATACACACGATAATTATGGGGTGTTTCATTGTACCCCACAAAAATCCCAACGTCAGCTATTGGTTCCATCTTCTTCCTGGCATCCTTGGTGACATGCACATAAACAAATGAGCCAAAAATCTTAAAGTGTGAAACATCAGGTTTCTTACCAGTGAAAGCCTCTTCACGTGTACTCATTCCAAGTATCCTATGAGGAAAATAATTCTGCACATGTACCGTTGTGTTGCATGCTTCCGCCCATAGATGCATCGATAGGCCTTGATCATGCAACATCGCTTGTGCTGCACCCACAATAGTTTTGTTCTTTTCTCTCCACAACCCCATTCTGCTGTGGGTTATTAGGCACCATGAGTTCTCTTCAAATTCCTTCTTTGCTACAAAATTTCTTGAATTTGTTAGAGATGTATTCTCCACCATTATCATGCCTAAGAGCCTTCACTTGCTTCCCCGAATCTTTCTCTGCTAGTGCCTTAAACTCATAGAACTTAGAGAATGTCTGATCTTTATTCTGCATGAAGAAGATCTTGCACTTACGAGAAAAGGAATCAAAAAATATTACATAGTACTTATGTTTTTCTGTCGAAGCAACACGGCAAGGATCTCACATGCAACACAATAATCCTACAAGTCATATTCAAATTCTGTTTCACCTAGAACTCAACTGGGTCTCCACTGAATCTGACATGCATGCAACTAATAATAGTAAATCCTCAGTTGCATGTAAGATCACTGATTATGAATTAATTAATATTTAATTCACTTGATCTCTCACTAGTGTATCTTCAGTTACAACTAACACAATTGATTTTAACTCACTTAACTAAGTTAAACAGATTACAACCTTCATTAACTAATGCACCAGTGCACCTCAAACTCTATTACAACTAGAATTACTCTGCATGCCTCACCAACTACCTCTAACTTGAAATCCACTAGTTAATTGATTTTATCACTCTCATTTAACTATTTTAAGTTTACATTGAGAATATATTACAATTTATTTTCCATCTTAATTAACGGATAACTAAAATAGACATGCACCCAAAAATAACACTCTAGGCGCCACCCTAGTTTATGTGCTTAATGGAACTAGGCATGGGTGCTGAAATTTTCTTGTTGAATCTCAACATTCTTCATGCCTTTCATGAGTTCTGGAGGTTTCATATTTTTCAGGGTAGAGGCCTAGACAGAGCCTTGGAAAATATCCTTAATTCTCATAGTCGTAGGCATAATACTAGCATAAAAATGCCATAGTCGCATTGATGCAGGCCTATGGGAGCGAATGGGAAACCATATTCGCTTGGAGGGCTTAGAAAAGGAGTGTTGGGGCTCTAGGTGAGGAAAAGTTAAGTTTTCAAGGGGTTGGATACCTGGAGGGGTTGGGTTACTCCTAGAGGTCCCATGGAATTTTAGGCAAGTGAGTAAGGTATTTTTGTGTCAACTCCATTTCCTTAAAGTCATCTAGGAGTTTGAGTCATATCATAGTTACCCTCAACTCATGTTTACCCTGGGAAAGCTGGTGAAAGTGGGTAAATGTGGGAGGAGGAATTATAGGGTGGTATCAGAGTGAGTTTCACTCTCTTTGGGTCATATCTGATACCACAAGGTGGTATTAGAGCGTGGTTTCACTCTCTTTGGGTAAGTATGATGTTGTCAAGGTTATGGTTGTCACCCGTGGGATCATGGTATATAGTTGGTATAGTAATACATGATGTTCTTATTATGTTATGTTAATTACACGAATATGGTTATGATTCTACATGTACATGCTAATGTGGAATGATCTTATAGATGAGATAAATCTCCACTAAACATCACTAAGGTATGGATTTTATTCTGGTATCTATTTGGTTTATCTGAAATGGTATACTTATAAGATGAAGAGAACCAAAGATGAAAATAAAAATGGTAGACTACAGTTCTCGTGACTATCCTTATAGATCAGTTGGGAAGCAAGGAGATGAGTATTCTCTTGATATAGAAGGTACATTGAAAATCTTGAGGGAAGATATAAGGAGTTGTAAAGCAGACAATGAGAGGTTGGTTGAGGCTTAGGAAATACTTGCAAGGGCTAATGAGAAGTAGATAGAGGTTAATGAAATGATCCTTTAGAGCTTGTTAGAGTTGCAGAAATAGGGATAGTGGAGAATCATCAAAGAGAAGGAAGAGAAAATTAATGTAGACTATGGTAACAGATCTCGTTTCGGATATGGATTGGATAGAGGGGACATATTTAGAGATGGAAAATCACTGGATACACCTAACAGGAGGGATGCTATGTATGGAAATCATTCTAGTTCCTCATCCAGGAGACATCATCACAGTCATCACCATCATCATCCTTATAGGAGGAGGGAGTATTTTCCTGAAGAGCTCAAGAAATTCAAGCCTCCTACATTTGATGGAGAGATAAAGAAGCCTAAAGATGCAAAGGCATGGTTTCTTGGAATGAAGAAATTATTCAAATTGCATAACTACTCAGAGAATATGAAATCCAATATAGCCACCTTTAGTCTAAAAGGGAAAGAAAATATCTGGTGGGAAGATACGAAGAATGCCAAGGGATTCAAGAGGAAGACTTGATTTGGGATGAATTTGAGAGGATATTCAAGAAGAAGTAATCATCATACTATGATGATAGAGCTAAGGATTTTTATGAGCTATAGATGGGTTCTATGATAGATGATAAGTATGCTAGGAAATTCTTGGAGTTGTTGAGGTATGTTCCATATCTTAAGGAGGAAAAGGCTAAGATTTAGAGATTCGTCAGTGGATTTACAACATCATATAGAGATTGTATTGATTTTGATGAGTCTAGATTGTTAGAGGAATCCATCCATAAATTGAAGCATTGTTATGAGAAGTTAAAGTGAAAAACTGATCCTAAACGTGACTTTAAGGGAAATGATAAGGTAAAAGGAAAATGGCCATTGAAGCAGGGAAGAACTCAAGATGGACGTGAGAAAGAAAATGTTTCTCCTTACAAGAAGTTCAGTGCAATTGAGAAGTGGCATGTGTCGCATCTCGAATAGCAACATATTAGAGGTGATATTAGAGCACTGTTGTAGTGTTGGATATGTGGCAAAGATAATCATAAGAAGGATTTTCCATTGTACCAGGGAGGTAGGAAACACATATATAGTACTCAAGGGACGTAGATAGTTGGATATGATGCTCATAGTATTACTCATATCTATGCAGCTATGGAAAGCGTGTAGGAAGATGACCAGACATCTATCATTGATATGGACGGAAATATTTTTGATCAATTTATTTCTATTTTTATTGATCCTGGATCTAATTATAGTTATGTTAATCCTGACCCGGTGGATAAGTGTTGGTTGAGAAAAGAAGTGCATGCAGAGTCTTGGTTGGTGCAATTGGATACATATACAAAGAAGATAGTTCATCATTGGGTCAGAGCTTGTGCATTTGAGTTGAATGGTATGCCTACAGTAGCACATTTTAATGCACTTCCAATGGGATTTTATATTATTCTTTTGGGTGTGAATTAGTTGTATCTTCAGAGGACCAAAGTAGATTTCTATGACAAGTATATTGAGTGCCTAGATGATACTGGAGATAAGAGAATATTGCAAGGGAAGAAGAAGCCTATATCGGTGAGGAAGGTCACAACTATGCAGGCTAATTGTAGTTGCATGAAAGGGTTTGTGATGTTTTCCATTCATATTTCTAGTGACAAGGGTAAGGATGTTGAGGATGCAGATATATTAAAGAGGTACCCTGTATTGTAGCAGTTTTAAGATGTGTTTCCAGAAGAGATTCTAGAGTTTCCTCTCTGCAGGGAAGTATACTTTTATATTGAGTTGGTACTTGGGGAAGCACCAAAATCAAAGGCACCTTACAAGATGAACACACCAGAGTTATTAGAGATGAAGTTGTAGTTGAAGCAAATGATTGAAAAGGGATACATTAGGCCAAGTGTATCACCTTGGGGTGCACCAGTGTTGTTCATGTGAAATAATGATGGTAATATTATATTGTGCATTGATTACAAGAAACTAATCAAGATGACGATCAATAACATGTACTCATTGCCGAGGACTGGTGAATTTTTTGACCAGTTTAAAGGAGCAGATAGATCTGTGATCATGGTATCATCAGGTACGGATCAAATAATAGGAAATCAATAAGACTGCCTTCAGGACCAGGTATGGGAATTATGATTTTGTTGTATTTCCATTTGGTTTGACTAATACACCAACTACTTTTATGTGTTTGATGAATAGTGTGGTGCATCCTTATCTGGAAAAGTTTGTTATTGTGTTCATTGATGCAATCTTGGTATATTATAAGAATGAGAAAGAGCATGCTGAACATTTACCAACAATTTTGAGATTGCTAAGAGAGCATCAGATGTATGCTAATATTAGCAAGTGAAATTTCCTTCAGATAGAGGTACACTACTTGGGACATGTTGTTTCCAAGAATGGCATAGTAGTAGAGCCGAAAAAGATAAAGGATATCAAGGAGTGGGAAGCTCCAAGAAATGTGGAGGAATTCAGATCATTCATGGGTTTAGTAGGTTACTACAGGAGGTTCATCATGAACTTCTCACACATTACATATCATATTACATCATTACAGAGGAAAGGTAATAAGTTTGAATAGACAGAGAAGTGTGCCACCATTTTTGAGCAGTTGAAGAAACTATTCAAAAATACTCCAGTGTTAAATATTTCAGATCAAGATAAAGATTTCGTGGTGTGTACATATTCTTGCAAAAGAGGTCTTGGGAGTCCTCATGCAGGAGGGATATGTGATATTCTATGAGTCTAGGAAACTGAATGAGCATGATCAGAAATATGTGACTCATGATAATGAGTTAGAAGGTATTATTCATGCCTTGACGATGTGAAACATTGTATTCTTGGAAGGAGGTTGGTGTTGATGAGTGATCATAGTGGGTTGAGATATCTATTTGATCAACCAAATTTGAATGCCAGGAAAGATAGATGGTTGGCTACCCTTAATGAGTTTTAATTTGAGATTAGATAAATTAAGGGGATGCAAAACAAGGTTGCATATGCTCTCAGCAAGAAAGTACAGTTCAACCATGTTGCAGCAATGAGATCATATGGGAAAAATTTACAGGATCAAATATTACAAGAAGGACAACAGAATGACAGGTACAGGGAGCTTATGCTTAGGTTAGAATAGGGTAAAGGTGATTAGGATGTGGATTATCATCTTACAGTAGAGGGATTCATGAGATTTAGGGAGAGGATCTATGTGTCAAATGATATTGAACTCAAGAAGCATCTCTTGAGGGAGTTTCATGCAAAACCGTATTCAAGTCACCCAAGATATCAAAATATGTTGACAATCATAAATAATTTATACTACTGGCCGAATATGAAGAAGGAAGTGGCAGAGTTTATGGTGATATGTTTGTACTGTTAGTAGGTCAAAGTAAGCATCCAGGTGGGTTTCTTCAACGTATTAAAATTTTAGAGTGGAAATGGGAGGTCATTTCCATGGATTTCATTACAGGTCTTTCGAGGACATCGAGGCAACATGATTCTATCATGGTTTTGGTAGATAGTTTGAGCAAGGTAGCTTACTTAATTCCATTGAATACTTCTTATTCAACTGGTGAGGTAGCATAGGTCTTCATTATAGAGATTGTGATATTGCATGGTGTTCCGAAGAAGATTGTGCTAGATAGGGATGCCAAGTTCACTTCCAAGTTATGGAAGGAGTTGTTTGTATGAATGGGGACAAAGTTGGCCTTCAACACAACCTATCATCCACAGATATATGGAAATACAGAGAAGTTTAATATGATACTAGAGGATATGTTGAGGATGTATGTCATGAATCAACAATGGATATCAAAGGAATACCTTCCATTGCTTTAGTTTGCATACACCAATGATTATCATGAGTCACTGAGGATGAATTTGTTTGAGGCATTGTATGGGTAGAGTTTTAACACTCCCATCAGCTAGAGTTATTGAGTGAATAGGGTACTTATTGGGTCATACATGTTGGAAGACATGGAACATGAAATTCAAGTTATAAAGAAGAATCTAAAGGCATCACAGGATAGGTATAAAATTTATGTAGACCAACAAGGGTATTTAAGGAGTTTCATGTTGGGGATCATGTGTATTTGTGCATCAATCCCAATAATAGATCATTGAGGATTGGATCATGTGCCAAGTTGGAAGCATGGTATTGCAAGCCTTTTGAGATCCTTGAGAGGATTGGACGAGTGGCCTACATACTTGCACTGCCTCCAATAGTGAAATTCCATGATGTTTTTCATATTTCATTGATTAAAATATATGTAAAGGATGTTGATCATGTTATTGATTGATCTATATTGAAGGTGGAGAAAGAATGAGAATTCCATCCGAAACCACAATGCATATTGCAACAGAAAAATATCATGCTCCAAAACAAATCACTCGAGCAGCTTAAAGTGCAGTGGAAGCAATTTGGGCCAATGAAGCTAATAAGAGATGGTGGATCAGATGCAAGCTATATATCCTTGATTGTTTTTTTATTAAGGAAAACGAGTCTTGGTATTTGTACATATTTATGTATTGTTTCTATTGTAAATACTGTAATGAGCTAAGTTATAAAGCTCCAATAAGAAGTATGGTTGTAATTTTTTCATGTTTTACATGATGGTTTTGATTTTGAGTAGGTTGTTATTGTAAATACTGCAATGAGTTGGGATATAAAGCTCCATAGGTAGTTATTTTTTTCTATTCAGCGGTTTTGATGGGTCTAGGCATGGTTTAACACTGAGGATGATGTTCCCCTAAGGGGGAGGGGTCTGTAACAGCCCCATGGTTAAAAGTTAATGTAATAAAAGTTAATAAAGGTAAAATAAGACCATGGGAAAGGGACACTTATTCCAAGCTGAATATTGGGAAAAATATCCTAGTGGGAATCACTTGTTATGTTTTAAGGCTAAGGGAAATTAGCAAAGGCAATGACTAAGGCTTTGGAAAGGAAAAAAGGTATTTTGGATCATTATTTATGAAAATAATGGAAATTAGGAGAACAAGAAGGTGAAAAATCATAGGTTGCATGTGAGGAGGAAAATGAAGGAAAACAATGGAAAACTGAAGAAATTAGAGGCCTCATCAATAAAAAGACCTCATATCACCAGTTGACAAGATTTTGTCAAAATTTTGTCAGTTTATTGTTAGAATCAGTCTCAGAGAGGAAAAATAACCAAGAGGAGAAAAAAATCAACCAAGCAAGGAAATAAGGACAAGGAAAGGAAGGAAAGGTAAGGATCAAGTAGCTTCGACGAGAGTACCTGTAGGTAACAGATTGCATGTGTGATTTCCTAGCTCATTTTGACATGCATGGTTTATGCATGTTGGTATATTGTTCTTTTGTTGTTATTGGCATGGATTTTGTTTTGCTTCGATAGTGGAATTTTAGACTAACCTTTCCATTTTTGGATAGCCATGGTGTGATATGATTTTTCTCAGTTTGAGCTTTGAATTCCTAGATGGTTTTAGAATCTAGGGCAAGGTGGTATTAAGAAAATTAACAAAGGCCTAGGAATCCCTTGATCGTTAATGGAGGGATACACGATAAATTCTGAGGGTGGAGGTAGGAAAATTCCTCAAGGATGTTGAAGAAATTATGAGGCATCCAAGCTCGGTTCAGTTTTGTGATCTCGACACCGATTTAGGTGTCATCACCGTATGGAGAGGGTGGAGGTGGTTTAACCTTTGGATTCCCTTGGTTTTCTTTGGACCGATTAATCCCATGAGATCCCACATTCATGCTTGGAATATCGAACAAGGGTGATTAGCTGAAGAAATATTTAGCTCATCTAATCTATGGTCAGGTGGAACGTGGAAATCCCAAATCCGGTCAATATTTTCCTATGGTTAATAAATTCTAAGTTTCTATTTTTTTTGTAAGGAAATGTACTAGTTATTATGTGTCTTTAATTGTTGTTCTATTATTATTATTTATCTAGTTATATGTTGGTTTTTTCTTTTTTACAGAAAAAATTATAGTTTTATATCAAAACCTTGGCTTGAATGCCTTAGATCGGATTACAAACTTTGGAACCAAAGTCCAGTTTTCCTTGTCTGTAAGAAACTCTATTACCCGGATACTAATATGTTGATGCTTCTTACATTTGGTACTCGAGTCGATCTCCGAGATTTTCCCTAGCTTATGAATTGATAAAAATTGCTATAGCAAAATGCAATAAAACATGAAGACAAGAACTAAGAATTCGATCCCACTCTTCATTCTCGTCTCTTAGAAGAGTGCCAATAGAGAAGAGAGCAACTTTATTGGCTTCCGAATCTGCGTCCTTGTTATCTTCCAACAAAACATGGAAGAAGTTAAGAGTTTGAAGAGATTTTACCATATTTTTAATTCTTGTTACCCTTGCTAGCCTGAGGTCCTGAGGAACAATTTGTCCACGAGATTTTTTATTAAAGATTGGGAGTTGCCAATAACATTCACTTCTTTGATGCCAAATTTATTTAACTGCTTGAGGCCTTACAATAGTGCCAACGCTTCTACTTGGGTATTGGTATTATGGACGAAGCCCTAGGCATAACTGTGCTCAATGTTGCTTTCCAGATTCTTTATGACACCTCCAGCGCCGGCTTTTCTTGGATTTCCTTTAGCTTCCCCCTCGAAGAATAAAATATAACTAGTTTGATTTTTTATCCAAGTGGAGAAATAATTCTCATTCAATCTGATTTTCCATTCTTTATTGATCCTACTCTGCCTTTCTGCCACAGAAAATTGAAGGCCCATCATGCCACCCCACTCCAAATCCTGAGGGCTTAATTTTTTTTCCTCAAGCTGTTCAGCCAAATCTTCTTTCAGAAGGCTCTTGATCTTGGCCATGATTAACTGACCATTCTGCACTTTATCTTGGAATATTCTCTGATTTCTTTCCATCCAGATTTTCCATCAAACCATCTTTGGCAAGGAAAGCTAGGGACCCTGAAGCCATCATTTTTTGGGAGGTCTCCCAGATAGTAATGCAACCAATTAGTAAACAGAGTTGCGATGGAGGAGGGGATCTCAATTTCATTTCCCTAAGGTCTCAGAACCTCTCCCCAAATTTCTTTAGCGAAATTATAGTCCAGTATTAGATGGTGAGAATTCTCCTTATTTTCAAGGCACATAGAACACCTAGAGGGCCCTTGGAATCCCCTTTTCTTAAGTCTGTCCTCAATAAAAAATGTGTTATGGCACAAGAGCCAATTGAAGTAATCAATTTTTGGAATGGTGTTATGTCTCCACAGTTCCTTATAAATCGCTGGACAGGTTGCGATGTGCGGAATTTCCTTCAGCTTGGCATACTCCTGTGCCACCGTGTAGCTCCTAGAGTGAGAGCCCCACCCTCGTTTTTCCTATATCCTTGCGTGGATCGGGGCCTTTCATTTCAAATTTGAAGTAAAATCATTCCAGTCATGCATCTTCCCTGACAGTACCTCTAGCTACTTCCAATTCGCCCATTCGCTTCCCTCCTAGCACGAAATGTCCTACAATGTGTTGAAACCTGAGTTCAACATCCAAATTCACAGCTCATCCAGCTCTTGAATATCAGCAAGTGAGGGTCTCATTCATGATACTGTATTCCCAAATTATTATTTGTTTACCATTGCCCAGAATCTAGAAAGCATGTTTTTGAATCAAGGGGATAGCGTTCACACAGATTTTATGTAATTGCAATCCAATTTTTGTGGAAGGAGATTTTTCCAAACTCCGTTTCCTTTGCCCACTGAAATATTTCTTCCGTAGAGCCTTTTGAGCCCATCTTGGCTTTGGAGCAATTTGCCTCCATATGATATTTGCCCCCATTGCAATTTTTTGAGTGCGCAAATCTTTCAAATTCAGACCCCCTTCCAACAATGGCTTGGAGACTTTTTCCTAGCTAACTAGAGGCATTATCTTATCATTATGATTACCTCCTTTCTAGAAGAACATTATAGCTATCTCTTCCATTTTTCCGACGATGCCAATTGGAGCTAACAAGACAAAGAACTGAAATATTGGCAAGCTATTTAGGACAGATTTGATCAGCACTGACTTCCCTACTAGATTGAGACACGTGAATCCCCATGCCTAAATTCTGATCTTAATTTTTTCTAACAGTGTTAGAAAATCATTGCTAGTGGACCTTTTTTGGAAGATAGGAAGGCCCAGATAATTGAATGAATTCCAAACTGTGGAGCCAAAAAAACCAAAGCACCTAGAGATAGTGTTGAGAGCACTGATAGAAACATTCTAGCCATAAATATGACATTTCCCCTCATTTAGTATGTTTCCCATAGCTTCACAGTAATCATCAAGAAATTCTTTAAACATTTTAGCAAAAAGAATAGAGGCTGCACCCAACAATAAGGAATCATCAACAAACAAGGCATGGTTTATATTCTTGACTCCTTTAGCAATGTTTATGCCCAAAATCTCTTGGTCCAATTTATTTTTTCTAGGTAGAAGCTTAAGGTAGAGGCTTGTAGGACAAAGAGTAGAGGGGAGACCCCTGGCGAAGCCCTCTTGTGGCTTTAAAGAAGTCCACTGCTCACCCATTCACCAGAGGAGCGATCCAAGGCTTAGAGATGCAGGCTCAAATCCATCCAATGAACTCAGGCCCAAACCCAAACTTGAGAAACACATCAAAAAGGAAGTTGTGTCGAACACGATCAAAAGCATTAGCTAGATCTAGTTTAACCACCATTCCGTTTTCTTTTTGCTGCATGATTGAATGTATCGCCTCTTGGACAAGGATTTTATTATCCATGTTGTGTAACCAACTCCAAAAATAGAAGAAAAAAGATATCAACGCCTTAGAAATGACCCACTTTGAGGGGGCAACCTCCAATACATTACATAAATGAACAATTCTTGGATGATACAATTTACAAAACCTCCTTTCTATATATAGGAGTCCATGGGGCCATAATGTAATCCTAGTGGGCCGCAATGTAATCCTAGCCGACCTAACAATAACAATTTAAGGGCACAATAATAACAAAATGGGGGTTACAAGGGTACAATAATAACAATAAGGGGGTTACACTAACAACAATAAGGGACTATACTAGTAATATAGGGACCTAACATGCCCCTCTCCTTAAAAAAAAGTGTTGTTCTCAACGCTTGAGTAGCTCTGGGTGCTTTTGTATAAAATTCTCATCCTCCCATGTAGAATCTTCAGTGGGTAAGTTCTTCCACTTGATGAGATACTCTGAAATTGATCGATTCCGTAGTTGTCGAGTTCTTGTTTCCGTGATCGCTTCCGGTTCCAATATGATTTTTCCTTCCTCATCAAGTTCTGGCAATATTGTTTGAACTGGAAGATTTTCACCTATAACCTTCTTTAAGCACGAAACATGGAAAATTGGATGTACTCACGAAGAAGCAGGAAGCTCCAATTTGTATGCCATAGTACCAATCTTTTGCAACACCTTGTAAGGACCATAGTACTTTGGCGATAATTTATTATCCTTCTTAGCTTGCTTGAGGGACATTTATTTATATGGTTGTAGCCATAAAAATACCCAATCTCCTACATAAAAACTTCTCTCGCTGCGATGTTGATCTGCCTGTTGTTTCATTCGATTTTGTGCCAAATTCAGGTTATCCTTTAAGAGTTGGAGAACTTCTTGCTGATGCTCGATGTGATCTTCCACTGCTTGAACCTTCGAATTTTCTCTTAAATATGATGTGATGGATGGTGGATGATATCCACAAAGTGCCATAAATGGGGTCATTTTTGCTGCAGTATGGAAGGAAGTGTTATACCACCATTCAGCTAGAGGTAACCACTTGACCCATTGTGTTTGTTTATCAGATACAAAACAACGAAGATATCCTTCCAAACATTTATTTACTATCTCAGTTTGACCATCAGATTGAGGATGATAAGATGACCTATGAGCTAATTGAGTACCCAAACAAGAAAATAACTCCGTCCAAAAATTTCCAGTAAAAATGGGATCTCTGTCGCTCACAATAACCCTTGGGCTTCCATGTAGCTTTTGAATTCTGTCCATAAATGTAGTAGCAACTGTACTTGCTTTAAATGGATGAGATAATGCACAAAAGTGTGTATACTTGGTAATTCTATCAACTACCACCATGATGACACTCTTTCCTTCGGACTTAGGTAAACCTGTGATAAAATCCATTGAAATCTCCTCCCAACGTTGACTTGGAATGGATAAAGGTTGTAGAAGTCCTGGGGTCTTAATTGTTTCCACTTTATTCTGCTGGCGAACCAAACATTCCGCCACAAACTTTCGAATATCAGATTTAAGGCCATCCCAAAAAAATTCTTTCTTCACCCTGTGGTAAGTTTTTAAAAATCCTGAGTGTCCTCCTAAAGGAGAAGTGTGCAATTCAAGAAGAATCTTTTGTTTTAGTTGGGAATTCTTACAAAGATATAAGCGATCTTTGTACCATAAGGAATCATTTTTCCAACTAAATGTATCAGATGTACTAGGATCTTGCTACAACTTTTAAATGAGTGTCCATACATCTGTGTCCTTCTTCCATTCATCTCTTGCTTCAGTTATCCAATCTGGTTGGATAATAGAAATGGCACAAAGAAATGCTTCCACCTCTTCATTCTTTCTTGAGAGTGCATCTGCAACAACATTAAGCTTTCCTTTTTTGTAGATTATTTCAAAGTCATAACCCAAAATATTTGTGACCCATTTTTGTTGCTCTTCTGAAGATAGTCTTTGTTCCAAAAAGTGTTTAAGACTATCATGATCAGTTTTTACCTTGAAGTGTCTTCCCATTAGGTAAGTTCTCCATTTCTTTAGTGCATGCGGTATTGCTAACATTTCCTTCTCATAAATAGGTTTCTGTAAATACTTTCCTTTGATTGGATGACTTTCAAAAGCAATGGGTCTTCCTTCCTGCATTAAAACTGCACCAATTCCATTTCCTGAGGCATCGCATTCCACAATAAAGGTTTTTGTGAAGTCCGGCGTAGCTAAGACCAGTGCTAGGCACATTGCCTCTTTAAGACGTTCAAAGGCCTTAGTTGCTTCAGGAGTCCATGAAAATGCATCTTTCTTCAATAATGTTGTTAGAGGTGCTGCCATTCTCCCATAATTCTTAACAAACTTGCGATAATACCCTGTTAACCCGAGAAATCCTCGCAACTTCTTTATGGTTGTGGGGACTTTCCATTCCTTAATGGCTTTAATTTTGTTAGGGTCTAGTTTAACACCCTCGTGAGATACAATATGACCCAGATATTCCACCTCTTGTACTCCAAAGAAACATTTGGATTTTTTTGCATATAATTGTTTCTCCTGCAATAGTTTGAGCACCCTGTCAACATGTTCAACATGATCCTTCCAAGACCCGTTGTAGATTAGTATATCATCAAAAAATACTAGCACAAATTTTCTAAGGAAGGGTTTGAAAATGGAATTCATCAACCCTTGAAATGTAGAAGGTGCATTGGTAAGGCCAAAAGGCATGACCAAAAATTCATAACGACCCTCATGAGTTTGAAATGTTGTTTTTGGAATATCTTCAGTCTTCATTCTAATTTGATGATATCCTGAACGAAGATCCAACTTGGTAAAACAAATTGCTCCATGTAATTCATCCAATAATTCATCAATCACAGGAATGGGAAATTTGTCTTTAATGGTGAGCTTATTGAGCTCCCTATAATCTAGACACATTCGCCATGATCCATCCTTCTTGTGTACCAATACTACAGGAGCAGAGAAAGAACTTTGACTAGGTTGAATTATACCCGTCTCTAACATTTCTGCAATCATACGTTCAATTTCGCTCTTTTGGAAGTAAGGATATCTATAAGGCCTGATGTTTGGAGGAACACTTCCTGGAATCAAATGAATAGCATGATCATGACCACAAATAGGTGGGAGTCCTTTGGGAGTTTCAAACACCTTGGAATGATTGTCCAAGACTTGTTGGAGATCTGCAGAAATAGATGATTTTGATGTTGGAACTTCTAGTGAGCATAATTGTGCAATTACGCCTCGTTGTTCTTTTTTTAGAAGCTTTGTCATGCCATTAGAGCTTATTATCCTTCCTGGCTTCCCTTCAATACCCCGTAGTTCGACTTCCTTTCCTTCTGAAAAGAATTTCAAGAAAAGTTCTTGAAAATTAAAAGCTACCGTCCCCAAAGATTGTAACCATTGTACTCCTAGTACAACATCAGCACCTCCTATAGGAATGGAAAGCATTGCACTAGTCAATACATATTCCCCCATGGTTAGCTTGATATTATGGCATTTCCCAGAGCAATTTATAGTTCCTCCATTTGCAACCATCACTTGACATTCTCGTGCTGGGTATAGGAAACAATTTAATTCCTTGGCTACCTTACAATGAATAAAATTATGGGTGCTACCTGAATCAATCAACACTATTACCTTTTTCTTCTTGATTTGTCTTGCTATCTTGAGAGTTTGAGGAGTGGTAATTCCTGCCAGTGCATTACACGATATGGTCGGATTCATTTCTTCCTCTTCTAGGGTTGGTTCCTGGTGTATATCCTCTTCTTGTTCATTTTCTCCTTCCTCTTCACAATCTATGTAAAATAATTTCTTCTCAGCACACTTATGACCTTTAGTGTATTTGCTATCACAACTGTAGCAAAGCCCTTTTGCTCTTTTTTCTTCCAATTTTTGTGGTGTCAACCTTGTAGGTTGTGGAAATCTAGGCGTAGCAACACTTCCTTATTTATAGAAGTGAGTGGTAGGCTTCCTTGTTGCCACAATTTTACATTCAAATTTTCTTGCCAACCTGAATGCCTTCTCCAATGAACCAGGTTCCAAAACGCGAATTTCATGTTGGATGTTATCCTTTAAAGTACCTATGAAGAGATCAATCCTGTGTTCCTCTGGAATATCAGTTACCCTTATATTCAATTTTTGGAAGTCCTCAATGTGCTCCCCCATTAAACCCTTTTGTTTGAGATTTATCAATTGGCTAAAGAAGGTTTTGCTCTTTGTATCCTCATAATGTGTTATCATTTCCTCCGTAAAAATTGACCAAGTGACAATTTTTTTACGGGAGCAAAGCCATCGATACCATACAAATGTATTTTGTTCTAAATGCAAAGTTGCAATGCGTACCTTTTGTGTGTTTTGCACATTATGGAGATCAAAATATTGCTCCATCTGTAGTATCCATGTTATAGGATCCTTTCCATCAAACTTCCTCATATCCATTTTTGGAATATGGTGGTTCTTCCCGCCAACAGTAGAGTTTATGAAATCACGATTAACATTTATTCTGTTCTCATCATGAGGTTCTTATACTATATTTTCACCATTAGGAAACCTTTCTTGTATCAACTTTGTCAAATCTTCGATGTTTGATTTTAGATCATCCATCTTAGCTTCCATGCCAGCTTCCATTCCATCCATCTTAGCTTCCAAGCCATCCATCTTAGCTTCCACGCCATCCATCTTAGCTTCCACGCCCTTCTTCAAACCGTCCATCTTCACTTCCATGCCTTTCTTCAAACCGTCCATCTTCACTTCCACACCTTTCTTCAAAACTTCCATTTCATTTTTTGTTGCTCTTTGCGAGAGTGAAATTTGTTGCACTTGCTCTTGTAATTTTGATAGATCATGTTGCAATTCTTCATCTTCATGAGTCATGGTAGAGCCTTCTGAAGGCTTAATGGGTGTTGAATTACTTTTAGGCACCATTTTAGAATCCAATATTGATACCTATTCTACAATATTCCCTTGGAATCAATTCAATTTGATTCTTCAAACAAGACTTATGCAATTCGGAAAAAAATACACACCTTTTACTTGCTTTGAGGAGCTAGATATTGAAATTGAATTATCTCTGTAATTGAAAATCTTCAATATCTGAAATTCAGCCCTGTAGTAGCCCTCTGAAGCTTCTTTCAAATGCCATAGGTTTGATCTAATTTGGATTCCCCAAGACAAAGTTGTGTCCAATCTCCCACAATGACCTAATTTTGGACTGGTTCAGTAGAGAAAACTTGTAGGACTTGCCACATGTCACTGTTTTGTCCTTTGTCTCGGAAATTGATATCCAAGAAACTAAAGTCCGTGTACTTGTGACCAATTTTTACGGCACTCAAATCCACTGACCAGAGAGAGATTTATTGAACTTTTCCCATGATCACCTCTTTGAGATGAAATTCAGGAGCCTAAAAAAGCACTACCTTCCACAGATCATATCTCCAAAAATATTTCAAACCAAGCTCTGAAATGTTTTGAAGAATTTCCTCAGGATTTCAGCTTCACACCATATGAATTTCAGATTCTGAACCTTCGTAGAAAAACATTTATAGCGAAAATTCCACGATGACCTATTTAGGAGCTTGAAAAAAGACCTAAATTCCACAGATGATATCTCCAAAAATATTACGAACCAAGCTCTGAAATTTTTAGAAAATATTCCTCAGGATTTCAGCTTCGCACCCTAAAAATTTTAGCTTCTGAAACTTCGTAGAAAAAAAGTTATAGCGAAAATTCCACGATGACCTATTTGGAGCAGCGAAACCCTAGAATCCAAAGCTCTGATACCAAATGTTGTGTAACCAGCTCCAAAAACAGAAGAAAAAAGATATCAACGCGTTCAAAATGAGCCACTTCAAGGGGGAAACCTCCAATACATTACATAAATGAACAATTCTTGGATGATACAATTTACAAAACCTCCTTTCTATATATAGGAGTCCATGGGGCCATAATGTAATCCTAGTGGGCCACAATGTACTCCTAGACGACCTAACAATAATAATTTAAGGGCACAATAATAACAAAATGGGGGTTACAAGGGTACAATAATAACAATAAGGGGGTTACACTAACAATAATAAGGGACTATACTAGTAATATAGGGACCTAACAATCCACAATCTGCCTCCCATGGACGAAATCCCCTTGGTTTTCCGGGATGATATAAGATGGAAGAATATATTTCAATCTATTGGATATCACCTTAGTTATCAGTTTGTAACCTATGTTACATAGAGAGATAGGCCAGAATCTGTTAAATGCACTGGCCCCCTTTTCCTTCTGAATAAGGTGAAGAAAGGCTAAGTTCGTGCTGCCCCTAATTTTTTGACAGAATTGGGACTTCAAGACCATTTTATGTAGATCCTTTTTCACTATCTGCCAAAAAACTTGGATAAATCTAGTCGTGAAGCCATCCGGGCTCAAGGATTTTTCCGGCTCCATAGAAAAGAGAGCAATATTTATTTCCTTTCTAGTAACCTTTTCTTCCAACTGCTGGTTCACCCTAGGGGTTATCATGGATGGGATCACATCCAAAAACTTTGAATTTTGTCCTAGGGATTCTTCTTCACTGTAGAGATATTTAAAGTGAGTGAAAGATAACCTTTTAATAATTATGAAGTCACTTTGTGTTATGGAGCCTTCCTTCATTTCTGAGATAGATTTGAAGCTTTTTCTCGCTTGGGTTTGTTTGTGGAAAAAGGATGTGTTTCTGTCTCCCACTTTCAACCAAATACTGCGAGACTTTTGTCTCCAAAATCCTTCCTCATGCAGACAAGCTTTATGGAAAATTTGTTGCAAATCTGCCTCCTTGTCTAGAGCTTCACTCGATATTTCTGCATCTTCCATCTGCAAGTGATGGATCTCAAGATATTCTTGAGCTTGCTTCCTTTCTTTTGCTGGATTAGGCAGAGTTTTGGCCCAAATTTTCAGATCAGCTTTCACTCTTCTAAGCTTTTCCTCCCACACGTAGAAATGTGACCCTTTGACAAGCATCCTCCAGATTTCCTTTACCTTGTCCATGAAGTTCAAGTTCTTGACCCACAGGGGGCTAAAGCTGAATGGAATTGGTCCCAAATCTCTTTGGGTCAACAATTCTAGTTTAAAATTATTATGATCCAAAACACTACTAGAGAAGATATTAATCCTAGATTCTAATCCTAGAAGAAGGAAATAACATTGAATGAGAAATCTATCTAATATCGCTGCAATATGCCCGGGACCGACTCTTTTATTCGACCAACTGTATTTACTGTTTGAGGGCTTGATGTCAAGCAGGTCCCAATATTGAATGAGGTCCTCCACCCATTCCCTCGCCATATCCCTAACGATGATCCCCCCTCACTTCTCTGAAGGAAGTAAGGTAATATTAATGTCACCAGAAATAATAATATTTTCAAAATTGTCTACCTCAGATAAATTTCTGATTGAGTCCCAGCATGTCTTCTTCTCCCCTGCGTTTACTGGTGCATACACATTAAAGAGGTTGAATATTTCCTTAGTATCATGATGTTGAATCTACAAGAACAACCAATGAGTGTTTTGAATCTCAGTGACCAGAGTGAACTTGGTCTTATTCCAAAGATTGCCCAGTCCACTCGAAGCTCCTTGAGCTGAGACTGCCTGCCCTCCACCTTTGTTCCAAAATTTCTTACTTGTTTGAAGGAATTATTTATCCTCCATTTTTGTCTCCTTGATTAGAAGAATATATGGGGCTTATATCCTTATTAGGCTTCTTATGGCTTCTTCTTTTGGCTTGCTCCCCATTCCTCTGCAGTTCCACGAGACAACCTTCATCACTTACTTTTTTGAATTTGATGAGCTCATTTGGAGACCTAACCCTGATTTCTTGTCCCCTTCAGAGTTCTTGCCAATAGCTTCTCTAGGGTTGGTTGGATACCCTGAATTTTGTCTTTGTAAGTTTCTTTGTCTCTCTTCTCCTGGGCATGGAAAATTTTATGGGCTAATATTCACAAGTGGGCTAATTTTCCATGCTTTTTTGAAAAAAAAGATTCGCCAATTCACATTTTTTTTAGAATTGATTCGCCCAAATTTTATAGTATAAAAATATTTTACCCTGAAAATCACCAAAATTTATATATACTAATATAAAATTATTACAAAACTAAATATTTTTACAAAAACAACATCAAAATTTTTACAATTCACATATTGGGGACTACTAAGATTCGCCAAGTTTTTAAACTTTAAGATAAATGTCCATGCTTAAAATTTTCCCTGCTCTCAGGCTGGAATTATTCCTCTTGTTGATATTCGAGTTGTTTTGTGTGATTCCCCTATCTCTCCTTCCTCCTTTGTTTCCTACAACTCTTGTTCTTCCTCTTCAGCTTCTGTAGTATTCTCCTTAGGGATTTCTAGAGTGCTTTCTCCTTAACTTGAGTCTGCTGGTGTCCCTTTCTCTGGAGTCACTTTATTTTTCATTTCAACCTCTTGGAAATTCTATTGAAGTTGAGCTTAAGGGTCCAAAATTGTTCTCTTGACCCTTCGAGGGAGGGTTTTGCTGATCATCAGTAGGCTGGTTTCCTTTTCCTTTTGGTGCCCCAGGAGGATTTTGGGCCTTATGGGCAGACTTTGTTCTCTTAACCTGCTTCCAACCTTCCTCTTTTCCTTTCTGCACCTCTCCATTACTTAGACAGCTCTTGGAAAAGTGTCTGTATTCATGGCATTTTCAACACTTAAAAGGGAGATGCTCATAATCTAATTTTTGCACATGATTCCAGCTTCTGACATTGATTTTTATTGCCTCCGGAAGTCCCACTTCAAGATATACCTCTACAAAAATTCAAGCATAGTCGTATTGATCCTTATTATTTTCCCGGTCTATGAATTTTCCCAACGCATTGCCTATATGCTTCAAAGACTCCCAGTTCCAATAATGCACTAGAAGATTCAGAAGCCTTACCCACACAGGAACGACCGACGGAACATCCTCTGCCGGATCAAAATCCAACATCCATTTGTTTAAATACAGGCCCTGAGGTCCCATGAAATAAGGACCATTCCTAAAAATCAGATCCTTGTCCTCTTTTGAAATAAATTCAAATAGGAAGAAGCCTCTCCCCAGGAAGTATGAGGTAACAATGTGCTCGGTCAATGGTATCTAGTTTTTGACAACCCAGGCCTCCGTGGTTTTGGGTGAGGGCCAAAGTCCTGTAAACTATCCCACTAGAGCATGATCCACAAGAGACAAGGAAACCTGAATCAACCCCTCTGGTGGAAGGGAAACTTCCTGGAATATCATCCAGCTTCTTCACAAACTTGGTGGCTTTCGATTTCTTCTTTTTTGGCAGCGAAGCCAAAATATTTTTGAATGCTTATTCAACAGATGAAGGGGGAGGAGGGTAAGGGGAAGGAGGGGTATGGGACAAACCTAGATCCTCCATGGCTGTGAGGGAGGTGCAACCCTAGCACTGGTAGCAGCGCGCGGGTTCACTCAATAAGCAGCAGTGCAAAAAAAATCTCGAAGCTCCATATTACTTGCTTAATTTCCTCCTTTTCAAATTGTTTCCCAATTATTTTAGAATTAGGAATAAGAAGGGGAATACCATGTTGTTACCAAAACTCACAAGGAAGACCTAATACAACATGCCAAGCCACGGGATAAGGGAGAAAAGGAGGACACTATGTGTTTTATATGTTGGTAATATGCATGGTCTTATGACATATCTTAGTCATGGATATTTTCATGTTTTCACTCATAACTGAATAAATAATGAATGCAAGGCCTAATTAATATTAATAGAACCAATGAAAGAAGGTAGTGACCATTCTTGTTAAGCCTCAGAGGATTTTTCAGTCCCCCATATTCAGAAGTGCATTCATGACCTCTAGGTTGCAATTTTATCAAGTGTTTGACATAATGTAAATCCTAGTTGGGGATGGTTAGGTCAAGTCCTGGTTTGATTTTTTGGTTTACAAGCATTGCATTCATGTATTTCATGAGTTCTAGAGGTTTCATAGTTTTTTGGGCCGAGGCCTAGCCCCAGCCCTGGAAAATAACCTTAATTATCACAGTCGCTAGCACAACGCTAGAAGAAAAAGGCCACATTCGCACTATTGTAGTCCTATGGAAGAGAATGGGAACCCATATTCTCTTGTAGGCCTTGGAAAGGGAGAGAATGGGGCTCTATATCAAGAAAAAGTTGAGTTGTCACAAAGGTTGGATACCTGGAGGGGTTGGGTTACTCCTCGAGGTCCTGTGGCATATGATGGAAGTCAATAAGGTCTTCTTGTGTCAACTCCCTTTCCTTAAGGTCATCTAGAGGTTGAGTCATATCATAGTTACCCTTAATTCATTTTTACCTTGGGAAATCTGGTGAAAGTGAATAAATGTGGGAGGAGGCATTACAATGAGAAATCAAAATCTACACTAAAATCAATACATATAATGCAAAAAATAAAATAGGATTAGAAAAAAACATCTACATTTAAATCAATGCATCTAATGCTGCAAGAAATCAACATCTACATTGAAGTCAATGCATCTAATGCAAGCACAATCAAACAAGATTATAAATTAACATATTTAATTAAAATAAAGCATATATTGCAAGAAATTAAATATAATTATAAATCAACATCTACACAGAGATCAATGCATCTAATGCAAGAAATAAAATAGGATTAGAAATCAGCATTTGTACACTAAAATCAATGCATCTAGTGCAATCAATTTTATTACCTTTCTCTCCCTCCTCTATCTATATTATTATCTCCCTCCATCTATCCTTCTTTGTCTCTCTATATCACCCCCCCATAAATGCACACTTTCACTCTCTCTCTTCATATCTATCTCTCTCCCTTTCTCCCTCTATCTCTCTCTTCAATATTATCTCCCCCTTCCATTTATATCTCTATCTCCCTTTGTCTCTCCTTCATATCTCTATATCACCCCGAAAACATACACATTTTTTCTCCCTCCCTCTCCCTCTCCCTCTCCCCTCTCTATCTCTCTTCACCTTCTCTCCATATGTCTCCCCTTTTATCTCTCTTCCCTCTTACTCTCCTCTCTCTCCATCTCCCTTGTCACCCCTATCTCTCCACCTTTCTATATCTACATTTATTTATTCTTACCTCCCTCTCTCTCCCCCTCCAACTCCATCTCTCTCTCACTCCCTCCCTCTAAAGTCCTCTCTTGTTCCTTTCTCTCCCACCTCCATCTGTCTCTCCCCCTCGTCACTCACTCACTCACTCACTCTCTATCTCTCTCTCGAGCTTCATCCCAGAACTCTGTTGAATATATCCTTCCCCCTCCCATTATATCTCCCCCTTCTCCCCCTATCTCCTTCTTTGTCTTTCTATCACACCCCCAAACATACAAACTCTCTCTCCATATCTCCCTTGTCACCCCCTCTCTCTCCACCTTTCTCTCTCTATATGTATTGAACTTCATTCTTCCCTATCTTTTCCTCAAACTCCATCTCTCAATCTCCCTCTCTTTCTCTCCCTCTCTCCATATTTGTGTCCTCCCCTCTCTCTTTCCCTTATCTCCCACTCTCTCTCCTCTATATTTCAAAAATTTTAAATACTTTGACAATTAAAATATTATGTTTAAATAAATTTTTATTTTATTTTGATGTCATACAATTTTTTTTTTCTAATACATATTTAAAATACAATATTTCAAATGTGTTTCGTACATTCACCTCGAGGTAAAATGATAAGTTTTCATGGAATATTATCTAAAATTTTCCAAAACATTATGGTCCAACTACCTCCATCAACGATACATTGAGTGCTTCATGTCTTCTGATTAAAAATATGTAGGTTTTATTTCTTTAGGTAGGTTTAGGTTATGATTACTTCAAGATTTTAAAAATATTATGTATTTTATTATATTAGATTTATAAAAAATTCAGGTTAGGTAAAATTAACATATTGAGTGCGATTGTATGACTCTTTTCTGATACCTACAACGTATATCAACCACATTTATTAGTGTAGTTGTGCTAGTATATATTATAATATAACACATTTTATATTATATTAATCCAAAATTAACAAATTTAATATCAACATAAGAATATATTAATATTAAATTTTTATATTAATATCAGATTTCGTAATTTAATTTAATAATAATAATAATAATAATAATAATAATAATAATAATAATAATAATAATAATAATAATATTTTAATATTAATATTAAATTTAATAAGGTTTCTACATGACATGATAACAAAAATTATAATAAAATTTGGAATTTTAAAATGTGGTACAAACTTAAATTTTACACCTTTATTGATTCTAAAATCTAAATTATTGGATTCATTTTTTTTTTAAAGATCGATCAATCTAGCCCATGTTAAACATGTATGGCTCGATCCAGGGTTTATGAAACCATCGATCGAGTTATTTGAATTTTAAACTTAAACGCTTGATCGAGCACTTTAAGCACTCGATCGAACCTCTGAAATCCTAAAATCCACAATTTCAGCACCCCTTCTGCAAAATTTCCCGCAACACCATTTTGTACCCTAGTAGACTTAGGGAAAAAATTGTACTTAGGTGGTAGAATTGATCATGTTGGATTCATGAATGAATCCTCTATCCAATGGCATATGAGTTTGAAATTTTTGAATTCATATGATATTTTCATCTAATTTCTTTTAAACACAATGCTTGAATTTTTTTTGAACAATTTTAAAAAGGTTGAATAAAAAATAAATATCATAAAATATGCACAACCAAAAAATTTCTAAAAATACCACTATATTTGTTTACGAGTCCTCTTTAAAATAGTACCCTTGGTTTTTTAATTTATTTGAATATTTGAAGAAAACCTTACATGAAAAATCGTGTTTGCAAAATACAATTGAAATATTACTTCGCCAAAGTCGAAAAATAATTAAAAATATAATTTTGCATAAAAAAATAAATTTTTAATATGAATTTTTTTTCTCGCTTTGTTTATATCAAGCTCATATGTATATACACACATTTTAGACTAAATTATGCTACTTGAACACATGCATACCTCTCAGGATGTGTGAAATTTTGCAAGGAAAAAAATTTAATTTAATGGAAAATTGACGTAATATTTTTTCCAAAAATATCATTAGGACAACAACATAATTCTTCACACTTTGTATTTTTACTGTGAACCAAAATCCACAGTGCCTATATGAATTTTGAGGACTTCAATTCGATAAATGAGGAAATATTTGAAATTTCATTGCCACATTTAACCCAAAAGTGTAATCCATATTTATGCATTCACCCATAACTACAATGAAAAACCATAGAGGAGAAAAGGAAGTTTAGAAGGTTTTAGTGGGAAGAAAAAGGAGTTCCAAAATACCAAGTTCAAGAGAGAATATTGGTGAGGTATTGTGTAGAGGGTGAAAAATATTTGTTACTACAAAATCTATTTGTAGCTCACATTGAGCATGGAAAATATCATGGAAGGAGAAAGAGAAATGACTATGGATAGTTAGATAATTTGTTTTTACAAGAAAGCCAAAAAAAATTAAAATATAAAAACTCCATGAATATGAAAGAGAACAAAGAAGAATAAGAATCCACGAATGAAGCGAAGAGATGAACATATAAAGAAGTAGATTGGAGGAAAGAAGAAGAGGATAGAGAAAAGTGCAAGCAAGATGTAGAAAGAAGGTAATGTAGGATGAATGAAGATGATAATAGAGAAAATGTATTCCTATCCTCAAGATGTAAGAGAAAAATATAGCGATAAAGTTCCAAAAAAGCTAAAATAATGAAGCTGCAGAAGATAAGAAATTTGAAGAAGAAGTTAAGTAGAAAAATATGGTAAACAAAAAACAAGCAAAGAAAGCTATAAATAAAAGTTTCATGTGTTTTTTGAGATACAATAAATCCATGAATCATGACATCCATAAAAGTTATTAGCCGTTCTTAATGTTTTTAAGAAGAAAAAAATTCTCTTAGTCATGTATTTGTATGAAATTGAAATTTTATGTACCTTAGTTTGATGATGACGTAAGCCTGGGAAGGCAATGTGTATCCCCATAGAGTTCATGGTAATTCAAAAATTAATTTTTAATGAAAGGTTTTGCTTCTCTAGAAACCATTAGTCATCATATATTACTAAGTGGAAAGTATAACCACTTGAGGTTATAGGGTCATTCATAGAAGCTCAAATTTGTGTAGAAACATCGATTTAAGGCAATCCACGCTTGGAATAATTGAAGGAAGTCGGGCATATTTCAATTCATGGAAAAGGGACTTGTGCATAAGTAGAGTTACCATTAAAAATATAATGGAGAAAAGGAATTTGACAGACAATTTTTTGTCAGAAACAAGGAACACATGAACATGAGTTCATGAAGAGTTTTTGTTCCTTGGGAGTTTGATGTAGGAGCATTATGAGTATGGTTGTGGGTAAGCTAGAGAAAACACAAGATGATGATTGATGATGATGATTCATGGGGAATAAATCTTACATCAATGAATACTTGCAAAGGAAGAAATGTTTATGAACGATGCATGAGAAATAATTTCCTAGAGGACAGTTGGATATAGCGGTCGATGACACATGTATTCCGGTGGATGGTGATTATTTTATATGGAATTCAATAATGTTTATTATTTTTAGGTAAAATAAGAAGATAAAATTCAAAATAATTAAGAATATAAAAGATAGAAATAAAAGCACAAAGATGAATAAAGGGTTACAAATGATCAATTTCTAAGTTTTTAATGATTAGTAGAAAAATATGAAGAGATGGATATTAATTCTATAAGTATATAGGAGATGAGGAGGAATGAGTGAAAATAGGGATGAAGTTTTACTGAGATATTCATCGAAGGATTTGAGGATATATTTATGGAGAGATCATAGGAGATAGCTATGGCGATATTATGCAGATAGTAGAGATTTTTATGGTCACCTATAGTTATATAAGGGATCATTTGTGCAATATCTTTTACACTCAATGATTTATGAATTAATATAATTTTCCCCTTTGGCGAAAGTGTGTTAAATTTTCTTGGTGTCCCTTGATTTGCTTAAGTTTGTAACAAAAGTTTTATTTTTTGTTTTTTCTGTTGTGCTACTCTGATTTTTCATGAGGAGGTTATCAACAAACGTGGTTTTGATGGGGTGGCCCTATGGTGAACTCAAGGCAAGTGAACTACACTATGAAAATGTGTCATAGGGAAAATATATCATGCTAGTTGAAGAAATGATACCTCAAGTGTGAGTGAATTTCCTTGCATGAAGGAAGCTGATGAGGAAAAAAAATGAGCCTACAATCATAAGTTAGAAACTACAAGTGAAATCAACATAGATACACAAAATAATCCAAGTAAATTTTGTAAAAAAGTAGAGGTAAGATATGACACACTTGAGTAGAATCCCGAGAGTGATAAGAGGCCTTAGGAGAACATTTTTATAGAGAAATGAATATTCTAATGTGTAGTTGGCCTTGTGCTAATCCAAAGGGTAAGAATGGTCTAGGAAATGGAGCTCGTGAATTCCCAAACAGTTGAAAACGATTTTGATGATGGGATGATTAAAAAGTGGGGTGGGACCCCATGCCACATCATTTTGACACTAGTGAGGTGGCACTTGGAGAGCTTTATGTTATTACATTTCATTCGAAGGGCTTATTAAGGAAATATTTTAGTTATGTGAGAAACATGTGAGTCCTTGAACTTTTTCCATTGTGATTGTAGCACTATCCTAGTAGTCCATACAGTCAGGGGGTTGATACATTTTTTTTTTTTTTCTAGGGACCCATGGCCATGTAGGTGACTTAGTGGGAGCGGTGGGGACTATGCATGGGGTAGATATATCATCATGAAGATGGTCATTATTGTGTAGGTTATCAATGTGCAGTTAGTAGTGTGGTGATATTAGGTAGAATGATGGTGAGGATTGTGATGATATGGGATACATGCAAACAGTGTGTTGCACGCCTGAACATATGAAAATCACAATGTCGGTTGTGTTGTTAGATGTGGTAATTTCCTCAACCTACTCGGTGAAGTAGTCAATGATGAGTATTGTGTATTTGTGACCATTTTGGGAAAGTGGATTGAAAGTCCGTAAATAAATGCCCCATTTATAGAAGGGGCCTACGGGAATAAGAAGATGTAATAAAGATAAAAGGGATCATTTCTTATGGTCATAGAGATGAAACTTTGTGTATCCTTTGAATGTCTGAATGTGATCTCAAAAAATTGAAGGCTAGAAAAATTCAAAACAAAGAATTTTCTAGGTGATTTACATCTTGGATAGGTGTCCACCATAGGCCCCACTATGGAAGTCATTTAAGTCTCTCTCAAATTATTTGAAAGTGAGGCATCAACATAAAACGGTATCAATGCAATTGCATTAGAGTATGTACGTATGATGAGATAACAAGTTTCTTAGTGGAAAATACACCATCAATAATGAGAGAGGTGGGGACTAGAATTTTGGGTTCATAGGTAGATGAGGATATCACCATACCATAGATCATAAGATGAAATAACAATGAGGTGTGTGTTAGGGAATGCATCATCAACTGGTGGATATTTGGTATTGTAGGGTGATTCAACAATGAATTGTTGGGTATGTGTTATATTCTTTGCATAAATTATATGCACCATGAAAAAATGGGGATTCTAGGGGGGGTTTTAGGTGCACCCCGTTGCACAAGGTTCAGTGCCGCACCATGAAAAAAAATTATTTGGTGGTTTTTTTGCATTCGTTTTGGGGCAATGGTTTTGATAAAAGTAGTTTTGTGGCACACAAAGGTTTTTTCCATGATTTTTTTGTTTTAGTTATGTAACTATTGTTATATTTTGTTTCATGTCATGGGATATATATTGTATTGTAATACTATAAAGAAAGTATAATAAAAAAATGCCTTGTTGGTTTTCTTGGGTTTAGGTTTCCAAGATAAAATATTTGTGTAAATTTGTGTGTTTTTCATTGTATTCTTTGGGTGAAATTAAATGGTGATAAATTATAAAATAGATATCTATAGCATACCCTAGTTTGACCTTTAATTTTGTTACTTAAAATACGGTTGTGACTCCAACGTGGTGAAATTGCGACTAACAGAATTTTTTTTTAGCAAGTGTTAATTATTAATTAAATTTAATTAAAATCACTGGAGGAAGGGAAAACATATGGAATTTTTTTTTTAGGGTACCCTTCCAAATTAAATTTTGAAGCTAATAGCAACTGGGAAAAACCATTTTGAACTAAAATACTCTAATGAGATGCAATTGGTGTTGAATTGGAGTTGGAAGAGTTTCTTCCAATTCATTAATGAGAAAAAATACTCGTATAGGTGGTCCCTATTCTCATTCTCCCTTATCAAAATAAAATATCCAACCTTAATATGTAATTCCTAAAGATCCAAGGTGGTTCTCTCTCAGCTGTGTGAAGGGACAAAAGAGAAATTCTACATATACACACAATATAAATAAATTTAGGGTTTGTTTCAAATTGGTTTTCTTACTCAAAAGGAAGGTAGTTTCTTGAAATTTCACTATTCAAGCTTCCTTCGGAATTCAAATTTCCTCCCCTTTTCTGAGTTTTGAGGCTTTTTGGACTTGTTCCTATACCATGTGACTTAGGGTGTTAACCATTATTATTGTATTGAGGCCACTGGAATAATTTTTTTAGCTCATGTTGCGAGTGTTTTGTTTGAAGGATTGAAATTCAACCATTGAGTGATTTCCTGTACCTAATGAACCACTCAATTCGTATAGATTGGCTGATAAACCATTTAGTGCTTGCCTTTGGATGATGTACCACTAAGTCTTTGTCTAATATTTAATTATACCAATGGGTTCTCTCCTTGGTTATTGAACTTAATTATTTCCTATTGAATGATGAACCACTAAGTGCTTGCTAATGGGTTATTAAACCACTTGGACAATGGGTTCAATGCTTGGAAACTGAACAACATACATATCCCTTGAATTTAGGTGAAGCCCTATATTTTGAAACTCATGGAGCAAGTGGCTCACTATGGTGCTTGTTGCATAGTTGTTAAACCACCTGGGCATTGGGATTCATCTCCTCAATGTTTGACCAATCCATTGGTGTGAAATTACCCTATGCAAGAATCCACTTAGAAAATATATCTAGCTTGTAGGCAGTCAATTTAAAGAAATATTATAATGTATCTAGCCTATGGTTAGGTGGAGAGTGGAAGTCCCTTCACTAGTTGTTAGTTGATTTGTCTCACTGAGATAAGTATAATGGCCTGTGTACATTTTATTTATGAGTGATGATTTATGCCTAACGTGATAATAAGCTAATATATGCTTCTATATAGTTCAGGAATGAATGCTTAAATCTCTATGTATCCATGGTTGATAGCTTCTTGATATGTACATGCCTATATGACTATCTAGTATCAGTAATTTATCTGGAGAGCTAAAAAATTTAAAGATTATATCATATGTTGGGTGTTACATAAATGTTTTCTAAATGTTGAGAATGCTTAGTCCATGAATTATTAAATGGTATTGATAATTTATGCACTTTTGTATGTGTTTTTATAACATTTGAGATTCGTTGTCAACATGTATCCTTGATAAGAATTATGAATTCCTATCTCCATGAAGAATATTTCTAATTAGAAATAGATACTCATGTTCAAATGGTTGAACTGGTGTAGTTTGGACTTTGGAGCCATGCCTCTCTTTTGTTTTGGATTTGAAGAGAATTAGGTCCTTTTTATTCTATTTTTTTCACTCTGGATATGGCTTCATATCTCTAAAGGTTATTATGAGGATCTATGGTAAATTAGGCTCTATTGGCACCTTTCAACTCTTGGACATGGTGTGATCATGGATTTGCATGATAAATGGTTGGCAGAGCCCTAAACCTGTCAGTGTTTAATGCTTAGGCCATATTAACAAGTGCTCATTTTGAATGACACGGTAGTGGATTTGCAGGAACAAGGGTTAGTAGAGCCCTTGAACCTATTAGTGTTTAATGTGATGGCCCTGTTAACCAATGAGTGTTGTTTAATGGCATGATTATGGGCATGGGGCAGATCTGTGACCGAACACAATTATGGGGGGCCCTAGTTTGTGGTATGTTACCGCTCACAGGGAGGGGGGGGGTGATGATATTACCACCTGGGATTATCCTAGGGTATGTGGATGAAAATTTTGTTTACAAAGCTAGGCATATACACCCTTGCGAAAGGATCATTGGTGGATTTATATTCGAAGACCCTCCCTATAGAAACCACCTATTATTTTGTGTTGATGGAAGCATTATGGAACTACTTCACGTATGGTAGCCACATAATATGATGTGGTGTGACATGGAACTCCATGTGGGGACATGAAAAAGCCACGTTGGTTACACATGGATGCCACATGGCATTATGTGATCGCTTAAACTTCAATTAGGGATAATATTTAATCCATGATTTAGATTAATATAAAATTTATATCACTGGAAAGCTCTCAACTAGCTAGACACAATGGTGGCATCCTAATTTAATTCGGAAACCTTTGAAAAAGAAGTATTTTTGTGACCCCATGTTCATAACAGTGTTTAGAGGTTGGGTTAAGTCATATGTAACACTTCTGATAGCCCAAGACAAAACAAGGGGGTTGAAGGGAGCATTACAAAGTGGTATTAGAGCCCAAATTCATCACTTGGACTGGATGGGCCTTAAGATAAAGTTTTTTGATATGATGTAAAAAGTAGTATAAGATCCCAGGTTCAACACTTTGATTATATGGCCCTTGAAAGAGAAGTTTAAAGCCTTGATATAGAGTGATCAGAGATTAGGTTCACATTTAACCTAAAGGGAGTCATGGAAAAAACTTAAAAGGACATTTTAGTTATTGCACATGTTCACTTTATTTAGATTTATGAATGATGTGATTACTAACCTTGCTAAAATTATAAAATTTCTTTTACTATATGTGGCTAACAAAGATTTAAATTTAGTGAAACACCTTCATATCAATATGCATCATCCGAGAGACCAAGGTAATGAATTTATGTACTCATGGTAGATTCAACTAATAATTGTGTGTGTGTGAAAAAACATAAGAAAACACAAGTTATAGAAAGAAAGAAAATAATGAGCAACATAATGGTGAAATACAACACATATATATCCCAACATAATAAGGAAGAAGAATCAATTGGGAAGAGGTCAGAGGAAAATACCTGTGATTGTTGGGAAAAATACTGAGAGGGGAGGGTGAATCAATATTTAGAGCTTACTGATAATTTTAAATTTTTCTTTAATAAATTCCATACGCAGCTTTAATGAACCCAACTTGCTTATACACGCGCATATACCAACAGAAACTTGCATATACTAATATAAATTTATTGTTAGAAAACTTTCAGAAACAATCTTTAACTTAGCTTATCAGCTATTCATCTGTTAGTTAAGCATTAAATATGTGCAATAATAGAAGAATAAATCATTACACAATAGAAACACACATGAACACCAAGATTTAAGGTGGAAACCCAATTTGGGAGAAAACCACCGCTGCTGTCATCTCTGTCTTCAATATTTATTATATGGAAAATTGATTACAATATTGTACTGAAGCAGACTCATATAAGTATGCAGGTATCTACCTGCAGAAGGCTACAACCTTCTCTCGTTTTCTAGATGCAACTAGAAGGGAGCTACAACCCCTTGATCTTGTTTACCATGCACTACTGGAAGGGAGCTCCAACCCCCTGATTAGATCACCAGCTTCTACTAGCAGGAAGCTTCTACTTCCACACTGAAGGCTTCAATCCTCAGAATCACTATAGACCACATTTCATCAATTTTCATACTGGATCACACAAATTCAACACAAACCTTCATAAATATCAACAACAATAAACTTCACCCAATACATCAACCAGAACAGTAAGATCATTGTAATCAGAACACTGTAATAACCAGATCTTAGAATCAGTATGCAGAATCAAATTCAACCTTGAACATTCATTATCTCAAAAAGCATACACTAATTTTCTTCACTGAACACGCATGTATACGTGCTTTCCTTAACACCAACCTGTGTATAGATCTGTGAATACTGTTTTTCAGAATATGTTTAGTCTCAAATCTAGATCTGAGGCTTTCAATAAGATATATTTTTAGTATAGAAAAACCCTTGATCAATCAGTCATTATAAAACATATTTACTCACTCATTCATCAGATTTTTACATAATCAACTTAGCAACATATACAACATTCAAGCAACCCAGATCTACATGAAGACTTCATTGACAGACAATAGAAATATAGTAGCAATGAACAGAAAACCTCTACAATAAGCTTCAGAAAACCGTAACTTCCATATGTACCTTTTTTGAAACAAAGCCGCATATATATGCGCTTTCACTAAGACGAACTAGCATATAGATCTGTAAATATTAATTCTGTAGAATGTTTCATATCTATAGAACTTAACCCGATTTCTTCACTCCATTTCAGCAAGCATGCGCCAGGTCTCAAATCTAATCAAATCTTCAATGGATCATGCAAGAACATAGTCATTTCAGGTCTAGAGATCCTCATCCATCATTAAATCCAAGGGTGCATCATAGATTCAGATCTACCAATAAAATAGAGTTCATCCCATGCAGGTATATTTTAGAGAGAAGTATTTAGTGACATTACACTTTCACACCATTGCGCTATGATCTTCTTCTCTTTATATATATTTAGACTTTACCAATACTATGAGTCAAAACCACACAACTGCCAATGGTATTCTTGGACGAAATCAAATAGAGGACATAGTGCTAAATGTTGTGGGCTAATACCATGGTAATGACCTCTGGTATCATCTTTTTAGAGCGCAAAAGGAATACATGACTTGGATCGTTCTTATCAGCATGTATACGTGACTTGGCCTGTAAAAACCCGCATATAGAATCTGAAATATGAATTTTAACCAATACTCTGTTGGATATTACACATTTCTTCTGATAGACTACTGAACTTCTCCAGAATACATATACTCCATCTTTGACCAGAGAGTTGCCATTAAGGACAACATCTTAAGACATAAGAATCATATTGCCAACAATCTCCCCCTTTGGACTTGATGGCAACCATGATGGTGTTTGATTGCCACAACAGATAGACATTAAACATAACCATTATTCAAACACCCAAAATACTCTCCCCCTTTGACATCAAGGGAAAAGCGAACTAATTTGACCATGCTCCCCCTAAGGTCACGTTGAAACTCTAGAAAGATTTTTCATAGTGTATAACTCAACCAAATATGACCTGTTCTATCACCAAGGACTCATACTTACATCAATGATCCAACCAAGTGGAATTACATAATTGACTCAACTACCCAACCAAGTGGGTTTATAAATTATAACAAGTCCTTACATGACTGAATATAACAATTTACATCATGAGTGTCAACATTTCCTTATCATCAAATTACATAAATGAATTTTCATAAACATGACCAAAACATCTCAAGAGAGAGATCATATATCAGACACCAATCAGAATGCCAACAATGCATCTTTTTCAGCAAGGTAGGTGCTCCCCCTAAGCTTATGCATCCTGAACACCTTCAACAACCAATTCATCAAAGCATCTTCCTCAGAGAATGACACAAAAATATGAATACTGGAACAACAACAAAGATTTCCCAATGACACCACAACTGTTCTGAGCGCTGAACCAGAGATTTTTTGTCAGCAATACCCATACGTAGTTTTATGCATAGAAACTCACGTATATATGCGATTAATCTTTATGAAACTATCATATCAAATTTAAACTTTTGAAATTAAACAGATTTGATCAAAGAGGCAGAGACAATTCCTAGCTTCTGTCTGAGATATTTCAATGCTTCCCTGGGAATAGGTTTAGTAAATATATCAACAATTTGTTCTTTAGAGGGAACATACTCCAATTTAAACTTTTGTTCAAGCACTTGCTCATGTAGGAAGTGATACTTGATAGGAATATGCTTGGTCTTGGAATGCATAACAAGATTCTTTGAGATACTAATGACACTTGTATTATCACATAAAATGGAGATGGAAGTAAACATTCGATTTGAATGTCTTGTAGAGTCTGCATCACCCAAAGGAGTTGTGTGCAACATGATGCAGCAACCACATATTCTTCTTCTATTGTAGATAAGGCAATATAACTTTGTTTATTGATAAACCAAGATACTAATCGAGGCCCCATATAGAATGCACCACCACTTGTGCTTTTTTTATCATCAATATTTCCAACCCAATCCGCATTTGTGTAAGCATAAAGAGTGAGATAAACATTCTTTGGATACCATAGACCAAAGCCTTGAGTCCCTTGTAGATATTTGAATAGTATTTTAATAGCTTGAAGGTGAGACTCTTTTGGATTAGCTTGGAATCGTCCAACAATCCCAACTGCATGCATAATGTCTGGTATTTTCCCGGTTAGATAAAGAAGACTTCCAATCATGGATCTATATTCTGGTTGATTCACTACGGGAGAATCGTCATGAGAACTAAGGCTACATCCAATTATGATTGGTGTGCTCACAGGTTTCCATTCTTCCATCCCATACTTCTTCAGAATTTTCTTAAGATATTTTTCTTGTGATAAAAATATGCCATATGTTGCTTGTTGCACTTGTAAGCCAAGAAAAAATGTTAGTTCCCCAAGTAACAACATTTCAAATTCTTGTTGCATAACAGAAGAAAATTTCTGACTCATGGACTCTTCATTACTTCCAAAAATAATGTCATCAACATATACAACTACAATCAACAATTTATCATTCTCAAATTTTGTGTATAAGTTACTATCAGCAGATCCCTTTGCAAAGCCTTGTTGATGAAGATATTTGTCACGATGATAGTACCATGCCCAAGGATCTTGTTTGACACCATATAAAGCCTTTTTAAGTTTGAAAACAAGTTTTTCATCATTTCCTAGAATGAATCCTTCTAGTTGTTCTATATAAACTTCTTCTTCTAGATCACCATTGAGGAAGGCATGTTTAACATCCATTTGATAAACTTTGAATTGTTGAAAACTTGAAAAAGCAAGAAACATTCTTATGGCTTCAAGTCTAGCTATAGGAGCAAATGTTTCTTCAAAATCTATACCTTCTTGTTGAGCATACCCTTTACAAACAAGTCTAGCTTTGTTTCTAATAACATCTCCATTTTCATTTAACTTGTTTTTGAATATCCATTTTGTTCCAATTACATTTTTATCATGAGGTCTTGGAACCAATTCCCAAGTGTGATTCTTTTCTTTCTCTAGAACATTGTATGAAAGGAGATTATTTATATCACCTGTCATGTGTTTTGAGCATCCGATATCAATCTACCATTGATTTTCTTCCCCTTCTGCAAATAAATCTATGCCACAACTTTCAACCTATAAATCATTCTTTCTCCAAACCTTGGAATTTGAAGGTATATGCTCTTTTGGCTAAAGTTTGCTCCTGCATTCAGATTCTTCATGACCAAAGTTACTGCAATAAGCACATTCAATTTCATTTTGAAGAGGAGAAAAGTTGTTGTAAGTATTCTTCTTTATTCTAGTCTCATTTCTTTTCTTTATTGCTTCTCTGGTCATGATGGTTTTGTACATAACACATTGAGCAGCCTTATGACCAAAATTATGACATGAGAAACATTGTACATTAAAGAATAAATTTCTGTGATCATGAAACCTTCTATTTATGATTACCTGCTGATTGATATTTCTGTTATTGTTATTCCTTGTATTAAAGTGGTCATGCTTTACCTGTGTAATTTCTTTGTTCTTTTTCTGAGAGACAGAATGTTGCAGGCTAGCTTTAGCCGCATTTAGATAGCTTGGTATTGAAGACTGAGATGATTCTCCAATATATCCAAGACCTGTCTTTATAACAGGAGAGCGTTTTATATTGATAATTTCATCTAAGGTTTTAGATCCTTTAGAAAATATAATATTTAAAGCTTTTACGTTCTCAATTTCCTTTCTTAGACTTAATATTTCACATTCTAATTTCTCATTGTGCTTCTCCTTTTCTATAAGCTGATTTTTTAGAGTATCCATGGCAATTTTGTTTTCTTCCAAACATATTTTGAGATGATTTATTTATTCAAGAAATTCATTTTACTCTAATACATCCATAAAAGTATCACTAGAGTCCTTTTCAAAAGCCACGAGTAGTCTAATATCTTGATCATATTCTCCTTCTTCACTATTTGATAGACCATCACTATATTCATGAGTATAATAGCTTTCTATATTGATAAACCGTTCCTTATTTCTTTTAGCCACTTCCTTTCCCCTTTCATGACTATCTTTATGGGGACATTTAGAAGCATAATGACCAACTCTTCCACAAGAAAAACATTTAAAAGGAAGCTTACCTCTGAACCTTCCAGTGCCAAGTTGTAGCTTCTTTATAAAATTTATCTCATATTGTTCTGAAACATACCCTGTTCCTTCTTGTTCTTATATCTCCTTTCCTTTTGTAGCATCTCTGAAGACAACTTCTTTGACTTCAGATGTACCTCCTTTTCTCATTTCATGAGCAGCTAGAAACCCATGAAGTTGAACAACAGTAAGAGTTTGTAGATCCTGTTTCTCTTCAATAGCAGACACTTTTGACTCAAATTTGGGAGTTAGAGATCTTAAAACCTTTTCTACCAGAGTAGTGTCAGATATGGTTTCACCCATATTTCTCATAGATTTACAATATCATCTAGACGTAAAAAGAAACTGGCAATGCTTTCCTCATTATGCATTCTGAGTTTTTCATATTGAATTCTGAGAGTTTGGAGTTTAGCACTTTTTACCTTGGCATCACCTTCATAGCTTAGAGTGATTTTGTCCCATATCTCCTTTGCTATATTAAACTGCATGACTTTGACAAATTCTAATTCATTCAAACTTCTCAATAATGCATTGACTGCCTTTGCATTGGTTTCATAGTTCTTTCTTGCTACTGCATCTTTTGGAACTGAAGTCGGACATTGATAACCTCCTTCAACTATAGCCCATACATATGCTCCAAGAGACTGAAGATAGGATCTTGTCCATGTATTCTAGAAGATTAAGTTGTTTCTGTTGAAGAGAGGAGGCCTGATAGATGTTGTCCCATCTTGATTTCTCATCTTAGTTGATCTTCCTTCTAGCGGTTAATCTTCTTCAGAAGGACCTGCTCCGATACCAATTGTTGGGAAAAATACTGAGAAGGGAGGGGGGTGAATCAATATTTAGATCTTACTGATAATTTTAACCTTTTCTTTACTGAATTCCATACGCATATTTAATGAACCCAACTCACATATACACACACATATACCAACAGAAACTTGCATATACTGATATAAATTTATTGTTAGAAAACTTTCAAAAATAATATTTAACTCAGCTTATCAGTTATGCTTCTATTAGTTAAGAAGTAAATATGTGCAGTAACAACAGAATAAATCATCAAATAAGAGAAACACACATGAACACCAAGATTTAAGGTGGAAACCCAATTCAGGAGAAAACCACAGCTATTGTCGTCTCTGTCTTCAATATTTATTATATGGAAAAATGCTTACAATATTGTACTGATGCAGACTAATATTAGTACACAAGAATCTACCTGCAGAAGGCTGCTACCTTCTCTCGTTTTCCAGTTGCAACTGAAAGGGAGCTACAACTCCCTGATCTTGTTTACCATCCACTACTGGAAAGGAGCTTCAACCCCTGATCAAAACACCAGCTTTTACTGGCAAGAAGCTTCTACTTCCACATTGAAGGCTTCAACCCTCAGAATCACTGCAGACCACGTTTCATCAATTTTCATATTGGATCACACAGCTTCAATACAACCCTTCATAAGGATCAACAACAATAAACTTCACCCAATACATCAATCAGAACAGTAAGATCACTGTGATCAGAACACTATAATAACCAGATCTCAGAATCAATATGCAGAATCAAATTCAACCCTGAACATTCATTATCTCAAAAATCATACACTACTTTTCTTCACTGAACACGCATGTATACACACTTTCCTTAACACCAACCTGCATATAGATCTGTGAATACTGTTTTTCAGAATATGTTCAGTCTCAAATCCAGATCTGAGGCTTTCAGTCAGATATCTTTTCAGTATAGAAGAACCCTTGATCAGTCAGTCATTATAAAACATATTTACTCACTCATTAATCATATTTGTACATAATCAACTCAGCAGCATATACAACATTCAAGCAACCCAAATCTACATGAAGACTTCATTGACATACAACAAAAATATATCAGCAATGAATAGAAAACCTCTGCAATAAACTTCAAAAAACCCTAACTTCCATACGTGCCTTTTTTGAAACAAAGACGTGTATATGTGCGCTTTCACCAAGACGAACTAGTGTATAGATCTGTAAATATTAATTCTGCAGAATTTTTCAGATCTATAGAACTTACCCCGCTTTATTCCCTCAATTTCAGCAAACATGTGCTAGGTCTCAGATCTAATCATCCCTTCAATGGCTCATGCAGGAACATAGTCATTTCAGGTCTAGAGATCCAGATCCATCATCATATTCAAGGGTGCATCATAGATTCAGATCTACCAATAAAAAAAAATTCATCCCATGGAGGTATATTTCTCAGAGAAGTATCCAGTGGAAGCCCTTACACTTGCACACCATTGCACTATGATCTTCTTCTCTTTATATAGATTTAGCCTTTACCAATACCATGAGTCAAAACCACACAATTGTCGATGGTATTAGCATGCTCAATCCTGTGGGCTAATACCATGGTAATGCCCCCTGGTATCATATTTTTAGAGCGCAAAATTCATACACGACTTGGATCATTCTTATCAGCGTGTATACGCGACTTGGCCTGTACAAACCCTCGTATAGAACCTGCAATATGAATTGTAACCAATCTTCTATTAGATGTTAGACATTTCTTCTGATAGACTATTGAGCTTCTCCAAAAGACATACACTCCATAATTTACCAAAGAGTTGCCATCAAGGACAACATCTTAAGACATAAGAATCATATTGCCAACAGTGATTAGATGAAGACCCTCAGGAGTTTGAAGGATGAATTTAGTATTTGTTAAGAAGACAATGAAAATATTGGTAGAGTGCAAGATAAGAAAGAAGAGTTGAATTGAATAATATTGCATATTTTATCTTATTTGAAAAGGAAACAACAACATGAGATTGGTGCAACCTATCTAGGCAAGTACAAATCCAAGAAAATTCCATGAGAAGTACATAAACATGGATTGAATAATGATATGGCAAAAGAAAGTAAGCTAGTGAAAATAAATAGAAAAATTAGTGAAGACATAGTGAGGGAAAAGACATTACTCAATGCTCCAAAAAGGGATTCTACTAGCCATGAATAGATGTCTAGTGTTGCAACTAAAATACACCATCAGTAAAGGAGAAGTGCAAGGAATGTTATGTTAGAGGAGTTCAAGAAGGAAAATGCCCCACCTTTGATGGAGAATATAAGAAAGCTAAAGAGGCAGAAGGCTAGCTATTTGGAATAAAGAAATACTTTAAAGTACATGAATACTACGGAAATATGAAGGCTAAGGTAGCCACTTTTAGCTTAAAAGGAAAAGTCTATGTATGGTGGGAGGATTTGAGAAATGTCAAGGGAACTAGAGAGAAGGATTTATCATGAATATAGTTGGAGAAATATTCTCATGAGAAGTACCTATCTAAATTTTAATATGAAAACAATATTAAAGAGTTCCACAAGCTTAAGCTAGAGTAACTTCCCAAAGATGAATGCATTAATAAATTTTAGAACTGTTGAGGTATGTTTCACACATCAAGGATGAGAAGGTGAAGATTCAAAGGTACCTCAATGGATTACCACGGGCTTACCGAGACCGAATTGAGTTTGATGATCCAATAACACTAGCTAAAAAACTAAATAATGCTACAATCAGTCTAAGCATAAGACTAGGATATTGATAGATTGGAAAAAGGACTTGACTAGTTTTAAAGGAAAAGTATTAAATCCCTATAGGTACAGGAAAATGTGGAAAATAGATAAGTCCACCACACCTACTAAAGGGTGAATTTCAACAATTTTTTCCAGCTTCTAATAGAGGTCAACCCACTAAACTAGCAAGAGAAGAGGTTGAGGGGTTCAATAGAGGATCATTCCATTATTGGACATGTGGAGGAGACCACTGTCGAGTGCATAAAAGGTATCTTTTTAACACCTATTTATCTCACATTAATTATCAATCCAGGAGTGACTTTTTATTTCAAGAGTGTACTCAGTCTGAGGCAGCAATTTATCCAAGAGTAATGCTCTTCAATATGTAGTACAGTGTTTGAAATACAAGAGTAAATGGATTTTTGTAAAGAAACCTAATTACAAATGGAAATGCTCTGAAACTTGAATTAAATCAAACTACAAAACATCGATCAGGGATACAGTAGCAATATCTCCTTCCCTTAGAAATCGATGTAAGATAATGAATCTGGGAACCTGGAAGCAATAACTAGTGTCCTCTACAGTTGCTGATCTTAAAGCAATCGAAATGAGAGAAAACTCAATCTTTGTGCTGATGAAAATAACTAAAAGGAACAAAATCTGAAAACTAATGAATTGAAACTGAACAACACATTGAAATCGAACAACAGTGTAAATGAATAACAAACTAAAACTAGAAGAATCGAACATAAAATATTAACTCATGGAATTGAACAAAAAAAATCTATTAAACGACAAATCCTATTGAACAGCAGACTGAATAGCGAAGCTTTATATCTGCACTCTGAAATGAACAGTAGTTAAATGAAATAGCAAATGGAATGGAACATCAAATGCCGAACAACGAAGCATAACAAGATAAGTAATTCGAGGATTAAGACTCTTGTTAAATTGGGAAGGAACAACAACGCAATCCATTATAATAAAACAGTAAACTATTAAGCATGGGATTATGAATTAAGTAAGATAGAACCAATATCACTTCCGCGAATTCAAGGATGTTCTAAGTAAGGCAATATGTTGTCTCAATTAACCCACGCTATAAGAAATAAGATTCATATCACACGATAATGAAATAACTCATAAATAGAGTGCGTCATACATAAAGACAGTAAAATGATAAAAAAAATGAAATAAACTCACAGTAACATGCATGTAGCAAATCGATCACACGCTGTAGGAATTGGAAATATAACACAAAGGAGCAGTTCACGCTGCCAGGGGTCGGGCCCTTAACCACCAGCAGGGACTGCTCAAGCTAATTTAGATGATGCAAATGGAGCAAAAACTTCAATTAATCATTAAACTAGAGCAGCATTACAATGGAATCGTGCTTTCAATAACACAGCTTTTGATTAATTTTACAATTCACAAAAGCAACAACTATGATCCCTCCCCTCTCTTTTACAAACGTCTCCTTTTATAACCAAAGAGAGAAGAAATTAAATAGTAAATAGGATCTCTCATAACAAAATTGGATTTTTCCCAACCAATTGATCAACAAGAAAATATATTTCCAACAATCTTTCAACAAGATCAAGGCGAATTTGGCTTTGCAGCTGAGATTTGGAGGACGGTCGCAACAACAAATCTGAGAAAATCGTGCTCAAAGAACCCTGCGTTTCTCTCAATAAATGCTGAATTTGGGCAAAAATTTCATTAATAAAGTTAATTGGGCCCGTTTTGGACAAAACCCATGTTCCATATTTTCCATATTCTTCTTCATTTTCTCATAATCTCAACCGAAAAACTATCACTTCTTATTCCAACGAATTTCTGAGTTGGAATATTTGATGATGATTTGGAGATCAAATCTGCAATTTAGAAAATATCTTGGAGGCTAAAATGGTGAGTGTTGTTACAAAATATATTAATAAACCATCATTGATAAAATTATGCATAATAATCATCAATTTATTAAAAATAAGGGAGAAGAAATAATATTCATCCATAAGAGCATAAATCGTTATAAGATGGATTTATATGATAAATTATAATAAATGACATGATAAAGAAGAGTAAAAATGGATGAAATAAGTGTTAAAAAGTGGTCGTATTCACGACCCAACATACCCCCAAACTGAATATATTGCATGTCCTCATGCAACCCAAAGACAAAACCCATGTGTTAACCAAACAAAGAAAATTGTTCATCCCAACTCATGAAATGGATGGAACAATGAATTTTTCCTCAAATAATGAATATTCAATTTTAGCAATCTTGATAAAGGCATAAAATTTTTTATAGTTGACATTCAACTATATGTATATGAAGTTGCATAAAAATGTGACATAAGTAACAACAAACTTCATTAACCATTTTCTCAAAAATCAGATCGTTTTGATGCACGGATCATGAGATATATAAAAAAATGGTTGTAAGTGATAGTGCATAATTTTCAAAATTTTATGAACTAATTTAGCGTGAAATTATCTGGGTTTGTGTATTTTAATGATACCTCTTTGTTATCCAGAAATCACAAGAATTCAATTCATAGTTTTAAAGATATATGCAAATCAATTTCTGCACTGTATAAAAATGAAATTGTATGCCTTAAACGAGAAAGAGAGTAGAAAACATCCATCATGTGTAGCAATTCCATCCCCCCAAACTGAAGAATTAGCATGTCCTCATGCAATGCTAGAAGACAAAGAGAGGTGGTTGCTACAATCTGTTGAAATCTATGCTTGGTGTAAAACAACATGGAATAAGGGAGGTGTTGAGAATGAATAAGAATATCAATGGATGATAAAGAATATTACTGACATGGTCATAAGAAAGAAATGAAGGAAATCAACACTCCCCCAAACTGAAAGATGAGACGTGTCTAAAAAAATGGGAAGTGGTAAAGATGTGGAATGAATGATGATAAATAATGCTCAATGGATTTTCATGAAATTCTCCTAAATTCATAATAAATCAGAAAATTATGCTATTTTACCTCAATTGTTACATCCGAAAAAATGTGGAAGGACATGTAGGGACTGGCCTTTGTTGAAGCCGATGTAGGCTGAGCGGTTACTGAAAGTGATGCAAAAGGTGGAAGCCATGTGTGCATTCGCGAGCCTTTGTTGTTAGTCGCAATAGTGTGATCGTGCTGCGAATAGAATTTCCGCCCATACTTGTTGTTCTCCTGTAAAAAAATCACAATTATGTATGCAATTTTCTTCAATCCACGGTTTTAGTTTTAAATGGCAACAGATAAGATGCATGCAAAAATTTCAATCAACAAAAATTCCTTAGAAATGCAGTATGAATATTGTGGCAAAATGGCAGCGTACTGCACAACAATTATACAGCATGGAAAGGCATACATACTTATGATACAATCAATGAAATTATAGCATTTACTGAAATCCATGCATGTGATAAATCATAAACAGATATAGAAGCGTTTTGTAATGATTCAAGGATAAGGAGAAGGGACAGCTTAAGATAAACATAAGTACAAATGTGATTATTACCCACTTAAACTAATGTGATCAATTTATGATGATTTTCATGTATAATAGGTTCAAAATCAAAGGTTAAGGATTCAACTTTCATCTGATATTTAAATAGAGATATAGGAAAAAGGGTTTAATATTACTATTGATGTGTATAAATGTGACTCCAATACCATCAGCAGAGCTCTGTTGCCCACAGGTGTCCATAACCTTGACAGAGTTGCTCTTTCACCCTTGGAACCATTATCCTTTATTTATGCTAAGGAAGTGCTTGTTAATTGTCATAATGGAGGCCGTTGTGTTGGCTTGGTGACTAGATAAATCACAATGCCATTCACTAGGAAGAAGTGAAAAGTGGGCAGGCTGGTTCGTGATGAGACCTTCTGTTCCAAGGACTTCTTAATTTTTTTCAATTTTCCATTGGACCATATCCCTGGTTTGGTGGCCATGATGGGAATGCCACTTCACTTGCTTCCTTATGAACATGGTAGGCCGGCTCTTGATGAGACCCCCTATCCTCCATCTGCCAAATTATAAAATTATTAATGAAATATGTAAATATTTTTCTTTTTATATAACACTTTCCTATTTATTCATAAATGATGGCTCAACACTCCTTAAGAGTAGGGATGGTGGAAGAAGTCTGAACAGCTCAATAGAAAAGAATATGCCCTTGTTCCTACTCCATAAGTAAAAATCAAAGAAAGTTATAAAATATGAGAAAGAACCAACATGATAAATATAATCGATCATATGAATTTAGTGGTAATAAGACAACAAAATCATGTTATTGATTATGTCCCTTTTTCCTTTTTCTTATCATTACTAAACAACTTTTAAAAAAAAATGACAATTTCTTTTGATTTGCTGATTACAGTAAGCTTTAATTTGTATGATTGTGTATCCTTCCATAAATTGTATGTTTGTCTTTCAAAAATTCATGAAAAATTCAAAAAAAATTATAGAAATGTTTTTTTTTTAAACAAGAAAAATTCACTCAAAAGGTGTTGTTCCTTTGGAAAGGAACGACAAAAAAAATCTGTGAAAATGTTGTTCCTTTGGAAAGGAAAAGCAAGAACAGTCGGTGCTGTTCCTTTTGAAGGGGACAACAAAACTACTGTTCCTTTTGAAAGGAACAACAAAAACGAGCGGTGTTTTTCCTTTTGAAAGGAATAGCAAAAACATGTAATGAAAATTTTGTTCTTTTTTAAAAGTAAACTAATCAGCAAAAATGTTGTTCCTTTTGGAAGGAACAACAAAAATAAATACATAAACGCACTGCTTCTTAAGAGGAACGACTGCTGTTCCTTAAGAAGAATAATAACTGTCCCTTAAGAGGAACAACAAACAAATATAAACACACAAAAAGGAAAAAAATAGAGGAAAGAACAAAGCTAATATGCAATCCATTGCCAAGAAAATCCAATCAAATAGAAAGGAATGTTTATGTACAAGTTTTAAGAAAAAAATTATTTATTTTATTTTTTTTCACTCAATTGGTGATGCCGAAGAATTGCCTTTTGTAACTAAAAATTGCATGGCGGGGTCCTTATTGTTCAATTGCAAATGGAACGGAAACTACAATTTAGAGGAATCAACACCTGAAACACAAAAACATAAAAGAAATTAGAAAAGAAACAACACTTTATTAAGTTACAACAGCTATGATGTTATTTCCTAAGGGAATATCAATCTATTAATGGAAAAAAATGGTCTTTTTGAAAAATGTTTTGGAAACAGTAACATGAATCTTGAAATGGGAACCAATTCTTCATTTCTTTTGTTATAAATCTGTTAGGTAATGAACTGGATGAAATGCCCTTCTTTACTAAAATTTCTCTCAAGAATCGCTTGTCCAAAAATTGATCTTCTTTGTTTTCCTAAGACTTGCAAAAAACGAGTGTCTACCTGCAATAAAACATTAAATAATGGAGAAAGAGAGGTGATAAAACTCCCCTAATCCAAGAACGATGCAAAAAAGCTTACAAGTAGTTACTCTGTAGAACAAATCTACGGAAAAATAAAACAAATTATATTTTTTACCTGCGGGAGAGCAGCGGTCAACCATACTAACCAGCAGTGTTTTAATCATAACTTCTTCTTTTTTCGTCCGATTCGAGTGATTCCAAATCCAAATAAGAGATAATTCAAATTTTTATGTCCAATAGAAACATGTTTTAAAAATTCCATGTAATAGTATGTTAAACTTTCTTAAAACAACCTGCTTAGTAGAGTCATTTTCGATTTTCCAACTCAGACCAACAGTTGGTATTTCAAGCATAAATTACTCGTTTGATGGCGGATTGAAGCAATTAAAATTGGATATTAAATTATATTAATTTATTTATCTCCAATAGAAACAAGTTTTGAATACAACAAGAATTGATGGGTCAAATACGTTAAGGAACAGCCGAGAAAACAGAGTTTCAAGAGTGCTGATTTATGATAGGCAGTCAGTATTTTGGTCATACATTCCTCATACGATATCTAAATTGAGTGATTAAAATTGAGTTCTAAACTATATTCATAGAGGAATCTCCCATAAAAACAAGTTTTAAAAATATAGTCATTTAGGCCTCAAAAAATTGACTGTCCCAACTCTGTTCTTGAGCTGCCTACTAGACACCCTGTCGATGTTTTGGTTTTAACTTTTTCGTTTCGAATGAAAATAGAGTTATTAAAATTGGGTTAGAAAGTATACATCAAGAGATACTTATTATAGAAACAAGTTTTAAAAATATTCATTTTTGGTCCCCGAAAACATGAATGTCCCAACTTTGTTTTCAGGAATTTCATCAAGCCTGCAAGCCAAAAAAAATGATGTTCAAGAAATTTTTCATATTGATGATAAAAATGAATATAAGTGTTTTTAGGATGGTTATTTTCAATATAATTCATCTAAATACACAAATAAATTAAAATATTTATCATCAATGTTGATTTCACAACGTGTTGCAACAAAGAAACAACTATTTTTACAAAAATAAATAAAAAAAATGTGTTTGTTTTATTTCCTCTTTTATTTATTTCTCCACTATCCTACTCTGAATTGGAAAATGAATATGGTTATGTATAAGAGTATTTCCAGTGGAGCCATTTCCTAAATAAGGCTTCAATTATGTACATACCCAAATTTGAAAAATGTATGTTAATAAAAATTAGGGTATGAGAAGCCAACTTCCCTTGAAAAGATGGTGCCAAAAATTGTTGAAGTATGGAGTGATGTTGCAAAAAAATGATGGAGTGAAACCAATCTTCAATATATTCTTTACTTCCTTGATTTCCCATAGCCATCATATCATGAAGTTCTTGAGCTTTTAAAATGGTTTGTTGGTGCAAACTAGAAGAAACCTCATTTTCTTTCATAACTTCTACAATTTTTGGATTTGATTCATTCTGAGTCTCAGTGTAAGTTTTTTCCAATGGTACATGTGAGATAGAATGGGTCAGAAGGGTGGGTGAATTTTGCAGTTCAACACTGTAAGCATGTTGTACTAGCTTATTATCGTGTGGGTGTGGAATGAGTTGAGCAAGAGATTGTGTAGGGAATGGAGCCTTTTGATGATGTAGTTGATTGTGTTGAGTGGATGATTTTGATCGACAAATAAGATGTTGTGGAAGAGCTGGAAGATGTGTTTGTGCTACAAGATGAGGGAGAGTAGTCATGAAATCATAAGGTGAACCATGGCAAGATTGTAGAAAATATTGGTAGTGGTTATATTGAGATTGGCATGGTGGCCCTAACATATGAGTATTCCATAATGAATTATGCAAGTAAGAGAATGGAGAGGAAGTGTTTTGAACCATACCTGTAGGCCATGATTTCCATGGTTTTGACCTTGTTGCAGCTTCCCCATCTCTTTGATATGCTACTTCCAAAGTAGATAAGGAAGAGTGAGTATCTATGGGATGCTCCTTTTGGTAATGAGGGAAAAACACTTCATCAAATTCTTGATTTCTCTAAACCTACAAAACATTCAATTGTGAATTTAGAGAGCTAATAAAATCATATTTAAAATTTTCAAATAAAACATTGATTTCAGCTCTTATGTCTCTTGTTTTGGTAGTAAATTTAGAAAAGAAAGAAGAAACTTCTCTAGAATTCTTACCAGCCTTGGAAATTCCTCTTGAATACCTTATGCACAATTCACAAACATCATCATATGATAACTAAAAAACATCACCTTTTCCTATCAAATTTAAGAGTTCTAAAAAATCATCTTTGATTCCTTTAAGAAGGAGTGTTTTCAAGATCTCTTTTTCCAAATGCTTATGCTTTGATTTTTGAAGGTTGTATCAAAATCGCTCTACATAGTCCTCCAAGCTTTCATCTTCCCTTTGTGTCATACCAAAAATATCTTCATTGGATTTGCAATAATCTTGGTACTTCTTCAAGAATATGTTCTTCATGTCCTCCCATGTTTGGATGCAGTTTCCACCTAGGCTCATGAACCACCGGAGAGATGCTCCTTTTAAAGTAAGAGGAAACACTTTCAACCTTTGGTCGTTAGTACAATAATCATATCCTCTAAAAAGTATTTCAAACTCAAATAAGAATGTATCTGTATCTTCATTTTTCAAACCATGAAAATTTGGTAGAGACAATGGGGGAATTATGTGCATTTGTGTTACTCCTCCTAAATCTTTGATAGGGAATTCAAAAGTTAAAATGTGAGCCATTTCTTACCATAATAGAAGATGTTCTTCAGGTGTTTCTTTAAGGATCCTCCTTCCAATGTTCCTGTCAATTGGTTAGTGAAATGGGTGGTGCCTACATCACCACTCGAGTGGAATTACAAGATTTTTTTTCAAAAAAGACTCTATCTCAAAAATTCAAAAAAACGCAAGCATTCATTCCTACCTTAAGCTTTCACTCAATTTTGTTGTGAAGCAGGCCAGTGAACAAGTGTGTTTATTGCTCGGTGTGAAGGTTCTTACCTTCCGTCTTTAATACCTAATTCTTCCCAAGCAGAAAAAAAAAATATGCATCACTCTTTCTAAATGGCATACACTCTCCCCGGCAACAGCACCAAAATGTCGAGTGCATCAAAAGGTATCTTTTTAACACCTATTTATCTCACATTAATTATCAATCTGGGAGCGACTTTTTATTTCAAGAGTGTACTCAGTCTGAGGCAGCAATTTATCCAAGAGTAATGCTCTTCAATATGTAGTACAGTGTTTGAAATACAAGAGTAAATGGATGCTTGTAAAGAAACCTAATTACAAATGGAAATGCTCTGAAACTTGAATTAAATCAAACTGCAAAACATCGATCAAGGATACAGTAGCAATAACTCCTTCCCTTAGAAATTGATGCAGGATAATCAATCTAGGAATTTGGAAGCAATAACCAGTGTCCTCTACTGTTGGTGATCTTAAAGCAATCGAAATGAAAGCAAACTCAATCTTCGTGCTGATGAAAATAACTGAAAGGAACAAAATATGGAAACTAATGAATTGAAACTGAACAAGACATTGAAATTGAACAGCAGTGTAAATGAATAACAAACTAAAATTAGAAGAATCGAACATCAAATATTAACTCGTGGAATTGAACAACAAAACTCTATTAAACGACAAATCCTATTGAACAGAAGCCTGAATAACAAAGATTTATATCTGCACTCTGAAATGAATAGCAGTTAAACGAAACAGAAAATGGAATGGAACATCAAATGCCGAACAGTGAAGCATAACAAGATAATTAATTTGAGGATTAAGACTCTTGTTAAATTGGGAAGGAACAGCAACACAATCCATTATAATAAAACAGTAAACTATTAAGTGATGCAGAAATTCTACTAGAAAGCAGACCCCGCATATAAGAACACAACCGCTTCAAGAACTCTAAAAATACTTCAAAGTTTCTATAATAAAATCATGGAAAACATCCCACTCAATTAAACATGAAGGCGAAAAAAAGAGCCATACAAATCAACTCCCTTAACTATATTAAAATTCTGTGGCCAGATTTTACAATGGGCGGCCTCTTGGCTCTTTGCCCTTTAAACAACTCCTTACTCACTCCCCTCTTAACTATTTCAGCTCTTCAACTATTCAAGTGTGTTCTCCTCACAAAAACCACTCATATTTATACATAAATTAATTCACTCCAAAAATCTCTCCACCTAATCCTCAACTAAATCTAATTTAAATTCATTTTAGGTGTGGACTCAACTAAGTCCCGTACATAGAATTCCTACTCCCTAATTTTGCTACCTAATTCTATTTTCTCTCATATCCTTTTAATTAATAAAAGAATATTTAAAAAATCCTCACTTTTATAATTTATCTCCTATTTTATTTAAAAATAACAAATTAATTAATAAAACCATTAAAATGTCACACCCCCCTTTATTACATAGTTAAAAATGAAAATTGGCCTTTATTCTCCTGCATCAGACTCCCAAGGTTTAAATTAATCATGATCGCCTGATCATGTGTTTGGATCTATGTATGCCTGGATCCCATATTTTGTGCTACAAATTCCCACTTGTCATTGTTTCTATCTATTGTTCTCCTCCAGGTCTCCACACTTTATGCTGCATCGCCCCACTGACTATTCTTTCACAATCTTTTGTTGTCTTTCTCTTGCTGCTTCTTCTTTGTTTTATTGCTGCTGGCCTCTTCCGAGATACTTTCATTATCATCCGCCTCATCAGTTCAATTTCTCTGTCTAATAGATTTTCTCCAGCATCTGCAATAAAACCTGTACTCACAAAACAATTGTTAGAATAAAAAACATAAGGCTTCAGTGCCCCTTCTGCTGCTGGCAACATTTCAGTATGCTGCTCTGAAATTCCCTTTTCTATCAGAACATCAGTATGTTGATTCAATACCTTTGTGAGACTATCAGTTAGTCCCTCCTCCTCATCATCTGTTTGAAAAATGTTTCCCTGTTCTGTGTCTTTCATTAACTCTTCCTGAACATAGATCCTCGGCTTTTCCAACTCTCTCCTCTGAAGATCTAACTTCTGATATAACTGAAAAATCTCAACTGGAGTAGAACTCAGAAATTTTACACAACTTTCCATACCTTCCTTTTCTATTGACCAATCATCAGATGGTCCTTCTTCCCCCGCTTCAATATTCTGCCGAATATTTCCATAAGACCCCTCTATCTTCATTCCTTCCTGAAATCTTGCTATCTCAGCATCATTCTGAACAAATTCCAGATTCAACTCTTCTTCCTTAACAAACTTCAAAGTTTGTTCAACACTCTATGATGTACCTATAATCACCCACCAATCATTAGTCTTAAACACATAAGACCTTGTGGTCTCACTGAATGCTTCAGTCGACATCTCTCTTTGCTGTTCTGAATCCTTCATTTGATTCAGTTCTTCTGTAGATTTCCCTTCTGTCTCAGCACTACTCCTATTCTCCCTCTGGCAATCTTTCTGAATTTTCCTGGTTTCAACATCATTAGATTGTAAAATTTTGTCAGTAATCCCATTAAACAAATACACTTTTTTACCTCCTTGGAACTTTCCTTCAGCATCTCTACTTTGCTCTTGTTCCATAACAGCTTCGACTTGTTGTCTTATCCCAACCAAGAAGTCATTTGTAATTTCTTCCTGTTGTAACCAACCAACACATTCCTTCTCTGAAAGGAATTCTCTACCAGACTTTACCTCAAGAATTTCATTCTCCCTTGTGACAGTTCCATCAGACTGTTCACCTTCTTTCGCACATCGTGCAAACATACATAAACTGTGAGAAAAATTGCAAGGCTTCATAGCCTCATATGTTTCTCTCGCCATCACCTCTTCAGATGCTTCTAAACTGTCCCAATAGTTCATGAGATCCTCCTCACTGATCTCTTCACCCATAATTTCGCCATGTTTCGGGCCACAAATGGAAACATCCATTTTCAACTCAGCCTCTCTGAGTTCTTCACAACTCAACATCTGCTCGAGCTTCGTCAGCTCCTCCATCAACTGTATGTTTACCTGCTTTTCCCTTCTTGCGTGTAGCTTCTACCACTTCACCTTCCTTCTCATGGTCCAACCATGTGTCTGGTTTCTCATATTTTCCTGCAAAAACTTCATTAACAATTCAAGGTGAATTGTTATCTCAGCCTTCTCCCACTCGCACTCTTCATCAGATCTCCGAAAATGACTATCAACAGCCATCTTCCCTTCCTTTGTGAACTGCATCTGTTCATGTGTGGACTTCATTTAAGCCACTTCCCCGCAATCCTTCACAGTTTTCATTCATCAAAATGCAACTTCTCCTGCTGCACTTGGCTTCTCTTTATCCTGGGACCAATCCCTGGCAACCTCTTGCTACAATTTGCTACAACAACACTTCAGCACACATGTGTTACAACAACCAATTCTTTGGGTGTCCCGTAGCGGACAAACCCTACTAAACTCACAATCACACTTTCTATGTGTATATAAGAATGCATCTCAATAAATGCCCAAATAATTTTAAATCTGCAACCTCAACAATCCCAACAATCTGGGCAATCTACATGAAAGCAAAATTTGATCTCATGGTTATTATAAATCAAACCATCTCCTTGCGAAAGCTTATTTTTATCATAATGGTCATAAAACCATATAACTCAAACCCATCTCATGAATTTAAATCAACTATTTGAATTTTAAATAATTCAAATATAAGCTCCCCTTTCCCTTATAAGACTTCGATCCACACATATCATTGCAATGGAATCCCAAAACCCATATTAACATATGTTCCATTCAATATTCAACTTTCCATTTGTAAACTTCATTCAAAGCCTAATACAATAATGAATCATAGCTTTATCATCAAACATTTGTGTCCACAGCTTGCCATCACATTCCACAAATCAAAGGTTATAAAACATTTAAGAAACCAACAACAATTTGGTTTCCACATCATTCCAATGTTCAACACATTTAAACGTTGGCTCATACCTCATTCAACGACCCAATTCAAAGGACTTCTGACCTCGATAAAAATCTCATTGCTACGTCCATTAGATGTTCTGCTTCCATTTTACTGTTGTTCAAATTCATTTCTTCCACCAGCCTTACACCATCGTTGGGTCATTCTTCTTTGATTTCGATTCATGCTCTTCAACGCCAACATATCTGCATCTTTCATAAAAATATTAACGCATTCAAAGAAAATCTAATGCACTTTCCATAAAAAGTTAAAACTTCATCGATTCTCTGCTGAATTAATCATACAAAGGTTTATGCCACTAAATATTCAAATTTTAACAAAATTTTTGTGTTGGAATTTGACTAAATCGACATCGATTTAGTGAATCGAACCCCACGATCTTTATATAAGATTTTATCAAGAACAATTGACTTATGAAAATACCGGAACAACCATTCAGATCCCTCAATAGTATAATAATTCAAGAATTTGAAGAGAATCGAACTTACTTAAAACAAACTCATACCAATCACCCGATGTAGAAATCGTTCATCTGGTCCAGATAAACACTGAAAAATACGCAACAATTTATACTTTCATTGGAAGTGCGTTCATCACCATTCTTCTATATAATTTCACTCTTCAATGTGTTGCACCGCAATTTACACTGCTCCTTGAATCGATCAAATCCACATACCTGTAGCTCCACAATCAGCGTTCAAGCTCTGCGTCCATTCATCAGTTATCCTCGATCCCTTTAACAACATTTCTGCTTTATATGACCATCACAGCAAATAACCCGAATGTTCATATAGCAAACAACCCAAGTGTTCATATCGACCATCTCAGCAAGGAATCAATGTTCTAACATTCAGATCGATTATCACAGCAAAGAACCAAACTTCATATCGACCAATCCAGCAAACAATTGATGGCTATACATATTCATTTATCATAGCAAAGAACCCAACTCAACAATAAACGAAATTTTATTGACTGATGGAAATCTCATTGATTACTTTGTTGAACGTGGATCAAACCTATGCTATTCCTCTACCTCATGGCCATTCGTAATGCACTGCAACTCATTCTTATCGTATGCTATCAATATGAACTCTGTTACTACATCGACCATCACGCAACATAATTTATAATGAACACCCAAATTTCAATACTATTGAAATTCGTATTGATTTCTGACATCGACTATTTCTTTAGACATCGCAGCTTACGTCAATACCATCAACAATTGATCACAGATTCTAAATATGTGTTACCTTCAATTGCAGCATCCTCAGGCTAATGGAGTTTGCCTTCCTTATGCGCGCTGCCTTTGACAGATTGTGCCACTCTTTACCACTAATCATTACCATTGCTTAACGCTCTTAAATGCTCAAATCGAACTGCCAAATCAAGACTTACAACCCCAGGCCTTCACACAACCGTAGCTCTTATAATTCAGCTTTTCGTGTGAACCAAAACTCAAGGCAGAGTTATTTCCCTGTGTGCATTCTAGATCCATGCAACTCAGGAATTTAAGACTGCCACATGCTCGACGCAGATCCTCCACAAAATGCTGTCTCACTCGTCTCTATGACTGTCACTTTCGACCCACGGCTTCAACGCTTGACTCAAGGTTCATTATGCCTGAACTCTACATTCAAACATACCAGCAGAGTTCGTCATTCAACTACAACGTTCCTCCACCACGACAACGCTTCTGCATTTGACTTTGATGCTTCACCATTCACCCGCAGCTCGACAGTGCTTCTGCACTCAACTAATGTGTGCTCTCTTCGTCCATTTTTTTTATAATAATACACCATCCCAGTGGCTGTCAATTATTAAACGGTGTGTCACAAATAATCTGGATGTGATGACGCATGTACAGGATGGACGGTTCTTGTATAGTATGACACTTGTTGATTCACATTGAAAATGTCGTCCTTGAGGAAGGGATCACAGAATGAGAAGCCGGAAATGGCATTTTTGTATCACTAGAATATATTTTTTTTCAGCCGAAGAATTAATGTTTGAAGCAAGCTCTCAAACATACAAAATCCTGATCAAAATTAGATCACGAAAATGTGAATACGCTAATCATATATACAAAGACTTTTAAAGATTATTAATCACTGTATATTTTGTGTGGTGTGGATAATCTCGCTTAAGATCTGAACAAGAAATGTAGAGACCAAACCTCCCCATGCTAAACCATACATACATACTTTCAATTCAAACAGGTATCTTTCTCTCGGCTTTGATACCAAAATGATGCAGAAATTCTGCTAGAAAGCAGACCCCGCATATAAGAACACAACCTCTTTAAGAACTCTGAAAATACTTCAAATTTTCTATAATAAAATCATGGAAAACATCCCACTCAATTAAACATGAAGGCGAAAAATAGAGCCATACAAATCAACTCCCATAACTATATTAAAATTCTGTGGCCAGATTTTACATTGGGCAGCCTCTTGGCTCTTTTCCCTTTAAACCACTCCTTACTCACTCCCCTCTTAACTATTTCAGCTCTTCAACTATTCAAGTGTGTTCTCCTCACAAAACCCACTCATATTTATACATAAATAATGAATTTAATTCACTCCAAAAATCTCTCCACCTAATCCTCAACTAAGTCCCGTACATAGAATTCCTACTCCCTAATTTTGCTACCTAATTCTATTTTCTCTCATATCCTTTTAATTAATAAACGAATATTTACAAAATCCTCAGTTTTATAATTTATCTCCTATTTTATTTAAAAATAACAAATTAATTAATAAAACCATTAAAATGTCACACCCCTCTTTATTACATATTTAAAAATGAAAATTGGCCTTGATGCTCCTACATCATTAAGCATGGGATTATGAATTAAGTAAGATAGAACCAATATCACTTCCATGAGTTCAAGGATGTTCTAAGTAAGGCAATATGTTGTCTCAATTAACCCACGCTGTAAGGACTAAGATTCAGATCATACAATAATGAAATAACTCATAAACAGAGCGTGTCATACATGAAGAAAGTAAAATGATAAAAAAAATGAAATAAACTCACAGTAACATGCATGTAGCAAATCGATCACACGCTGCAGGAATTCGAAATATAACTCAGAGGAGCAGTTCACGCTGCCAGGGGTCGGGCCCTTAACCACCAGCAGGGACTGCTCAAGCTACTTTAGATGATGCGAATGGAACAACAAATTCAATTAATAATTAAACTAGAGCAACATTGCAATGGAATCGTGCTTTCAATAACACAACTTTTAATTAAGTTTATAATTCACAAAAGCAACAACTATGATCCCTCCCCTCTCTTTTACAAAGGTCTCCTTTTATAACCAAAGAGAGGAGAAATTAAATAGTAAATAGGATCTCTCATAACAAAATTGGATTGTTCCCAACTAATTGATCAACAAGAAAATATATTTCCAACAATTTTTCAACAAGAGCAAGGCGAATTTGGCTTTGCAGCTGAGATTTGGAGGACGATCGCAACAACAAATATGAGAAAATCATGCTCAAAGAACCCTGCTTTTCTCTCAACACATGCCGAATTTTGGCAAACCATTCTTTAGATAAGTTTATTGGGTCCGTTCTCGACAAAACCCATGTTCCGGATTTTCCAGATTCTTCTTCATTTGCTCATAATCTCAACCGCAAACCTGTCACTTCTTATTCCAGCGAATTTATGAGTTGGAATATTTGATGATGATTTGGAGATCAAATCTGTAATTTAGAAAATATCTTGGAGGCTAAAATGGTGAGTGTTGTTACAAAATATATTAATAAACCATCATTGATAAAATTATGCATAATAATCATCAATTTATTAAAAATAAAGGAGAAGAAATAATATTCATCCATAAGAGCATAAATCATTATAAGATGGATTTATATGATAAATTATAATAAATGACATGATAAAGAAGAGTAAAAATGGATGAAATAAATGTTAAAAAGTGGTCATATTCACGACCCAACAACCACCTATAGAGGGATTACCCCTACAACAATAGCATAATGATAAAATGATATACAACCTGCAATAGGAAATAATAGTTAATGATGTGACTCAGAATGTGCATCAAATTGATGCATCATTGGATAATTGACAAGGAGATCATCAATATTTAGTTATCAAAATGGAAGGTACAATCATTAACCGACCAATTTCTATTTTAATTAATCCATGCTATAATATCTATTATGTTAGCCCAAAAATTGTATAATATTGTGCCTTGAAAAATAGGGAACATACCAAGCCATGGTTGATCCAACTAGCCATTGGAGCCAAGAAGAGAGTGATAGAGCTATCATGCCACTTTTGGAAAACATGCCCACAACAAATAATATCAACATACTTCCATTGGGTTCATATGAAATTTTAATTGGCATGGATAGGATGGAAACCCATAGAACCAAAGTGAAATTTTATAACTAATCTCTAGACTACCTCAATGATGAAGGTGAAGGAAAGGAATTGTAATGGAATAGAAAACGTATCTCAGCCAGGAAGATTTTAGCACTGCAGGTGAAAAAATGCAACATGAAGGGTGTGCCCTGTTTATTATTCAAGTAATTAGTGTGATAGAAGGTAACAAAGCCATAATAAAGGATCACACTATTTTAAAATAATATAGTTATGTATTTCTAGAAGAAATACTAGGTTTACCAACCAAAAAAGGCATCAATTTCTCCATTGAAGTGATTCTTGAATTAGTGCTAGTTTCTAAGAACTCACACCGCATGAGCATGCTAGCGCTAGTATAATTAAATATACAACTGAAAGAGATTTTAAACCAAGGGTATATTAGACCCAATGTGTTCCCTTAGGAGCCCTAATGTTATTTTTGAAGAATAAGGATGGTGCACAATGGTCGTGTATCTATTACTGACAATTGAAAAAAGCTACAGTAAAGAAAAATACCCACTGCTAAGAATTGATGGTTTATTTGACTACCTAAGAGGAGCCACAATATTTTATAAAATATATTTAAGATTCAATTATTACCAAGTCAAAATTAAGCATGAGGATATTCATAATACTATTTTTAAGATGAGATACATGAACTACATGTTTGTGATGGTGTCATTTGGACTTAAAAATGCTCCATCCACACTTATGTGCTTGAAGAATGATGTCCACATCTAATAACTAGACACATGTGTACTAGTGTTTATAGATGATATCTTTGTTTACTTGAAAACTAGAGGGGAACATGGGGAGCACATGAAGGAAATACTACAGTTGCATAGGGAACATAAACTGTATGCTCAAATTAGTAAATGTGAATTATTTAAGTCACAAGTTAAATATTTGGGGTGCATAATCTCAATGGAAGTTGTTTGTTGTGAATCCTGAAAAGATCAAGGCCATCATGGATTTCCCAATTCCTAGAAATGTCACAAAAGTCACATCCTTCAAAAGGATTGGCTCGTTATTACCAGCGGTTCATTTGATACTTTTCAAATATTGGGCATACAATTATAGCCTTGCACATGAAGGGAGTTAAATATCAATGGACATCAGAGTGCACAACTAGCTTTGATCAACTCAAGAATTTTCTGACACATGCACCTATCCCGAGGATAGATGGTCCAAAAAAATATGTATTGGTTTGTACAGATTCCTATGAGGGCCAAGGTGGAGTAATAATTCAAGAAAGGAATGTGATTTATTATGAATCGAGAAATTTAAATGAGAACAAAAGGTACTATGTCACCCATGACCTAGAACTTGCAACAATTATGCATGTACTAAAGCAGTGGAGACATTACTTGTTGGGAAAGAAATTCATGGTAATGTCATATCATGGAGGCTTGAGATAATTATTTGACTAACCCAAATTAAATGCGATGAAATCTAGATGGTTGACTTGATCGACAATTTTTTCTTCGAAATGAAGCATATCAAGGGTAAGGAGAACAAAGTAGTAGATGCACTAAGTATAGTTCTATAATTATCCCATTTGGAAACTATTATCACTTGTGATGTTCACATAAAAAAAAGGATCAAAGAAGAACAATGACATGAGGAATTTTTTTAGCATATAAAAGAATCACTACAACAGGAGCTAGAGGGAACACTTAGTAAGGTCTACAAGTTCAAAAATGATAAATTGTATGTATTTTGTATAAGTGACTTGAAGAAGCTCATAATGGATGATTTCTATAGCACACCTTACTTTGGTAATACATGTTATTATAAAATGATAAAAACCATGAAGAAGGTTTATTATTAGACTCTCATAAAGAAGTAATTTGTTGAATACATTTCCAGATGCCTAGAGTGTCAATAGGTTAAAGTGGAATGTAGAAACCTAGTGGGATTATTGCATCCATTTCCAATACATGAGTTAGAGCAGGGAGTCATATCCATGGACTTCATCATGGACACCCAAGCAACATGATGTAATTATGGTGGTAGTGGAAAAGAGTAAGATAAATCATTTCATACCCTTCAAGTTCACCCACAAGGACATTGACATAACTCATATTTTCATGAAAGAGTAATTCAAATTTCATGTTATACCTAAGAAGGTCATTGTTGGAGCAAGGTCCCCTGGGGTAGGTTTTGGTAAATTTTTTGTATATATTTCTTTTATGCATGTGCATTGCGTAGAAGAGTCAAAGGGGCTTTGGGGTGGGTCAAAGTCCCTATTTTAAGTAAGTGGGGTTTAAAGGTAAAATATGAGTCTCAAATCATGGTTTGAGACCATAGTTTTTGCGCGCTAAGATTGATATAAATATATATAAATCGAGTCAAGTAGAGGAAGGAATCTGATGCTTATGTTGATGAATCTTTTGTAAGGATTTTAGTCTAAGTCTCAGTTTTTGGGTAGAAAATACCCCTAAAGGTTGTGTGCGCGAAGAACTTATTCCTGGTTGTGTGCGGACTCTGTTGGTGATGCGCGCGTGAGGGTAATTTGTAAGGGTAGTATGAATGTATTGGAACTGTTGGATCTATTAATATAACATGATTTTTTGGAAAAATCAATTGTGTTATGTGATTGATGTGTTATTTATTTGATTACTATGAATCTGTTTTGTTTAATGCTTTGAGATCAGAATTGGTTCTGTGATTTCTCTTTTACCTTTATTTATGATCAAATGCATCTGCGCAAATGAATGAAGTCTATTATGAATGAATAGATATGTTTAAAGTGTATCTGTTATTGCATGTAACTATACACATTATATGCTGGAATAATCTTCGACGAAGTTGAGATGATAGAGTATTGATATGTTTATGCGCGCATATACTTATGATTTGTAATAAGTTCTATTATATGTCTATTTAGGGCCACCACATCAAATTATTCCTTAGGGTGCAGAAACCTAGTTCCAACACCCCCCCATATTGCTTCAGGTGAGACTTTGATCTGCGCAAGCAGGTCACTGGTGAAGGGGCTAGTAGTTGGAGGGTTTGTTGGTTGTGCAATAAATCCAAACCTGGGTTAGGACCCCTCAAGACAAAAAATGGTTCTGTTGTCGGGACCGAGATCATTTCGAGGGAGAATTTATGGATTGGCATCCTACGTAAAATGAATTACAAGATTGGCTAGATAGAAAAATCCTTGAATTTGCGATCCAAGATAATAGAAGTTCCAAATTATCTGTTGAATATTGGGTCCAAAAGTATATTTACACAGAATTTCATGATATATTATTTTCTTCCTTTGTGACTAAGATGCATGAGTGGATGTCTCGATTGACTAAATTTAATACCTATGTGAAAGATGATGCAGTCACTCAGTGGACTCCATAATTGGTACAACAATTAGAAAAGACAAGCAATATGATTACCCACGCAATAGATCATTAGATTGATCATGTTTTGGGAGGATTTTTAACCAAGTTTTACATTTATCAGTTCATGTCTTATTCTACATTAGAAAGGATATTTTCAAGGGTCCCAGAGGTAAGTTTCTGCACTCTTTGAAATTGTGGATTAAGATGCTATTGTGTGAACAGGGTTCTTTGTGCGAGCATATTGCATGAATGTCCCAAAAAGGCCCAACTACGCGTAGTGGAATAATTTACCACATAGATCTGGAAGAAGAGTTTATTTATAGTCCTCTCAAGGGTAAATCTGATAGTGATGACAAACCAAAAACCAGTAGCTCTAGTGAATCCGCACACTCTGAAGAAGAAGAAGTCTCACAAGATTAGAATAATCAGGAAGTGTTGACCATAGTTCAGATCCCATCCACTCCACTTCCACACTCATCTCACAAGTCATCCACTCCACCTCCACCTCCACCTCCCCTGGGCGTAGATATGGCCACGCCTACGAATTTACCTACGTTCAGAGGTATTGGGAATGAATATACAGAATAATTTTGGTTTGTCACTGATGTTGTATGAAGAGCACAATAGGTTAATGGTGACGATGTTAAGAAAGCGCAGTTAGCCACTGCTTTCCAAGGCCGCGCACTAGGCTGTTATATGAGATATGTATCTGTGAACCCTAATGCAACTATTAATGATATGAAGGATGCCCTAAAAGAACAATTCAAAAATCCAAAGTCGTATGCGGAGTGTGTTACTGAGTTGAAAGACATTCACCAGGAGGTGAATGAATCGGTTTTGGATGCGCATTAGAGATTTAAGTGCACTATCAGAGACGGTGGATTCACTATTGATGATACCCAACACAAGGAGTGGTTTATTTCTATGTTTCTCCTGCATATGTGCCAGCCCTTAAGTCAAAAAAAACATTGCTACTCATGTTGAGGCTGTATAAATTACGATGAAACTAGAAGATGCTCTGGTGCCTTCTGTGATTGGAACTCAAAAGATTCATAGTTAGTTAGAAGCAATGCATTTGGAGATTCAGAATCCACGCAAAGATAAGGGCAAGGAGGTGTGTGCAGAGGTATGGTGCGTATGATGTAAAGTTATGAGACATCATAAGGATCAATGCCCTGTGTTTTAATGATTATCTGCACGTTGGAGGATCAAGTTCACTGAAGAGAGCGATTAGACTGAGTGGGACACCTCCAATATGGTGCGCTATTTTTCAGTCTATGGGTCTGCATGCAACAGATTTCTGTCCATGGATTGGGAAATATATGCCTGAGCTAAAGGGGTTGTTTTGTAGATACTTCTTTTCAATAGGACATGATTAACAACACCGTCGAAGTTTTGATTTGATGAATGAAAAAGCTGAGTTGTACATAATGTAGGCTGAACCTACCTCACCATCATCCTCATTTGGACGCGATGGATTCTAGAATAGAGGAAGAGGGAGAGGAGCAGGATAAATTGGTCGAGGAAGGGGACATGTCATCTGCTACAATTGTGGAGATGCTAATCATTATGCGTGCGACTATCCAAATCCTACGCAAGAATCATGCAGGTAGTGTAGGAAGTTTGATCAAGTAATAGAATATTGTCCTATTTTAATTAATAAGATGTAGGAAAAAAATACACAGACTCCTATGCAGAATATTCATATGGTCAAGGAAGATTTGTGTGAAGAGGATCATAGCATGAATGTTTTCATTAGGAGCAGTGCAGCCATTGGTGAGGATAAAGGAAAGAAGCCAGATGTTGATCTTCGGATTTGATTTACAGCGTGAAAAATACACATTTGTATAAGAAAGGAAGGGCTTTGTAGAAGTAAGTGCATAAAAATTAGGTAGACATATGAATGAGGTAGGAATAGAAGAAGAAATAAAGCCATTTTTACAATATTGCATTAAGTTATTGTGAAACAAGAAGGCAGTCGAGAATCTTCAAGCATTGATAGATAACTGCGCAAAAAACGAACAACATCCGATAGAACAAAAAGTTGTCAAGAAAATCTATATGAAAAATAACAAAAAAAGAACTAGACGAGAGATGTGCTTGATTTCCCAGATCAGTGCCTATGAGATGGATTAGGTTATTCTAGATCTAGGGTCTGATGAAAATTTATTACCTAAGAAAACTTGGCAGTGCATGGGAGAGCCTACGTTGGAGTGGTCTACTATTCAGCTTCGCATGGCGAACCAACAGAAAATCATTCCATTAGGAAGAGTGTCATAGGTGGTAGTAGATATTGAAGGAGTTAAGGTGATTGTAGGTTCCGAAGCCATACAGATAATGGATGATACTGGTCCTTATCCTATGCTATTAGGGTTAGATTGGGCTATTGATATGGATGGAATCATAAATTTTAAAGGGAGAAGTATGGTATTTGAGAACAATGGAACCAGAGTTGTAGTTCCCTTAGATCCTGCAGAAGGTGCAAGACATACAGAACCTGTGCGTGCAGATGATGATGCTGACCATATCTATAAGTTGACTACATGAGATTATGACTAGATGAACCCAACTACTGATGGAAGGTTTAATTGGGAAAAGGGCAGTTCCTGCTTCTCAAATTCATATGAAGAGTTGGAGAACTGGCATAATCGGCTACATGAAGTATCTTCATTGTATTACAATTGAATGACCAGATCTCTTTTCTGCATATCATCTGAGGTACGAGAATTACCTTATTATCATGGTTTAACTAATGTGAACATGTTTTTAGGATAACTTGAAAGAAATGTTCCATAAGGATAGAGATTCAATGAATTGGATATATAATTTTGCGCTACCCCAGCACAATGGTGGGAGACACACAAAGGAAACATGGGCAACTGGGAAGAATGCATGTGAATGATGAGATTGTGCTTTGAGTGTCTAACTACCAGAATGGAAGAAATTTATTCTGGGAAGGGTGATCCATGTAGAAATATGGCAAAATGGACTGAAGTATGGGGCGTACAACCAAGAATGGAATGGGTGCACATGTTCATCCATACGTTGGGGAATGTGCCTACTGATTGGTACCTGGAGACAGAACTGCGCTGACTAAAAGTTTCATTTTGACCTTCAGCTTTAAGAGTCGGTTTGATTGTTGAGGAAAAGTGCTACAAGGTATTTAAGAGGTTATCTTTGACATGACCAAGCCAAAGATAGAGTGTGCTTCGCCAGCATGGGATACGGAGATGAGGGATATTGTCAATTTCAGAGATATGATAATAGAAGAAACTAAAGAAGATCCACGAAATATCACAATTCCTGAATCTGAGGGACAATACACAATTATTGGGCCTTCAATTACGTCACTGGATCTCACAAAGCCTCTAAATATTCAACAAGTGAACATTCGATCTGAAGAAAAACTAAAGTTGGAAAAGATTGGAGATTATTGGGATGATGATATGGTAGGAAATGTTGCTGAGCTATTGGCTGAGTATTAAGAGTTGTTTCCTACAAAGTTTTCTGAGTTGAAATGGATAATTGGAGAGATTGGAGTAATGAATATCACTTTGAAACGTGATGCGCGACCGATGAAGCAGCGCCCTTATAGATTGAATCACAAATACAAGAATAAAGTGAGGGAAGAGTTGGATAAAATGGTGGTCGCGTGTATTATAGAACTAGTGGAAGAATCTGATTGGGTGAGTCGCATGGTGATACAGGATAAAAAGACTAAAGGAGATAAGGATTTATGTGGATCTGCACAAAATGAATGATTCTTACGTACATGATCCATTCCTAGCTCCATTTTCTGATGAGATCCTCAACAATGTCGGAGGACAGGAGGCTTATTCATTTATAGATGGGGTCTCAGGATATCATCAGATCAGGATTGTGCTAGAGGATAGATGTAAGACAACCTTTGCAACCGAGTGGGAATATTTTCAGTATACAGTCATGCCCTTTGGATTGAAGAATGCACATGTTATCTTCTCATGCGTAGTAGTTGCTGCATTCAAGGAGTATATCCACAAATTCCTAGAAGTATACTTTGATGATTGGACTATCTTTGGGTTGTTGAAAAAACATGTACCAGTACCTAGTATCATATATCACTTAATTTGAATAAGTGCATATTCTATGTGCCATTTGGGATATTTTTGGGTCAAATTGTCTGCCAGCAAGGATTGATGGTAGATATCGTGAAGATCGCAGTGATTGTTAATCTAGAAGTTTCTGTGAATGTCAAATAATTGTGCTCAATATTAGGGCATACTAGATATTATCATAAATTCATTCAGGGTTATGAATTTATCACTGTGCCCATGGAGAAATTTCTCAATAAGGATGCGAAATTTTGTTGGGATGAGGAATTTTGAGAAGAGCTTTGAACTAGTGAAGGATAATATGTTGACTGCACCCATATTGATCTTTCCCGATTGGTTAAAGGTGTTTCATGTGAATTTTGATGCCTCCTAAATCACACTCAGAACTATCTTAGCACAGCCAAGAGTCGGAGAGATCGATCACCCTATTTCCTATGCAAGTAGGAATCTCTCAAGTGCAAAGCATAACTATTCAACCATAGAGAGAGAATGATTGGAAATGGTTTATGCGTTGCAGAAATCCTGCCACTATCTATTAGGAGGATATTTCAAGATGTTTACTGACCACTCTACTTTGAAGTACCTGGTCAATAAGCATGTGTTGGGGGGTAAGATCTGTAGGTTGTTTCTCTTGTTTCAAGAGTATGATTTTGAAGTTATTGTGAAGACTGGGAGACTAAATGCTGGGCTAGACCATCTATCCCGCATTGAGAATGGAGAAGAGCTGGCTAGTTTGGAGGATGGTTTATCTGACACGTAGTTATTTTCTATAAAGTTGGTTGATGATCATTTCCCTGATATCATTCTTTTTTTGACTATTGGACGTGTTCCCAAGGAGTATACATTGCAGCAAAAGAAAGAGTCGGTGGCGCACACAACTAAATTTACTATCATTTCTGGTCAGTTGTATAAGTTGGCTACATATGAAGTCTTTTGAAGATATGTCTTGGAATTTGAGAGGCAAGACATCTTAGTTGAAGCTCATGGAGGGGTTGTCGAAGGTCACTATGTGGGAAATCCATCCCATGGAGATGAGATTCCATTGCATCCATAGATGGCGTTGCAAGCGTTTGATAAATGGGCCATAGATTTTTTTGGACCTATTGACCCTCCAAGAAGGAAGACAGGTGTGCGTTACATAATCACTGCGACAGACTATGTAACTCGTTGGGTTGTTCATGATGGTATATGGGAAAGAAACTGTGATGCCAATGGATTACATTGTTCCAAGTCTGCACATTGCAACATTCACAAATATGGCAGAGGAGGATATTATGGAGGAACGATTATCATATTTGGTCGCACTAGAAGAGGATCACTTTATTGAAAATTTCCACCAGCAAGTGTATAAGACATGTAAAAAGGCATGGCATGATAGGCATATCAGACATAAGGTCTTTAAGGAAGAATATTTTTTCTTGTTTTATGCCAGCAATTTTTCGCGCCACCCAGGGAAGTTCAAGATGCATTGGCTAGGACCATATATTGTTAATGAGATCACTGACGAAGGCGCCGTGCACCTGGCCAAGTTGAGCAGAGAATATATTCCCAGGTATGTGAATGGAAGCCGATTGAAGCCATATAGGGATGTCCCTCTCCCTCCATGCACCAAAAAAATATATGGCCATAGAATTAGATCTGCACAGAAGGGATGGTGGATGCGCAGATAGGTGCGACACACACATGGTAGCTGTGCACGAAGGTTGACTGGGTCACATAAGTACCAAAATATAGCCTTTGGAATAGTAATATTGGACAAGAAAATATTATTACCATTTTAAGGAGCATCTAAATTTCATTTAATGAGGAGATTATTCCATATTTGGAGCCATTTTTCATTTATGAAGCTACATTAATGCACAAGGGACCGTTTGAGACACACCTAAGCTATAAATATGACTTAAGGGGTCGCATTAGTTCCCTTTGACTTTTTTGTGAATTTTTTGCATTGAGCTCTCTTCTTTCTAGCCTTTATTTGTAGTCTATGTCTGGTCTTGATCTGTTGTTTGAGGAGGAGTTGCGCCATAGAGGTCTAGGCCAGGTAATTCTGCCAAGTATGATAGCCACTCAACCAGGAGAGGATCCCACTGCGTAGGCTTCTAAGACCCCTATGCTAGCTAAGACAAAGAAGGGACATACCTTAGGGTCCCAAAAATCCCCAAGAGAGAAGACCCCAATTCCATGCTCCACTGCAGCCGAGCGTCAAAAGAAGCCCATGGAAGAGTTTACAGAGACAATTATGGAAGAGGAGGATGTGGTGGAAATTGCCCCCATATCGCAATTGTCGACCTATGTCGCACCACACAAAGAATTGGTGAAGGTCCCAAAGGACCTAAAAAAAGTGGAGGCATACATCAACATGCCCCTAATCCCAAAGAATGTACTAATGGAAGGCAATATGTTCGACAAAGTGCTGTTGTTGAAAATGGAGGACTCAGACCTCGCAGATAAAGAAAAATTTCCAGAGTTCATACTTGAGAGATACTTAGACCAAGTTTCTTATGATGGGGGTATTGTGCACATTGAGATGAAGTTCTTGGTGTTGGGCTTGCATAAGGCAGGGCTGTTAAATTTTCTGCAAATCACACATTTCGGGCGCAGCCCAATCAACGAAATCTACGTGCGTTAGTTGCTTGTGCTTGTCCATGATGAATGTTTATGGCTGGGAGAGTGCATACCCATCGATGTTGCACTGATCCATCGGATCACTAAATTTCCTGATCAAGGAGAAGACACTATGGCCGATTTTGGAGGCAAAGGCCAAGAGACGAGAGTCGTGGAGAAGATTAAAAATGACTATCAGGTCACGCTCCATAGTCGCGAGTTTGTAGTGAGTGAGATTAATGACCCAGCTGTCTAATTTGGAACCCTCATCCTAGCATGTATACTAATGAGGAAGTGTAGACCAAAGGAAGTTCCTGCAAAATTCATTGCGTTTGCTCAGCAATGCGAGAAGGGCGTACAATATAATTGGGCTCAATACCTCTATAGAGAGTTTTTGGATAATGTGCATGAAGAACAAGAAGAAGAGAAGCAATTTAATTATGTTGTGCATGAAGAACAAGAAGAAGAGAAGAAATTTAATTATGCCTGGTTATTGCTTCTGATCGCGCTCATCAGATGGAAGATGTCAAAAGAAACGGAATTCCTAGACATTGAGCCTGAGATGTGTCAAATCGTGCACTATGCCACGCTCTGGAATTGGTCAATCCTTGCGCATGTCACAAATAATAAAATATTTTGGGTCCTTTTTTATGTTGCGATATTTCAAGCCATTCAATCCAAGCCAAGGTTATCTCCAACCTTGTACGAGCAATACAACTTGATCGCTGACTTTAAAGTGACATTCCACAACATCCACATCCATGCAAAGGGCATTGTTGAGGGCATCTGGTATGATTTGCTCTATTTGGTGAAAAAATACAATTTAGTGTGTGTCACAACAAAGTGGCCACTAGCTTGGTTGGAGCCATGCACCATGTAGGGTTGATCTATATCCATTTTAAAGACGCCTACCAAGCCCTGAATCGGTACACAACCAATAGACTAAAGCACAGGAGCAGAGGTGACGTCGACTACAACCAGTGAGACTATTGATCTCGACAAAGATACTGCACCTGAAAATAATGGTGCCATACCTAAGGGGACTAAGGCTCAAATTGCTGAGAAATTTGAAGCGCGGACCGCCAAGGGGAAAAAGCGCATCTCTCAGGCTGCGGGAGGTCCAAGAAAGAAGCGAAAAGGGTCGATAGTGACTAGAGAAGAAGATCATACATTAAGTGACGATGATCTCAATTAGATTGCAAACATTTTCATGTCCGCGACATAATATATGTGGAATGAACTAGAGGCACAGTACAAGGCTGCTCTCAATGGCATACAAAGTGGCATTGAGGAGTTAAAGGTTCAAGCGAGCATGGCGAGGCGAGCGCCACGCTCACGAGCTTCAAGCGAGCATGTATGCTACTAGTGCACAACCTATCAACACATTTTTTCCTTCGACATGGGAGAGTTTCCTCATCCAGATCCCTGAGCCTACCATCCACGTAGAGTCATCAATTATGCACGCGCAAATCAGAGCCCATGGAGAAATTAATATTGATTTGGTCGTGCTTCCCGCATGAAACCTCCACATGGTCCACATCATGATTTTGGACGAGCTATAATTACGAGAAGATCGCGATTACCACATTGCTGCTGAGTCACAGTAGAAATCAGTCAAGTTGCAGTAAAAACAACAGTCATCAGAAGAAGCGTGTTGCGCAACTGAGGCTCAGCGCGTCGCCCTAGAAGAAAAAAATTATCATGTATGTAGCGATGTGCCAGTGGTCCCTGCCTTAGCCGCTCCAATAGAAAAATCGGAAGGGCTGGCCGCTGCACTGAAGGCATCGTACAAGAAAATTTAGACTATTAGAGTAGAGTTTGAGCAACAGATTGCGGATCTGGAGATGAAGCTATAGCTTTATACCCCACCAGAAGTTGGATCTCAGTGTGCTACATAGGTAAAGGCAACAACAGACAACATCACCGTTGCTATCGTAGAGTGTGGAAAATTACTATATGAGGCCATGGGTCTCTGGACTTCGTTTCAAAATGACCCGATGGTGTAGTAGTTGTGAAATGAGTTGCACAAGGAGAAACATTTTGCAGATATAAGGATGGTGGCACCCATCCTAGTGATAGCACAATACCTTTCCCGTCTTCAGGAGGGCTAGGTTATTCAAATAGAGATTGAGGACATGTGTCATCGTGAACACTTAATGGAAGCTACGATGCAGCCGTGGGCTGAGGAGGCCCTGTAATTTTCAAAAAAATTGGATGGATCCCTTAAGAGCCTTCAGTAGACACAACACAACATTGATCTAGCAGTTGAAGGGCCGATGATTGAGAAACTGGTGAACGAAGCATAGGGAACTGTTGCGCTGAGTGTTGAGGTGGTCTTTCCACTAAAGACCTTTATTTCCATGCTCAAAGAAAAGATGAAGGAACCCACCCCACAGTGATTCGAGATGAGTCATGAGTTTTTGTTGGGGGCCTATTGGATCAGGGTCCCCTGGGGTAAATGTTGGTAAAGTTTTTGTATATATTTTTGTTATGCGCACTGCATGGAAGAGTCAAAGGGGATTTGGGGCAGGTCAAAGTCACTATTTAATGTAAATGGGTTTTAAGGGTAAAATATGAGTCTCAAACCATGGTTTGAGACCATATTATATGTGAGCTAAGATTGGTATAAATATATATAGATCAAGTCAAGTAGAGGAAGGAATCTGATGCTTATGTTGATGAACGATTTGTAAGGATTTCAGTCTAAGTCTGGGTTTTTGGGTAGAAAAGGCTCCTGCTGGTTGTGTGCATGGAGACCTTAGTATTGTTTGTGTGTGTATAAGGGTAATTTTTAAGGGAAGTCTAAATGAATTGGAACTAATGGATCTATTAATATAACAAATTATTTTGGCGAAATCAATGTGTTATGTGCTTGATGCGTTATTTATCTAATTACTGCGAATATGTTCTGTTTATTTCTTTGAGATCGAAATTGGTTTTGTGATTGCACTTTTACTTTTGTTTATAACAAAATGCGTCTATGTGAATGAATGAGGAATATTATGAATGAGGAATATTATGAATGAAGTATATTATTGATGAATAGATCTATTTAAAGTGTATCTGTTATTGCACACAACTATACACACTATGCTAGAATAGTCTGCGATGAAGTTGAGCTGATAAAGTATTGATATTTTTATGTGCGCATCTACTTATGATCCATGATAAGTTCTGCTATAAGCCTGTTTAGGGCCACCACATAAAATTCTTCCTCAAGGTGCAAAAACCTGGTTCCAACACCCCCCCATACTGCTTCGGGTGAGACTTTGATCTGAGCAAGAAGGTCACTGCCGAAAGGGCCAGTAGTTGGATGGTTTGTTGGTTGTGCAATAAATTTGAACCTGTGTCAGGACCCCTCAAGCCAACAATCATCTTAGATCAATATGCCAAGTTCACATCAAATTTTTGTAAAGAATTATTTGTTGGTTTTGGGACTCAACTAGCTTTTAGAAAATATTATCATCCTCAAACTAATGAACACAATTTTAAAGGATATGTTGAGAATGTATGTTATGAATTAGCCAAGGAGGTGGGAAGATTCCATTCCATTCATTTAAATTTCATACAATAATTTTTACCAAGATTCACTGAAAATGAGCCCCTCTGAGGCTCTGTATTGCAAAAAATGTAATATTCCCATTAGTTAGGATGACCTAGTAAAAAAAGTGGTTCTTGGACTTGATATGTTGAAATAAATTTATTAGGAATTAATTAGTATGTGCTAGAAGATAAGAGATTCCCAAGAGAGGTATAAGAAGTATGCATATGAAAAAAGAATGCACAAAAAAATCCAAGTGGGAGATCATGTATATCTTTGCATTAGACCACATAAGAGCTCATTGGAAGTCAGATCCTATGCTAAGTTATCACCGATATTTTCTAGACCACTTAAGACCTTGGAAAGAGTGGGAATAATGGCTTATAGACTTGAAAAACCACACATTTTCAAGGCCCAAAATGTATTTCACATATACTTTCTTAAAAGGTATGTATGTGACACTAATCATGTAACTAATTAGTTTGTGATACAGGTGGAATCTAAGGGAGAGTTTCAACTAGAACCATTATGCATCCTATATTGGAGGAAAAACATGCTCTAGAATCAAGTAGTAGAGTAGGTCAAGGTGAAATGGAAGAACTTTGGACCAGATGAAGCAACCTGGGTACATGTAGATCAAATGAGGGTATTGTACCCATTTTTTTAATATGTAAATGGATGTAAAGAGTTGTAACTATAAAATTTACCTTTTTTTTCCTTTGTTTATAGAACACCAAGGATGATGTTCCTTTAAGGGGGTGGGGTTTGTAACACCCCCTATTTTTACCCTTTCTTTTGTAACATCAAATATGACTGTGACTCCAATGTGGCGAAATTACAACTCGTTGAAACTTTGTTTTAGAAATTTTTAATTATAATTAAATTTATTTAAACTCATTGGAATAAGGCACAACCTATAGATCAAAACTTTGAGGGACATTTCTTGTTTTTCTTTCATAACCTGAAAATACATACCCTACTTGATTAAATACTAGAACCACTCACAATTGACAAAATTCATTTTTACTCGACAAAATTTAATGACATGAGATTGGATCCAAACTAGAGTTATCAGAGTCATTGAAAATTCATTAATGAGAATGGATACCAGAATGAGTGATTCACATTCTCATTCTCACCTATACAAAATTTAAGAGAAAACCCTAAAGATGAAAAAATTGAAGAGCCAAGATGATGCTCTCTTGGTTGTGTAAAGGGATGTAGTAACAATTCTAAATATACATACAATATAAATGAATTTGGGGTTTGGTTTGGTTTGGTTTGCTTACTCGACAAGAAGGTAGTTTCTTGGCAATTAACTATTTATTATTTTAGGGGAATTGGACTTTCCTCCCATTTTCTAAGTTTTGAGGCTCTGTGACATTGAGCCTATACCCTATGATTTTGGGTGTCAATCATTGTGTCTATGAATGAGGCCACTAAATTCTTTATGTGATCATGTTTTTCCAATGTGCTATTTGAAGAATTGCAATTCAGCCATTGACTGCTTTCATCTTGCTAACAAACCAACTGATGCCTATAGTTTGGTTGATGAACCACATAGTGCTTGCCTCTTTGTCACACCCCGCCCCACATTTAACCAATTTTACAAGCTATACAAGGTAAACATGAGTTGAGAGTTACTATGAATGAACCAAAAACCAAGTTCCAGTATGGAAGTGGGGTCTACCATACTAAAACTAAATGCAACTTCCCAGGGGAACCAGAACACCCAGGGGTCAAATGACATCCACTGATGATCTTACTCTGAGCTGGATAGTAACTTTTCATCTGACCTCATAGCCTAGTCACACACATGCCAAGCTATGCATGTAGCCAGAATGTTTTATGTACACGCATAGGCCTTCCTCCATGTGGATGCAACTGTTATTTCTTAGTTAAGATACCATGGTTGCAGTATCAATGTCATAATTTTAGGACTAATTTACATGACACTACCCATAATTGCCTAGAACTCTCCAGAATCAAGTCTAAGATAACCACAAGTATGCATAGCCTATACTTACGCTTAGATATTGTCTAAGCATGCCAGTCACATGATACAAATTTAGAAAAACATATGTTAAACATAGTATCTACAGGTCATGGGTGCATATTTATGCATTATTTCCTTAGTTTCATGAGAAAGTCATGAAGAAGGCTTACTTCCCTCTCAATCTTGTTGCAACAACACTTGTTAGCTTATACCTTCATATAACCATTCAATAACTTATCGAATCATGAACAAGATCCATAACAACAACACATCATTTAACCATGTCTATAACCAACATTCAACTATAATGAAACCATCACAACGATCATAAAATCAACACAATAACCAATACATGCGCTCATTGATATCAATAAGAAGTAACACATAATAACATATACATAAATCCAACCAAGACAGGGACTTCCACTTACCACCTAACCAAATATTTGGTTGAACCAAATCTCTCTTTCAGCTAATCACCCATCTTACATATTCCAAACATGAATATGTGATCCCATGGGATAAAAAAAATGGAACCAACCAGGGCTTCCAGAGGCTAAACCACCTCAAATATCAACCATATTGATTTCAGCTAAACCGTTCTAGAAATCAACAAAACCAACAATCTTGGATGCCTCAAACTTTCTTCACAATAACTAGATGATTTTTCCTGTCTCCACCCATCCATCAAGAGTTCCAAGAGAATTCCCATATCCATCCTTGACCCTTGGGAATTTTCATAAGATCACCTCACTAGGATCCAAAATCTACCTGACATTCAAAGCTTAAACAAAACAACAAATCCACTACATCATGACTATCTAGGAAATGGAAAGGCAAGGATGAAACAATTTTCAATCTAGGTTAATACTATGCCAATGACAACAAAGTGACCAAAAAACCAAACACAAGTACCATGCAATCAAATCTTAGTAAGAAAATCACACATGAAACTTGTTACCTGTAATGTTCTCCTGTTATAGTTTCTTTTCCAACCTTCTTCTTTGCTTCCCTAACTTCCTTTTCTTTCTTTCTTGCTTCTATCCAAGTGATCTCTCTCTCCAAGTCCAAGTGAGAATGCCTATATGTCCAAGTGAATACTAGAATGATCCAAGAGTAACCAAGAGGTGATCAAGAGTAACTAAGAGTGACTAAGAGAGAAAACATAATGTTCCCACTCTCTTTTTGTTTTTTTCCTTTTCTTTTTCCTTCAATTTACTGCATTTTCACTTAGATACATATTCTTGTCTCTTCACCTTCCTTCTATCCTATTTTCCTCTATTTCATTGATTAATTTCCATTTTTTTCCTTTTTTCCTTTGCCAATGCCAATTCCAATTCCAATTTCCATAGCCAATAATAAACCACAAGTGATTCCCACTATAATGTTTGCCCCTCCATTTAGCTTGGAATACATGTCCCATGAGCTTGGTATAATTTGTTTACACGGGGTTGTTACAAACCCCTCCCCCTTGGGGGAACACCATCCTCGATGTTCTATGACACTTATGACCAACAAAACATACTACTTTTGGAGCTTCATAAACCCAAATCGATGCAATATTTACAATGAAAAATTTTGAAAGCATGACAAACATGCTGCTTATTGGAGTTTTACAACACATCTCGACGCGGTATTTACAATGACACACACACACACACACACACGTATATCTAGAATCATATTATTCAACCAACAAATAAATAGGGATATAGTGCCAACATATAATAAAACAGCTCCCATGTAGCTTCATTGGGCCGAAAGCACTTCCACTGCACTTTACTTTTCTCTATTACTGAGTTCCAAAGAATTAGGTGTTTGCATTGCAATATGAATTGTGGATCTAGCTGGAAATCTCCCTCTGGTTCAACTTGTAATAAATACCAATCAATCACATGATCAAAATCCTATACATATCTCTTAAGCGATGAAACATGGAAAGCATCATGGACTTTCACTGATGGAGGCAGTGAAAATATGTATGACATTAGTCCAATCCTCTCAAGGATATTAAAAGGCCAAAAATACTAAGGTGCCAACTTGGCACATGACCCAATCCTCAAGGAGCTCTTCTTGGGCTTGATACACAAGTACACATGCTCCCAAACCTGAAACTCATTGAATGCTCTATCATGATCCACATAACTCTTCTGCATGTCCTCTTCTACCTTAAATTCCTTTTCATAACTTTCATCTCCTAATCCATCTCTATTGGCATATCCAGTCCAATCAACACCTTGTTCACTAGATCACTCTAGTCGATAGGAGTATTACAAATCCACCCACAAAGAGACTCAAATGGACTCATCTTCAAGGATTCCTAATAACCATTTTTATATACAAAATCTACTAGTGGAAGATACTCCTCCCACTTCCTCTATTGTTGCATGTGCAACCTCAAAATATCCTCACAGGTTCTCTTAACCATATATGTTTTTCCATTTGTCTATGGATGAATAGATGTACTAAAAGCTAGCTTTGCCCCCAAGCCCGCAAAAAATTCCTTCCAAAACTTGGAAGTGAACTTCGCATATATATATGATATAATATTCTTGGGAACTCCATGCAAACTCACTATCTCCTTGATCAAGATATGGGCAACTTCACTAGCTGAATTAGTAGACTTTACCACAATGAAGTGAGCTATGTTTCTCAACCTATCAACCACAAACATGATGGAGTAATGATGCCTTAATGTCCTAGGAAACCATGCAATGAAATGCATGAAAATCACCTCCCATTTCCATTCTAGAATTAGAATAGGCTGCAATGAACCATCTAGATTCTTGTATTCAACTTTCACATGTCGATAGTCCAAACACCTTGCAACAAACTCAACTACCTCTTTCTCCAAATTTCGACAATAATATAACTTCTTGATAGCTTCCAAAGTCTTCTAGTATCTTGGGTGGCTTGAATATTGCTTGACATTAAAATATCTCAAAATAAGCTTCTTTAATTCACCATTATCGATAACATAGATCATACTCTTATATCTAACCAAGCCATAAACCTATAAGCGATTCTCCTCATCGCTATCATTTTCACCTTTATGCTACAACCTGTGATTCAATTTTTGGTACTTCTCGTCATGTTTTCCTACATGTAATATTTTCTCCTATAAATATGTCTCATAAAAGATCATGATTGAAATATGATTCACTTTCACTCTCCTACTGAGAGCATCCACAACCCAGTTCTCATTACCTTTAATATACCTAATATGGAAATCAAACTCACTGAGAGTTTCCAACCAATTTTTTTTCCTCGCATTTAGATTGGGTTGGTCAAATAAGTACCTCAGTCCATAGTGATCATTCATCAAGATGAACCTTATTCCAAGGAGATAATATCTCCACACCTTCAATGCATGAATGATAGCTTCCAACACAAGATCATGACTCACATATTTATTCTTGTGCTCATTCATCTTCTGTGATTCATAGTGAAACACTTGCCCTTCTTGCATCAAGACTCCACCAAGCCCTTCCTTACATGTTTTTTAGTCAATTTAATTTCTTAAATTGCTTACATAAATTATCAATCGAGGTTTGTAAACTGATGAAGTGTGGTGCACTGTATGTTCTTAGTTAACCTTCTTCTTACTTTGGTGTATGTATTTTTTTGTTATTTTGGGGGTTTTGTTATTTTGTTGTCTAAAAGTGTTAATCTAAAAACTATGAAAGAAATCTGATGAATTTTAAGAAAGAATAAAAGGGAATGTTTCTAAGTTAAACTAATTTACATAAAAATAAATTAAAGACGGTTGGCTAGTTAGAATCTAATCTAGAAAACAGAGCATCTATTTTAATTATTTCTATCTTATCATTAGTCCTATTCCATGGATCTAATTTTTAAAACTGAGATTGAAATGACAGTCTTGTTCTAGGTGAAAGTAGGAAATGAAAACAACTAATGTACTTTTAGTTACTCCAGCATTCAATTATGAAGTGTTACCTTCTTGAGATGATATGTAAGCAACTATCTATACTTTAACTTCTAATTTCCTAGAAAAATAAGTAAAGTGTGCAAAGGAAAACATCTAATGTATATTTAGCTACTTCCAACATTCAATTATGAAGTGTTATCTTCTTGAGATGGTGTTAAGTAATTAATTATGCCTAATGATATATAAAACCAAGTAAAGTATGCAGAAGGTAACTCAGTAATTGCATTAATAAAACATTTAATCATTCAGTCTTAAAATTTGATCAAATCAACCTCCTTGGAATGACCTTTAGGAATATTAGTGATGCAACTAAGTGAGGATTTGAAAGAAAAATGTGAAAGTATGTAAAACTCACTGTAAAAAACTAATGTATAATTGATTTTTCCCAACATTCAATGTGAATTATTATGAGATGCTGTATAAGAAATCAATTATACCTTATTTTCTAAGTTCCTAGAAAGAAAATACAACTGTTGAGAGGAAAACTCGATAACTGTGTTAATTAGACATTCAATCATTTATTTTAGAAATGTCTTCTTGAAATGACCTTTTAGAACATCCATTGACACAATTGATTGATAATTCTTATCTAAGAAAATAAATGATAGAACAGTAAGGGAAACTAGATAACTGTGAGCTCTGCCTCAAACTTAATCCAATTGGAAAATATATAAATATATCCTATTGAAATGTTTTTAGAGAAGAAAAGATTACACAATCATTCTAAAACTAATACTAAGAAAGAAAATAAACTTTAATCCAGAAAATAAAGTAAATCTCACACATTTAAGATGGCCAATCCAAAAGCATGAGGATGGGAAGTTTCAGAATCTCCAAATGCAATCGATCTTCTTTATTCAGGACATGAGCATTTCTCCAACTTTTCACATGATTTGATAGGATAAATCTTCCCCTATTTATACAAAAATATGAGAATTTATCTCATTAATGAGATTCCGTGAATCTCTCCCTATATCTCTAGAGTTACAATCAAAATAGGAAATTATAAGACACGTGTCTTCTTAGAGTTTCAATATAAATAGGAAATGAGACACATATCCTCATGATCCCATGATCTTCTCCACTCAAATTCGAATTTTGTCTTGGGAGGCCACATAAAGGTCTTTTATAAGCTTCCTTTTTACCTACACATGGAAAAAATCTCATCCCACTTGTTAGGTATAAGCATATGCACATTATTTTATAATTTTTAACCACAAATTCACTTAAAAATGCTAAGAATTAATAAAGTTCAGACAAACATAAATGTAACCCAATAGTGGTAATGGTAAGGTAAATGTAATGAAACGGAGGTGGAGTGAAGGTGATAATATGAAAATATAATTGAAAATGTAATGGAAGTGAATGATAATTTCAAGGCCCAACACATGCATATGTACAAACCATAAATACTCATCAGGATTTGGAATCTACAAAACTATAGCATTGGTGAGAACATGCTTCAACTAATCAAATTTATCTTCACACTCAACAATCCATTCAAACTTCTTTCCTTTTCTATACAAATATGTGATAGGATAGCCAATAGGAGAGAAGTTACTGATGAAGCTCCTTTAATAACCTACTAGTCCCATGGATCTGACATCATCCACATTCTTTGGAGTTTTCAACTCCATGAAAGCTTTAATATTTTCTGGATCCACTTCTATCCTTTCCTTGTTAAAAACATGTCATAAGTAATGAATTTGAGTCTAAAATAGGCTACACTTGTTGAGCTTGGCATACAACTAATGCTCTCTCAATGATCTCAACATTGCTGCCAATTGATCTATATGATCCTCCTCATTCTTTGAATATACCAATATATCATCAAAAAATACTATCACAAAATTATTTAGATAAGGGTGCAACACATTGTTCATCAAACACATTAAGGTGGCTAGAGAATTGGTAAGACCAAAATAAACCACCACGAACTCATAGTTTTGTTACCTTGTATGGAATGGAGCCTTGTAGATTTATTCTTATTTTATGCATAACTGATGATATCTTGATCTCATATCAATCTTCAGAAATGTTGTTGCTCCCTTCAACTGATCAAATAAATCATCACTCTATAGAAATGGATACCTGTTCTAGATGGTTACCTTATTCAACTACTTGTAATAAATCCACAATTTGAGAGTATTTTCCTTATTCCTTGCAAGAAACACTAGTGCACTGAAAGGAGACACACTTGGACTTATGTACCCCTTATTAAGCATATATTTAAGCTACAACTTCAATTCCACCAACTCTGGAGTGGTCATCCTGTATGGTGCCTTATATGCTGGTACTACTCCTAGCATCAAATCAATAGAGAAAATCCACCTCTTTCTGAAAAGTAAACTCTGGAATATTTGTAGGAAGAACATCTTGAAACTATTGTAAAACAATATACCTCCTCAGGACTTCATCATCCTCATATTCCTTCCCTTTTCCACTGGAAACATGAACTACAAACAATAAAAATCCATTCATATTACTACGCTTAGCTTGCATAACTATAATTGATCTGAATGGAAAATGGTATCCACCCATGGTATTCATCCACCCATGTTATCCATCCACCCATGGAATTTACCCATGGTATTCTAAATGGAATCGACCCATGGTATTCATCCACCCATGGTATTTATTCGCCCATGGTATTGTAAGTGACATGTATCCATAATATTCATTCTCCCATGGTATGTATCCACCCATGGTATGCATCCAAACATGGAATTTACCCATGGTATTGTAAGTGGTATATACCCATGGTATTGACCCATGGTATCCACCTATGGTATCTACCCATGGTATTGTAACTCAAAAAACGGCTATAAATAACAAGCCTAAATTTGTAACAGGATAAATTGTCCACCACAATGTAGTTTCTACAGTTATTCTATGTTTTAATAAAGAAAGTTTCTCGGTCAATATAAATCATAATATTTATAGCCATTTTTTGAGTTACAATACCATGGGTAGATACCATAGGTGGATACCATGGGTCAATACCATGGGTCGATACCATGGGTTAATACCATGGGTAGATAACACTTACAATACCATGGGTAAATTCCATGTTTGGATGAATACCATGGGTGGATACATACCATCGGTGAATGAATATTATGGATCGATGTCACTTACAATACCATGGGTGACTAAATACCATGGGTGGATGAATACCATGGGTTGATTCCATTTACAATACCATGGGTAAATTCCATGGGTGGGTGGATAACATGGGTGGATTAATACCATAGATGGATGCCATTTTCCATTTGGATCAATAACCATTCTCACTGATGTAGGCTTCTTTTTTCCTTGCAAAATTCTATTTTCTCCATCATCATCTAAGCATTCAATGGCTTTGTCATAGCAATCCACCTTAGTCATGTTAATGAAATTACAGTCCATGCCCAAAAGCATGCTATATGAACCCAAAGGAAGCACATTTACATGTATTGATATAATAATCCCATTAAGCTAAAATGCACAAGATCTCACCCAATGATGAACTCTTCACTTGGTCCTTGTAACCAACTGTACCAACCAACATTCTGCATGCACTTCCTTATTCAACCGAAACTGATCCACTAGGTCATGAATAATATATCTATGATACAACCCAGGATAAATCAAAATATAAACAAATTTATCACACACTTACCTTACATCTCGATAATGGATGCATCATGATCTAATTGCATATTATTCACTACGACATATGTCTGGGGAAGGATATAATCTAGATCCCCACTATCTATACCTCCTAAGAATTGTAGATCTTAGGCCCGCAAGCTTGATACTTAGGGAAATCCCTCCTGCGATGGTCTCCACCATAGGTCCAACACTTCAAATGTTTTTTCCATCACTTTTATTTTGTTGCTCCTAGGGATGAGACCCATGTCCTCTCTCAGTTGCATTGAAATTCTTATGAAGTTCAACATTATCCTTGTGACCTGCATCCCAAGATCTTTCTTGCTTCTTGAGCCATTTTCCTATAGTATTTTCACTACCCTTCGAGTCATGCCTGAACCTAGGATTGTGCTTTGAATGCTCATAACAATGCTTCAACTTCCTGATGGTTTCATGTAATGACCGGGTCTCATCAAAATCAATTCATTCTTTAAATGCTAATGGAAATCCACTGATGAACCTTTGGATATTTTCTTTCTCATCATTGAGATAGGTAACATATCTCAATAGGTCTAGAAATTTGGTTGTGTACTCTTCATCTATGATGGAATACTTATTGATTTCATAGAAGACCTTGGCCTTTCCATCACAATACCTCTCAGATGGGTGGTTCTTCCTTAAGATCCTTTCAAACTAATCCCTAATCAGTTCCTCTCTTCTTATGCCTCCAACATGCTTAATATATTTGCACCCAAAATATGATTTTCCCTTGAGATTGAAGGTAGCTATCTTGGCTTTCATGTTCTCTGAGTAATCATGCAACCTGAAGTATGTATTCATCCCAAGTAGCCATGCTTCTGCATCTTCTTATTTCTTCGTCTCACCATCAAAAGTAGAAGGTTTGGATTTCTTTAACTCTTCTGGAAAGGACCCCCTCTCACTCCTCCTATAAGGATGTTGGCAGTGATATAGATGATGTCTCTCAAAACCAAACCTATAATAAATTACAAGAGTGTTATCCCTCCTCTCTTGGGTATCCAAGGATCTTCCACTCTTCAATTTATCATCTATTTCCATCATGTACCCTTTCCAAGAACTACTACCATTAGTATTTTCTTCTTGTATATCCCCATGAATTATCCCTAGTTGTCCCATCTTCTACAAATCTAAAAGGCTTTAGAGGATGACTTAATTAACTTCAGCTTTATTTTCCTGATCTATAACAAGCTTTTCCTATGCCTTAATCAATCAATCATTATTTTCTTTGCAAATCATGACTTTTGCCTCCAAACCTCTCAATGTATCTACCAAAATAGGATAATATCCCTCTCTCTGTTGCTCAATTGGTCTCTCCCATCCTACCAATGTCTCTTCCGGCCTGTACAGGGAGTCATATTGTAACACCCTCTTCCCACATCTACTCAACTAACCGGCCAACTGAGGTAAACATGTGATGGGAGGCTACTAATGTGAGATGCAACCTCCTATATGATCATAAGGAAGTGGAACCAATAGAAACCTGACAAATAGACCTTATACAACATCAACAACACCTCGAGGAGGTAACCCAACCTCCCAGACCCCTGAACCATGAGGGGTAATTGATTTTTGACCCTTTTGACCCTTAGCCTTGACCATGTAAGGGTAAGGGAGAAGCTAGAAGCCTATAACCGTGGGCATGCCAAGGCAAGGTAGTGGACAAGGCCCCAAAAGGTCAGTTCTGTGATTGCAACTCCAAGATTTGTGCCACCCTTTCAGATCCAGAGCCACAGGTCAATGCCCATAACTTCATGAAACTTTAGGAGAGGATAAATAACATTAAAACAAAGGTATGGAAGAAATAACATCATCGAGAAATCATCTAGATCCCTCCCGATCATAACACGAATTTCGTCAAACAAGTCACAAACATTGCATCTACAACAATAAACAACATATTTAAACATGAGTGTCTCTTACTTATCTAAAAATAGCTAAGAAGAATTGCTTCCCTATATCATAAGCTATAATAAAGTCTATTTGACCATAGATACATTGTGTATTCATTTACAGGTAAAAACACCGATCAAATACATGATTATAACCAACATAATAAAAACAAAAATACAATGGATACCACATCAAATAAATCCATACATAAACCAATATATTTTCATACCAAATACCATAGGAATGAACTCTTCATTATTGACTATAAAAACCAACTAGAGATGGGACTTCCACGTTCCACCCGACTATAGATTGGCTGAGCCAAGTCTCACTTCAGCCAATCACCCTCATTCCATATTCCAAACATGAATTTGGGATCTCATCAGACACATAAATCAAAATCAATCGAGGGCTTCCAAAGGCCAACCACCTCAACCCTCAACCAGTGACTCCTCCTGACAGTCGGATATTACAACCATCATAGATTGGTCTCTATCCAAGTTGTTCCAAGGCTACAAAGTTTTTTTTCCAACCAGGGTTTCTAGGACTAGTAACTCAACCCAAACTAATATAGGGCTTCCAGAGCATTTGTACAACTAAGGCTTCCAAGACTATTAACTCAACCCACCTAGGGCTTCTAGAGCATTTTTCCAACCAAGGCTTCTAGGACTAGTAACTCAACCCATAGTTGTCCTTCAGGATACCAGAGTGTTTTTCCAACCAAGGCTTCTAGAAATAGTAACTCAAACCATAGTTGTTTGCGGAGCTTCTAGAGCGTTTTTCCAACCAAGGCTTCCAGAAACTAATAGCTCAACCCAAAAAATGGATCATGAGTACCAACCAGAAAAAAACCAATGGAAATAAACCCATGACACCATGTTTATCTAGGAAATGGAAAGGCTAGGAAAATCCACGTGCACACACCATGCATGCCAAAACTACTGCGGAAAAAATACATGCAACTGCACTCAGAAACTGTTGTAGATGTTGATCTTGATGTCCTATTTCTCTTTCATGCTCTTCATTTGAATTATTTCTCCAAATCACCAAGTATCTGCACTCTCCAAGAGTGCTCCAAGAAAACTATAAGTATCCAAGAGTATGAGAGAGAGAGAGAGAGAGAATAATGAGAGAGCTCCAAAAATGCACTGACCAAAAGCTTACCAATTGATCCTCATACGCCCTTTTGCTAATGAGGCCTCTATTTTCTTAATTTTACATTATTTTCCTTCATTTTCCTCTTCAGATACAACCTGTGACCTTTCACCTTTATTTTATCCTAGTTTCCATTATTTCATAAATAAAATTCTAATTAATTTCTCATGCCTTTCCAAAGACTTCACCTTTGCATTTTCCAATTTATTTTAGCCATAATAAACCGAATGGACACCTGCTAGGATGTTTTTCCCACCATTCAGATTGGAATACATGTCCCATAAATGTGGTCTTATATATATTTTTACATGGATTTTTAATAGGGTTATTACAGAACCCTCCCCCTTGGGGGAACACCATCCTCAGTTTTCATTCACACCTATAAACCAACAAACTTCTAAAAACATAAAATACTTCATATGGAGCTTTGTAACACAACTTGTTGCAATATTTACAATGATCACGGTTGTAACATGACACACATACCATTTACTGGAGCTTTATAACATAACTCATTGTGGTATTTACAATAACAACCACATTTTCTTCAGCCAAAAAATAGTTGTACTATCTATGGAGCTTTATAAATCCAAATCGATACAATATTTACAATGACATACACATATACACATTTTATCAACTAGAAAATAGAAGGATATGATGCCTCTATCAGCAACAAGGGAATCTATAGGCTCACACCTCCATCTTCAAAGTAATACCAGGATTCACCTCCTTCCGAGGAATTCCAGAATCCACTGCCAAAGTCAAAGCTCCATCAAATGTCCAGTGCTACAATCTTGCATTACTGTACTCTTAGTGAATAGCTACCGACTCATCATTCTAGAGCACACTCCCAATGTGCATTTAATTCCATTTGGAAATGCTAATGAGAAAAAAAATTCCATCCCTGAACTTCCCTTCTCTACTACACAGTCCCTCCGATAATCCGGTCAACCCCTTCTGTGCAGTCACTCACCCCCATCCCGAGCAGTCCATCCCTTGGTAAGGCTTCCTTGCATCGGAAGGTCAAAAACCCAAGGCATATACCTTCCTCAAAACCATCATACCGGTCATAGCATTCTCATGGAAATCAATGGCCACTATTGGGTACCAGTGTCCCATAATGGCCCTGCTCCTGAAGTTCTTTACCAACATACTACTCTCTATTTCAATTCCTTTTGTTGATGCTGCAAGTTATTGCAGTCACTTCTAATCACCCAACCAGAAATTTCCATGCTTCCTGTAACAAGCACATAATTTCCATTATATTCAAAATGAATTTAAATAAACTCAAATCATACCTCATCGGTAGCTCATCAATAAGGTACACTTGCAATCTTGTTGACTTCCTATCACAACAAGTCAAACTGGTTGTCTGATCAAATCATCATGTATAAAGATATCACATCCAGTTAGCTCAAAACACGACCATCATAAATTAAAATCATGAATCATATGAAATAACCATAAACCATAATCATAAATCATATATAACCATCATAAGTCAAAATAAAAAATCACACGCTTAACAAGACTAAAATAAAATACCGATACTTATCCTTCATTGGTCCTTAATTTTTCCTTTGTTCTTTCTATACACACATCGGATCGATTGCCACACCCGACACACACCCAATTCCTAGATTCTCTTCAATCACGTACACATACACATAGTGTACATCACAAAACGTACACCCACATAAGACATACAACACCATACAATACACGCACCAACATCGACATATGACACCTACACCTACACCTGGTGTACAATACATATGCCTACATTGGCATACAACACATACACATACACCTGATGTCCTACACAATATAATACATATACATATACAGAGTACTACACAATGAATATAGATGTCACAATACCATGACTACACCATGCACATACATAGTACCACATGCCCTCAACACAACATGTACGACATGCTAAAAATACCACATGTATACTATTACCCTATGCACAACATGTATACAATACCACTTGTACACAAAATTACATGCACAACGTGTGCACAACATCTCATGTACATGGCACCACCAGCACAATGTGTACACAACGCCAAATGTACATTGCACCACATGTATAATGTGTACACAACACCACATGCACGACATGTATACGACACCACATGTACACAAAACAACATGCACGACAAGTACACGACACCACCTACACACAACATCATATGTACAACATGTACACAACACCACATGCAAACATCGCCACATGTACAATCATGCGCATAAAACCATATGTACAACATGCACACAACAATATATGTACATAGCACTGCATATAAAACATGTAAATAGCAATATACATACACATCACCACATATCCAACATGTGCACAGTACGATAAGTACACAACACCGCATACCCAACATGTACATAACACCATCTATAACCAACACTGCATATGCAATACACACTCAACACCATTTATAAAACAAACATACAACATCATATGTACATGATACTACATATGTTACATGTACACATCACCATAGGTACAATCACTAAATATAAAACATGCGCAACATATACACAACAATAGTATTGCACATACATAGACCACACACTTACTGCGTAAATAAACCTTGCTTCCAGTGTCTCTCCACTATCCATGCATATCCTAACATGTCATAGATCACACTACTTTCACTTTGTTGATGTACCCCTCAACATTACCTGTCTATAACATAAACATAGGCATAGTATAAGCATATAATATCAATTCATGTCCACATGATACTGACCTCATAGATCTATTAGGGTTACACTTTCCACTTGATTCCTTATAAGAACAAGAACCTCTTCATGCCATTCACCTGCATAAGAAATCATTCCTCCACAAGAAGGATCCTTGAAAACCTAGTCAGAAAATGACATAGATACATAGATACATATATTTATATAATCATTATCATAAAAAATCATAATCTTGTTACACAACGACATACATTTATACATATAACATTATCATTAAACACTCATGATCCATGATGACCCTGTCAGACACGACATACATACATACATGCATGTATACATATATAAGCATCAACATAAAGCAATAATTATTCCATCAGATAGCAGCATACATACATTCATATATACATATATAGACATTATCATAATCATGATCAAAACATAATTACTAGATTTCAGAAGGTATAGGCTAAGATAACTTCCTTTATCCATGCATAACATGAACATCATTTAGAACAATAGTTCCAAACTTTAGCCAAGGCATCTAATGCCTCAAAACCATTTTATTTACCTTTTTGTTACCTTCTCTTGTCTTTACTTCCACCGTCCATTTACCACAATGGACCAAACCAATCCAATCGAATTTCATAGTCTTACCTTCCATTGGACTTACTCATGCACCTAGCTTCATTCGAGTCTTACATTACATGTTGGGTACTACATAACTCTCCCCGAGCTTCATTAAATTTCATATTTCCCAACTAATTCCTAGACTCTCAAACAAAAGGAAAGAACAATAAACAACAAGAAGAAAACCATGAAGAACTAAAAGCAATACAACACCGCGACAAAGTGGCATGGCCATGCACTAGACATAATCAAGAACAAAAATAAAGTGCAACAAACCACATGAGATGAAAATCGCAAGACTGGAAACAAATACAATGACTCGATCCCCATGGTTCCCAATACTTCCCCATGGTCCCACATATAGCATCACATAAGAAATTATACACAGACAACACACAATAATGACCAATATGTGACCCAGCATAACTAAGAAATGCATACAAAACATGTAGCAACATGTAAGTAAGTGTGCACGGACAATACATAAGAAAGAACAACACATAACCAGTCATACACTCATGACAACATGATGACAACAAAACCATCATCCCTTCCATGGTGACACAACTCCCACCATGGCCATCACAACATGGATGCAAAAAAAACATACACCATATGTATGAGAAAAACATATGAAACCAATAAAAAAGCATTATCAACACATCACCCATCCAGTCCAAGGGTTGAACCATGCTCTAATACCACTCTGTAATACCCTTTTTCCACATATACCCAACTAACTGGTTGTTGAGGGTCAAAAATGTCCACCTACAACACTATGAGGGAGACCACCTGGTTTAGAACTTGAAGCATCTCATTTTCTATTGAAATGGTGGTTTTGACTGGTTAAACTAGGTCCAATTACTTTCTCTCCACTTCCAGTGGCTTAAAATATAAGTTTCATATTCTAATGCAGAAGAGACATAAGATCAACCCTCCTACTGATCAGGCAAGAAAGTGATCCTTAAGATGATTTGGGGTTCAACCAAGACACAACTAAAGTTTTCCTCTTTGGGAAGAGGTCTTTTAGAAATATAGAATTAAATCTAAATGAAAAATTATTCTAAAATGCAAGAAAAAAAAAATTATCCTAATCCTATCTCAATTAGGTAGATATAGATATAATCCAACAAAGAGCAAGATATTTAAATGATTTGGATTTAAATATGTCTAACTTATAATGAATATCAACCTAACGAAGTAGTTCAATTAACTGATATTATGTATACCAAAACACATTCTATTCAAAGACCTCTTAACTGAAATAATCAAACAACAACATTTGAGAAGTAGTTCATAAAATGATATTGATTGTTAAATCAATAATTTTAATAATTAAACAATAATATGAGTAAATAGTTCACAATATATCCTTGTTTTTTAAATCAATATTAAAATACATATTTCTGAGTAAATAGTTACTCAGAAATCATAATTCGACCCATAAGAGCAGAGATAAATAATAACATATAATTGAGACACATTACTCATATCGACAATAGTACACAAATATGAATAAAATAACACATTCTTGCCATCATAAAATGAAACTAGTATTTAAAAAAATAGTATTAGAAATACCAATTTATTGAATTCGTTTCTCTAGCTCTGGTATCCAACAATCCTCTACAATATTTGAACTTTTGTTATTACAACAAGAGTTGCAGTAGTGCAAACTCTGCCCATCATGCATAATTCAGAATGCAAAAGAAAAACCCTCAATAATCCCCAAATCTGAGATTTTCTCTCCTCCACCCTCCAACTCTAAATCCTTTTTACAATAGTGCCTTCAAGGCTTCAGGAATTGTAGAGAAGAGAAGAGAAGCCCAACTTTACATTCTACAATTTTCTATTTATAATATTTACAAAAGAATTCCTCAATAGAAATTTGTTTGAAGAATGGTTCTTCTAAATCAATTCTCATTGGCCCAAAAACATATGCTTCAATTGTTGGAGCATTCTTATTGATTAATGTCTTCTTCTTCTCATCTCTTCAAACCATTTCGCTGCAAAATCCAATCAATATTAAATTAAAATGGAGAAAATAAAATCAAAATACCAAATATGGAATTAAAACAAATCCAATCAAAACTTAATTAGATAATTAAAATAAAATAAATCTGAGTTTTCTTTTGATGTGTGTGAATATTTAATTGTTCAACGTGAACATGGATGAATGGATTTGTGCTCAGAAGAAGTCGTGGGCAAATGAGAATGCAAAACATTAAACTTTGAAAATTAGTTTTATTTAAAATTTTGGAGCTTGATTTTCTGCTGAATTGTATACCAATTAAATAATCAAATATGAAAGTGAAACCGCTTCATAAATTTTCTCCATAATTTTATCTTCCCAATAAGCCATCGTGGGCCTCATTTGGCCAAGTAAAACTCCATTTGTGAGCTTCCAAAGTTGGTATATTAAAATTGCTAGAATTCTGAAATTTTTGTTGCCTTGGCTAAAAATTAGAATTTTTTTTATTAAAAATCTAATCCTAAACTAGATTGCAAATATTTTAATTAATACTAATTAATTGTAATTAAAAGCTAAATTACAGATTAATTATTAACAAAAATTAATTAATATAAAAATTATTTTAAAAAAATAATTAAAATATATTAATATTTTATTAATATTATAATTCAAATTAAATTAAATTATAATTATAATAAATATTATAATTATAATATAATTATTATAATATTAATATAATATTAAATTAAAAATTTTAATATACAAACCATTGGAATCAATCCAAAATCCTTATAAAAAATACATGTTACATGAGGTGAGGGAGTTATGGAGTGAGTGGAAGGTGAGGTCATGGAGCGTGAAGTGGAGTGGAGTGAGGTGAGGGTGATGTAAGCAGAGTGGGGAGGTATAAGGTGGTCAAAATGAAAACTGAGGTTAAACAAATGAAATTGCATCACATTTTTTGAAATCACAAAATCGCAAATTAATAACTGTGGTGCTTAATAAATTTGTGATTTGCGATACGCAATATCGCAATCACATATTTTTATCATAAATATTTTAGATCACATTTTTTGGAAGGGAGAGAAGGGATGTGAAGTGGGGCTCACATGAATTAACAATCCTACAAATTGGACTACAACCACTTTACAATTTTGGAATTTTGAGTTTTAAAATTTGTTTTAAAATAACAAATTGGAGTAAATTACCAAGGTTATGAAATGTATTTTCATATGTTGCACAATTTAGCTGGGTCATTTTATAGGACCGTTAGTAAAAAATGAAAAAATTAGTAAAAAATAACTAAGAATTAATATTCACAATAAATGACTATTTTAATTGCAAAAATTGAAATATCATACATTTTTTTACATTTTTTAGTCCAGGCATGATCCGGATTTATGTAGGAATACAATGAAATACAAAAATACCAATAAACAGAAAGATACAATAGAAATAAGACTTCATTTCATTAATAACAAATAACTGGAACATGCTTATAGACAGAATGGAAATAAACTAGCTAGGGCACTGGTAGCTTATCTCTGAGAAGAGAGGTGGTGGTTACTGACCTCTGAGATGTGTTACAATGAGGCTCGAAGGCCTATTTATTATTGAGAAATAATGGAAAACCCTAAATATCCAAAAACCTAACCCTAGGAGATGAAGTGTCAAAACTATGGGCCCTGTTTAGGTAAATTGGTACATCAACTTCCCAGGAACGTAACTTTGGCGTATGATCTTTGTTTGACACGAAAAATACCTCGTTAGAAATATCTATCCGAGGAATACAACTTTTGATGTGATAAACATCAAAGGAACATCTATCTCTCTCTCAGGTTTCCCAAAAAAGGTCATTTAGGGACTCAAAATGGCTCCGGAAATTCAGGACCTGAAAAACTGCTAAAAATAGTAAATTGTGTTATAATTAAGGAAACTGAAAAATTGAAAGAACCAATGGTGAGGGTCCAAGTGGAATAGGTTGGTGGACACCAATATTCACCTAGATTAAGACAAGAAAATGATCAAAATTCAAATGAGTGCCATTTACAAACTGGTTGACCAAATAAGACGAAACTAGTATCGATTGAAAGCTTACTAAAAATCGAATTCAATGAAATGATCAAAATAGAAATCTGAAAAAGATGAAAAAATGAAAAAATTGTAGGATGATGTTTGATCTGATTTTATAAAGGTATTGGTTTGGGTTTAAAGACTTTTCTTTGAGGTTTGATTTTTAGGGCATTTCTTGGAGGTGGACCAATTTTGCAAAGAATTGTTTTGGGTTTAAGGACTTTTCTTGGAGGACATTTCTTTGAGATGATTTGATTTTTGAAAAAATTGTTTTGGATTTAAAGAATTTTCTTGGACGTACATTCAAAGGACATTTCTTGGAGGTATGTGATACATTATTTTGGATGTTCTTTTTTCATTTTTTTTTTTAAATTATGGATTTGTGCTTAATTTCGAATTCTTAGAGACGGTTTGATTTTGCAAAGAATTGTTTTGGGTTTAAAGACTTTTCTTGGAGGCGGCTTGATTTTGCAAAGAATTGTTTTGGGTTTAAGGAATTTTCTTGGACGTACATTCAAAGGAAATTTCTTGGAGGTATGTAATACATTTTTTTGGATGTTTTTTGTGCTTCATTTCTTTTGGAAGTATGGAGTTGGGCTTAATTTCGAAAAGACATTTTCTGGAAGTATTTTTTAAAGTGATTTTTTTTGTAAGTTGGAGGCATTTTTTGAAGTGATATTTTTTTAGAGTACGTGTTTTGAGTTCAAGTAAATATTTTGAGCTTCATTTCATTTTTATAAGACATTTTTTTCTCGAATTTTTTAAAGTAAGTGTTTTGGATTGGAGTATGTATTTTTTTCAAAAAATTTAAAATGATTTTTTTTTAAATTAAATCTTTTGTGATGCTTTTTCTAATTGAGTTATTGTCTAATTTTTTGAAGGAAATTTTTTGAACTTCATACTCTATTATCATGGGAAATTGAAGGACTTGTGCGAGAAAATATGATCGAAAAAGAGACCCTGAGGAACGTAGAGAAGAGACAAGACAATCTTGCGAAAGAAAGATAGAAGCCCTCTCAAATATTGAAGGGGAAAATTAACCTCAAGCAGAAATTGAAGCAGGTATGTAAATGTAAATATAATGATTTATTGATATATTTAAAATTTTCCTAGTGTAAAATGTGAAGCTTAATTTTTATTTGATGAACTAATTTGAATTTAAATATGTTGTTTAATGTAAACAGACAGAGATATTCCTCAAAACATTGATGATGAGATACAAAATTTTGAAACAGAAAGTGAAAGAGGTATTGAACCAATGATTGAAGATGGTGAAAATATTGAAAGAAATTCAAATGAAGAAATTGAATCACAAGGTATATATATATATATATATATATAGAACACATGCACATATTATTGAAATTATACATATATTTATTAATTTAGTTATTTATTGTTCATATGTAAACTTATTATGTACTATTTTTTCGAATATGTACAGATGAAATCAATGTCGATGATGAGATGTTAGAAAATGTTGACACTCACACATATGGAGATAAAAAACCTGACCATGTTATACGATATCGTGTTAACTGCATTTTTGAAAATTATTTCTTAAATGAGTGGGTGACAGTTCAAGCTCAAATTTTCAAAGGTCTCCTATCATTAAGGAAATTAAAAGAAGCTACGACACTACTGGGTATTCGAAAATCAATCAAAGATAAAGAAATGAAAGAAAATGTGATACAAAATACAAGTAGTACTATAAATTCAATTAAGAGATCTAGAGACAAAAATGTTTCAATTTTACATCGAGGAATACATATGGCAATGGTTTCATCAAGTACTAAAGAGAATCGTTTGGTAACATCTATGGCACGAGCATTAGGAACCTCACGAAAAAATATGCACAAACATCGGAAATTTCGGCTGCAAGTAGATGTAAATGATGAACTCGCTTTTTGGAGAGCTATTTGTAGGCAACCATACAAAGATAGACTTGGATAAAATGTTAAAAAAATAATATATGAATATTGGAAGAACAATTCGCGTGCTTCGCCAAATGCAAGGCATGTGATGTGAAGAAGAATAACATGAAATCAGTATGAAGAACATGAAAAATATTTCTTGGAAACCACTCATATAGAGTTATTCAACAAGTTAAAAGAAGAGAATCGTCAAATTCATGTTTCAATCAGTGCTTTTGTTCAACAAAAACCATGGTATGTAAAACCTATCACCGTACGTGACACTTGTTGTTGTCGTTATCATGTGGAATTTGAGTTATATTATGACACATTCCTTGATTTTGGTAGAACATTATGGAAGGATTCACCTCCTCCTTCCACTATCCATGATTTCATATCTCAAATTCTATGTGAAAGAGGAAGAGATGAACTATTTTACAAAAAGAAATGTGTTGGTGGTAAAAAATGCGATGATTGTGGAAATTTGACTAAATTTCAAAACAAATATCGTACTGATATAAATGATCAATAATTTTCCAACATGAAAGTGAAATGGAAGAGATATGAATATATCGATACATTGATTCAAGGTGCAAATAGTGTTAAAAGAATTGAATTACTAGAAGAAAAAAAAATTTTGATAGACTTTTTGAGAAAGTTTGAGGAAGAAATTTACAAATACACCAAGCATTCCCATAGAGCTCGATGGCAAGACTTGCAATTAAAAAAATCTCGTGAAGTTTTTCCACCAGGGACCATTTTGTCAGTGATTGATTTTGTAGAAAACTACACATTTGTTCCACAAAAAGAAATTCAGACTGAATACTATCATTCTTACCAAGTCTCCATGCTCATCCATATTCCATATAGACATGCTAAACAAAACATCGATCATATAGAAATCACGAGTGAAAATTGACATATCATTAAAGAATATCACTTTTATATCAATGACAATCGTACATATGATACATATTTTGTACAACATTGTTTTGGAAAAATTTATGATTCCTTGAAAAATCGTGGAATAACATTCAATGAACATTGGATATGGTCAGATGGATGCACATGTCAATTCAAATCTACATAATCATTCTTTTGGTTGTGTTGTCTTCATAAGAAAGCCTGCATTAAACTTTGTTGGAATTTATTTGAGACTGGCCATGGAAAAGGAGAACATGACGGTGTAGGAGCATGCATAAAATGAGCACTTCGAAGATATCCAATGAACCCCTCTGCAAGCCGACTTGTGAACACTAAAGAAGTTGCTCAATGGTGCATCGTTGCTCTAAGCCATGAGACTAACCCATCGAGGGAAGTGCGAAGGTACATTCAATTTAAATTTTATTGGAAATCTAATTTTAAACAGTGTACATTTATCATGCAATGATTATCTTTGATTTTATTTTGATATCATATTTACAAATTCTTCCTTTAATTTTCCATATAAAGGTTTTTCTGGCATATTGGGATTGAAGACGTAGATAGATCAATTGGAAATGACGTTGAAACAATAAAAGGGATCCGAAAATTGCTTTCAATTAAAACAAAGTCATCCAGAAATGTGTTTGCATTGGATAAAATAAAATATTCTTGTTTTTGTGATGTTTGCATAGACAAAAAAAAATCCAATGACGTTTTTGAAAACAACATGTATGTAAAATATTGGAAACATACAGAGCTAAATACAAAGGGAAAAATGTATGTTGCAATGTTTGAAGAAATTCAATCAGAGGAAACAACAATATCATCGAATGGTTATCGAGTTTCTGATCTTGTTAGAGAAGGTAACATTTGAATTTCTTTCTAATGATTTAAAGATCTAGAAATAAATTTAAATATGTATAATTTTGTTAAGTTTGTTTTATTGTGCAGGAGATGTTTTTGCTCTAATTTCACCTATTGACAACAATGAAAATGTTAAGTATTATTTGATGCATTGCGCTAAATGAAAAATGAAATTATTAGAAAACTATAATGATCACAAATTTCAATATGACAGAGGATCTATTATACTGAAAGGTTATTTTTTCAGACAAACTAATCAAAGTGGGGACTTTTTTTTCTTTGAAGACTATGAACCTGATTCCATAAGCTGTCAATATAGTCACTTGGTGTGTGAAACATGCATAAAGTTGATAGAGGTTCAATCAAAGAAAAAAATGAAAATTAATAAATGGAAAATGTCAAAATCCGATCATGAGCGGATTATTGAAGATGGCATTCCCTTGGAATTTTTTTGATTGAATTTCCCAACAATTTATTCTCTTTGGATTAAATATTTTTTAGAACTTCCAGTACACTCAACTAAAAATTGAGCTGCTTATGTTATTTGTGCAAGTCTTTGCACATGTGTTGAGCCCCACAGATGTCCTTTTCTTCCACCACATTTCACTTCATTTCCTTTGTTCCTTATCAATTACAGGCTTAAATGATCAATAGGATTAATTAAAGTTGCTTTAAGAATGTATATAATGACTAACATGCTACACTTTCATGGTTTTGTTGTTGTAGTAATTTTTTACTAGACTTAGCTACAAAATGCAGCCATTTTGTAGCTAGTTGCCGATTCCGCAGCTGTCTTCATGTTTTCACAGGTTCCAGGTGTCACCTCAAAGAAAAATGCATATGGGTGAATTCCAGACTTCATCCACATCATTCCTTGCTCCCTACAAAGTCTGAGCAGAATTCTACGGGTGGTTATGCACGTGGGAAACCAAAACTAGGAGATAGACTTCTAATAGGACAAGGACTATACAGATGTCCTTAATCATAGTATGAAACCACCACCAGAGTCATAATTTGATTTTAGTTGGGAAAGACATTTATTCCTGTTTTATCTCAAGGTAATTTATGTAATTTTCTTATAAGAATGACTCGGGAGACCGAGAAACAAATAGCTAGATTTATGTTTTGTTGCTAGATCTCAGAAGACCGTAATACTCTGTTTTTGAAATACTTTTCCTTTAATGAAAGAAACACCGCTTTATTGCAAGATCTGAGGCAATCTTGAGGATATTTGTATGCTGATCCAGTGGTAGAGGGCCCCTACTGCCCAAGAACCTTTATGCACATTTCTTAGATAAGTAACTTTAGCCTTGTTGCATTCCTAGTTTAAGAAATTTCCTGAACTTTGTGTTTTATATTCACTTGCATTGGATGCTACAGTTTAGTCTTGTTCTTACGAATTATTCCAAAATATCACTAATATTGAATGAGGTATAACTGTAGTATTTTAGGAGTTAGTTGCATTTCTTTGAACTTTATGTTTTTGTGCTCAATTACATCAGTTGTTATAGCTAGTCTTGTTCTTATTAATCTCTTCCAAAATATCAGTAACTTTGGATGAGACATAGCTGTGGTGTTTCATAGCTTACTGCGTTTTTTTGAACTTTATGTTTTTATGCTCATTTACATCACATGTTATAGCCAGTCCTATTCTACGAATTATTCCAAAATACCACTAACCCCGAATAAGACAGAGCTGAAACATTTCAGTGATTAGTTGCATTATAAGTGTAGTTGTAGTACTCCGGAGATTAATGGTGCACTAGTTCAGTTTCTGTTCACTGTATTTCAAGTTAGATTAATGGCACTCTAGCTCAGATTCTATTCACTATATTTCAAGTTAGGATAATGGAATTTTAGTACAGTTGTGGTCACTATATTTCAAGTTTGAATGATTGCATTTTAGTTCAACTTTATCCATTGTATTGTTAGTTTTATTAGTCAGTTGTATGCTAGTTTTGTTCCATTAGATTTCAAGGCCTTCATTATTTACAAACTACTCTTGTTATTAATCTCTTCCAATACATCATCATATGGACAGGAATTAGTGATATCAGTTCAAGGCCTTGATTGTTCTGCAATCTGTTATAATTGTGCAAATAGCCTTTTTCCCAAAACTATTTCAAAAGACTTCTAATTTCCGAATAAGGCTTAGTAGTGAAAATTTAAGTTGCAGAATGGATTAATCTCAGTGTCATAGGTTAATTTAGAGTAGAATTCCTCACTGTGTTGCAGACTATCTTTTCCAAATATGTTCCAACAAATTCCTAGCCATGGATAAGATTTTCTTTGTGATCTTGTAGGTGTTTGGTTACTTAGAAGAACCTCATGGCACTAACTTATCCTTTTCCCAAGCTATTCCAACATATTTCTAATGAATGAATGGGATTGAGTTCATGTTATGAGTTATTTAGTTCATGTTGTGAGTTATTGAGTTCTTTCTCTAAGTTATTTTTCTTGTTAAAGTATTACATTTTATGTTCTCAGGCCATGCTAGAGATGGGAATGGGTTTCTTTCTCTCATTTGGTGTGATAACAACTTCTCTTTCAAAACTTGATTCTTTTCCTCTTGAAATAAAAACACAAAGCGAAAAATTGAAAAACAAACATAGCCGTAGTGAGAAACAAATACCTAATCATATAGTACTTCACTTGTGATTTACTCTTTCACTGGTTGACAGTTTATGTCCTCAGTTAGGAACATTAAGTTGGCAGACATTTTGTGCTTGGTTTAGGAAGTGTAACCTAAATGTGTATTCTTACTCCCAAAACAATGATGTGCGTAGAGGGGCTCAGGGGTAGAAAGAAGGCGAAGCTTGATTCCTAGAACACCGCTTGTTTCACAGACCAGAACGACAGCCTCCCAGCATAAAACCTACATTCCATCCTTTATTGATCCTAGACTTCTAGAGGACTTAAGATCAGATATTCCATTAGAAAGACCTTCCACTTCATCCACTGTACCTGTCTTAGAAGAATATTCAGGAACCCCTGCTAGGGACATAAACTTTTCAACTTCCACAGAAGAATCAACTATGGCAGAAGAAGGGGGAGGAAGAGTTTTTAATGGATAACACACACTATTTGGAGGGGGTAGAGGTAGAGGTAGAGGAGAAGGAGGTAGAGGTGTAGAAGGAGAAGGAGGCAGAGGAAGAAGTAGAAGAGAAATGGGAAGCTCTTTTGGGTTTCCTATTGTAGATGAAGAAACCAATGCAACTATGAAAAATATTTTACCCTCTGTCCTTCCAAACTTTTATGGACTTAAAACTGAAGATCTTGAAACCTTCCTATTTGAATTTTAAGTCCTATGTAGAACCTATGAATACTTACAAGATGCCCAAAAACTTAAAATGTTCCCTTCAACATTGAAAGGAGAAGCATTAAAATGGTTTATGAGTTTGATCAACATTTCTATTAGGACATGGGAAGACATGAAACAAGCATTTCTAGAGAGGTATTTGGATTATTGTATGCCAGTCAACCATAAGGAGGAAGTGTTTAAAATGTTACAAAAAAAGAATGAAAATCTGGAAGATTTGTTGGAAAGGTTCAACTATAACATCAAGAGGGCAAAAAACTTAGACCAAGACACCTTGAAGGCTCTCTTGTTGAAGACAATTAGTGATGAATGGTTAGATATCCTTAACATGATGGGAAAAGGGGATATATATCAGCTCACATTACCAAAAATAGCTGAATTATGTATCAACCTTTCAAGAGGGAAATCTAAAACTGTAAAAGGACCAAGAGACCTTGCTCTTGCAAGGGAAAGTCTGCTTCTGGGACAGTAAGTAGGGAAGAAATAGGACATATGCTTGATGAATTCAAATCTGATATATTGGGGAGTCTTAGTGAACAAATAGACACCCTTAAGTTACAAAAAAAGCAGAAAACTGAATCTGATGCCTTAGCAATCTTTTGTCCCAAATGTAGAAAGAAACATGCCTTGAGAGAGTGCCCTTTGGATGCAAAAGTTGTGGAGACTTGTGTAATTTGTTCAGAAAAACATGAGACCAAGAGTTGCCCTTCACTTCCTGGTCTTAAAGTTTTCTTTCAAGAAGAAACTCCTACCAGTTCCATAGAATCTCTCAATTTTGTCTCCAGGAGACCTTGGCAAGGACCTCAAACACAAGGATTTCATGATCAGTTGTATAGTCAACCCCCACTAAATTGGAATTCTTGGCAGCAACCTTGGCCCCAATTTCAAAATCAATCACAAACTTTGGCGCAAGGAGCACAAAATCCCTATGGAAGATACTCTCAGTATTACCAATATCCACCATATCCACATTTCCCTCCTCAAAAAAATTTTCAACAAAATCCTCAAAATCCACAACATCAAAATCAACCACTTCCATTACCATTTCCTCAGAAAACAAATCAATTGCCTACCCAACTCATACCAAACCCCAACAATAAAAATCCTCAGAATACATACATGATAGAAGGCCAACAGTTTCCAACTTATTTGATCACTCCTTTAGACCTTAGTGATGTTAAACTTAGGTCTGGAAGAATACTTGAAAAGATAAAACCGTCTGTAATCATACAAGAGCAAGACAATTCTGAGGAAGATTCTCTACGGGTAAATAAAAGTCTTGAAGAGAACACAACTTTCCAAGACCCAAACATTGAAAAATCAAAACAAAAAGAACCAATAATTTCAACTCCTATATTAGAGCAGCCATCAACATCCACTTCTACACCTCCCTTTCCAGAAAGATTACAAATTGATAGGGGTGTAGAAAAAAAAATTATGGTGCCTAATTATGATTTCTTGGATGAGCTAAGAAATGTTTGTATTAAGATCCCATTATTGCAAGCTATCAAGGAAATTCCAATCTTAGCAAAGACAATAAAGGAGTTGAGCATGAAGAAAACAGGAAAAATAATAAGAGAGATAAAGAAAATTTAACTGGCAGGAAAAATAGCAGATATCATGATGGGTAAGATTGCTATTCCAAATTATCTAGACCCAGGAAATCCAGTTGTTAAAATACACATCAATGGAATTGAGATCCAAAACACATTTATTGATTTAGGAGCAGCAATCAATATCATGAGTAGAAAAATCATGGATAAACTGAAACTTCTTAATCTTCTTTTTACACCCACACTATTACAATTAGCAGACAGATCTGTGATCAAACCTGATGGGGTAATAGAAGACATTCCAGTGTCCCTAGATTCTTGGGAGTATCCTGTGGATTTTATGATCCTAACTCCTAAGAATAATCTAGGAGGTCATCCTATTATATTAGGAAGACCTTGGTTAGCTACAATTGATGCTTTCATTAGTTGTAGATCCGGTGATATGTACATCTCTGATGGTAGTTCAACCAATAAATTTACCTTGTATCCTCCAACAAAAAAAATTACAGAATTGGATGATACTCAATGGATAGAGGATGAAGAAGACTTACAACCTCTCTTCACAATTTCAGAAATTAGTGAAGATAGCCAGATTCTGAATACCTTAGAAAACTTTGAATCCTCTTCGGAATAAAAACATGAAAAATTTCAAGAAGAATCCAACATTGAGTTTTTATCATCAAGACAGATGTCTCTCTATTCCATGGATAAATTTGGCAGCTCTACAATTGAGATATTTCCAGGCAAAACCTTAAACATAAACAAGAACCTAGAGAAATCTCAACAAGAAGAGCTAGTCAAGATCTTACAGAGACATTCTTTTGCATATGCATGGGAGTACACTGATATGAAAGGGATAAGCCCCAATACTTGCACTCATCACATCTATATAGAGGAAAATTGTAAACCAATCAGACAACCTCAAAGACGGATGAATCCAAATCTTAGGGAAATTGTTAAAGAGGAGTTGCAGAAATTGTTAAATGTTAACTTCATCTATAGTTAGTGGGTTTCTCCTTTGGTAATTGTGCCAAAGAAAAATGGTAAATGGAGGGTATGTATTGACTACCAAGAATTAAACAAAGCTACTCTTAAAGATCATTTTCCCTTACCTTTCATAGATCGGGTATTAGATACATTAGCTGGCAAAAATTACTTCTCATTTTTAGATGGGTTTAGTGGTTATAATCAAATCCAAGTAGCACTTGAAGATCAAGAAAAAACCACATTTACCTGTCCTTGGGGTACCTATGCTTACCGAGTATTGCCATTTGGATTATGCAATGCACCTGCAACATTTCAAAGGGCAGTACTAGGATTTTTTTCAGATATAATACATGATTGTGTAGAGGTATATATGGATGATTTCACAGTTTATGGAAACACATTTGAAGAAGCCTTAACAAACTTGGAAAAAGTTTTAAAAATATGTAAAGAAGCAAATCTTTTACTTAGTCATGAGAAGTGTTTTATGATGTTTACTGAAGGAATTGTTTTAGGACATCACATTTCAGGGGATGGGATTAGAGTTGATGAGTCAAAAGTTGAAGTCATATCTAACTTATCTATTCCAAGTTTTCAAAAAGATGTTAGGAGTTTTATAGGATTTACAGGATATTATCAAAGGTTTATAGAAAACTTCACCAAGATAGCATCTCCACTTTTCAAATTACTTACCAAGGATTGTGAATTCAAGTGGAATCTTGATTTTCAGTTAGCCTTTGAGACCCTGAAAACAAAAATTTCTGAAGCACCTATTTTAAGGGGACCTAACTGGAAGTTACCTTTTCATATTTCAACAGATGCCTCAGATACAGCTCTAGGAGCAGTATTGGGACAAAAATACTTGATTCCTTATTCCATCTATTATACAAGTAAAAATTTGACTTCTTCATAGTTAAATTATACTGTAACTGAAAAAGAGTTTTTAGCTGTTGTTCATGCCATAAACAAATTCAGACACTATATAACAGGCTATGAAACTTTTGTTCACATAGATCACTCTGCAATTAGATATCTAATGAACAAATCAATTACTAATGGTAGAGTCATAAGATGGTTATTACTTTTACAAGAATTCAACATTGCCATTCTTGATAGGCCTGGAAAACAAAACACAGTAGCAGATTTCCTATCTAGACTCCAAAACATCAAAGATAATACCCCAGTTGAAGATCAATTCCCTGATGAATATCTTTTTGCAATTTCTACTCAAACTCCTTGGTTTTCTGACATTGCTAATTATTTAGTTTCAGGGAAATTTCCTTCAATAATGAATGCAAGAGACAAAAGAAAGATCATTTATGACAATGCAAAATATTCATGGGTTGCTAATGAGTTATACAAAACAAGTCCAGATTTTATCATTAGGAGATGTGTTCGGGAAGATGAGATGCCTGAGATCCTCAAGGCATGTCATGATGAACCTTGTGGTGGACACTTTGCTGATAAAAGGACAACTTATAAGGTCCTTCATTTAGGATACTATTGGCCATCCCTTTTTAAAGATGCTAAAAAGTATGTCAAAAGGTGTGACAGTTGCCAAAGGGTAGGGAAACCTTCTCCTTCAGGTGAGATGCCATTGTAGCCTCAGGTACATATTGAACCTTTTGAGAAATGGGCTTTAGATTTTGTAGGACCTATTAGTCCTCCATCAAGACAAAAGAAATATATATTAGTTTTCACTGATTATGTTACCAAATGGGTAGAAGCCAAGCCATTACTTTCTGCTACTGAAGCATCTGTAGTTAATTTTCTTTTTGAGGATATTTTTACTTGTTTTGGTGTCCCAAGGGAAATTGTTACAGATCAAGGAGCTCAATTTACATCAAAGCTAGTGGAACAAATGATGGAGAGGTACAAAATCAGACACAGAAAATATACTCCTTATCATCCACAAGCAAATGGTCAAGTGGAATCTACCAATAAAGTCATTGAAGGGATCCTAACAAAGACTTTCCATTTACATAGAAGAGATTGGGTAGACAGGCTTCCTGAAGCTTTGTGGGCCTATAGAACTACATGGAGAAGCACAACAGGTCATACTCCCTATGAACTTGTTTATGGAAAACAAGTTTTGTTTCCCATAGAGTTTCAGATTCAAAATTTTAAAATGGCAATTCAGTTAGGACTTGATCTAACAGAGGCACAAAAGTATAGATTGGAGCAGATTAATGAAATGGATGAGATCAGACAAGATGCATTTCAGAAAAAAAAATATAGTCCAATAGAAAAGGAATAGATGGCATGATAATTACATCAAGGAAAATAAGTTCAAAGAAGGTGACTGGGCTCTCTTGTTTGATTCAAAGTTCAAGGATTTTCAAGGAAAATTCCAAACACATTGGCTTGGGCCATATGAAATTATAAGAATTTTTGACAATGGAGCAATCAAAATCAGGAAAATAGATGAATAAAAGGTCACTTTTCTTGTAAATGGTCATAGATTGAAGCTGTATCATAAGCCACTTTCAAGAGAATAATTTGTCAAGAGATTCCAGGAAAACAATGATGTGAAGTTAATGAAGAAGAATTTTTCTTCTTCATCAACTTAGTTGAATTTTCTGAATTCAAAAGCATAAAAAAATAAAATAAAATAAAATAAAAAATAGTAATAATAATAATAATAAAATAAATAAAGTATAAACATGAAAACTAATCATTGATTAGCATGTTTATACAGAAAAGATAAAGTGAAAATCATAATCTTTCTGGCACTTTAGCTTTTCAAATTTTTTTTTCTTCAAGCAGTCATTACAAAATCATAAGTTTCACTCCATCATGTCTCACTTCATTCATATTTCATTCACTCCATTCATTCATATTTCATTCATTCCATTCATCCATACTTCATTCACTTCATTCCATGGTCCATTTCATTCCCATCTCATATTTCTAAATTTGATCTCTTTCTGCAGATTGAGTGTTACAAATCATAAATTGCAGACCACTTTTATGTTTCATTCCACTTCACAATTGTGATTCATTTTATTCCATTACATTTCACCTCACTCCTGATCCATTTCACTATATTTCATGATCCATTTCATACAACACTCCATTCCATGTTTCAAAGTTCCTACAGGTACATTATGAGGCTAGTCAGACATTCTGCAGCCAACTAGACATTCTGCAGCCAGACATCCTGAAGGAAATTATCCAGCAACACTTGTTCAGCAGCAAATCGACCCTGCACACCTATGTCAACAAGAAAAATCAAAGGAATTATGAAGACTGGAGAATCAATGATTTCCAAAGGAGGACAAAGCATATCAAAACCACAAAAATTAAAGGAAAGGCAAAGGTAAAGTTGTAAAATTATTATGATGATAGAATATGAAAGTTATAGTACAGTTAGGTCATGTATGATTCAAAAAGTTGTTTTAATTATTCGTTTTGATCATGCCTATTAAACCTATCATAAAAACTTTGGACAAAATCCCTTCCACTCCGCCATTTCAAATGATCATTTAAAACTTAACAGTTAAGTACTGAAGTGACCTAATCAGTCACGTCACCAGTCGAAGTATTCAGTGATGATTTTGAATTACTCATGAAATGTTTCCGCGGTCTTTTCTTCCATGATGGTTCTCAAATTAATTAACTCATGTAAATCACCCTCACCACATTTCACTCATTCTATAATCTCTTCATATCATCCTTCCGCAGCCAATTCCTACTGCATAAACAAAGAACAACACCTTTGGGGGGGAAAACAACTCTTTGACATCCATTTCCACAGTGGATAGAAGGGCAGGAAATTGAAGGTTGAAAAGAGAAGCTATGGGGCTCATAGTAAGATCCGAACCAGTTGGAACCAAGTACTTGGAGGGTTATCCACAAATTAGAGAAATGCTACAGTAGGCTGGGTGGTTACAATTCTTGGAAAAATTTAATGGTTTTCATAAGGAGGTAACTGTTGAAAATGCAGCAAGATGATGGAGCTTAGTGAAATGAAGTCGCCTTCACTGAGTGGGCCCGCAGGAAAATTCTGGCGCAAAATCTATTTTTAGACTATGTCTATTTTTAGACATATGGAGAATGGTTCAGGGATTCCAGTTTGAGATTCTTGGAGCATTGGTCATGTTGGTAAAAATATATGGGACTCTATTTTTTAGGTCGAAGAGGTCGAAGTCTATTTTTAGACTGTCTCTCCTTAAAATAGGGAAGTCAGATATTATTTACCCTTAATAATATTTAGACTATAAACATCAGTTTACTCTCTTGGAGCACTTCAGTTCGTGCCTTGGAAGTGGCTCATGCATCTGACAGAGGAATTACATTATTCCTAGGGTTTGATGGCATCGTGCATGGTTGACTTCAGTTAAGACTTCAATGGCAGAATTTTGGTGGAGTTAATGAGACAGCTAGTGGAGTTGTGTTCTGTTTATTTTAGTTGAACTGATTGAGATTAGTTTAACTAGCTAATCAATTAGTTATGAGTGGAGTGAATTAAATATTATTTAATTCATTAATTAGTAACTCATTATTCAACTCAAGAACACATAAGTTCACTACATTGCATGATCAGTTCAGTGGAGACTAGTGAAAGAGGTAGATGAAAGGGTGGAGTTAGCTATCAGTGGCGACATCAGTTGTGCATGAGTTTTGCACCACACTTGGAGGATTTGTCCATGAAAATTGCACAGTCAAGCCAAGGAGATTCGAACCTTGGATCTCTATATAGACAGGCCTGGATTGCGCAATAGAGGCAAGGCAATTGGCGGTGAGTTTTGAACCAGTAACCTGTTCAAAACTGAGCTAGATTGTGTGTAACTTCATGAGAAAGTACTGAGTACTTATGAGGAGTATTGTACTGAGTTTGTTACATGATTTCTCCATTATAATATACACAATAGCTGCGGGGTTTTCAGCTATAAGCTTTCCCCATACATAATGTGTTAATGTGTATGATGATTTGATGTGTTATCGCTTGATTTTATTTCTGCATGTTTGATGATCTGAGTGGAAGAGATTATGTGTTGCATATAAATTTGAATTGTATGTGATCAGGATAGTCTTGGTGGATAATTAATCATTATTCAGCAAATTTCTACATGGTATCAGAGCTATTGAAGTTCATATTGATCATCACAGTGATTACAAACTGATTTCGGTAGACAGAGTCTGCATGCGGGCCAGGTAGCCTCCGGATTCATCTTTCTTCGGAAAGTGAAAGGTCTGGTAAACGCCCCTTGCAGTCAATCTCTGTGCTAGAAATAATTTTTTCTCACAGATCTAGAGCGGTTGAGCTTTGAGGTGGAATTCGAAGTTTTGCAGCAATTTTGTTTTCTTGGTGCCAATGTTGAAAATGTCTTTCAACGGTTTGCGACTCGAATATGCTCTTGAAGGTAGTTCGAATTATGTTGCATGGAAGGATCGCATGGAGGCAGTATTAGAAGATAATGGACTGAAGGAGTTCGTAGATACGGATGTCCAAAAGCCCACTGATCCTGCTGAAGTCGAAGCATGGCAAAAGAAGATGGCGAAATGTCGAAGGATCTTGTTGGAGGGCGTCAAGGATCATATTGTATCCAGCCTGCATGGAAAGGCTACTCCATATTTAATGTGGAAAGCTTTGACGGATCTATTCCAGAGTAAGAGTGACCAAAGGAAGCTAGTGCTCAAAGATAAGCTCAGGAACATCAAGATGGAGAAGGGCGACAGTATCGCCAAATACCTCACGAAGTTCACTCAATGCAGAGATGAGCTGGGAAGTGTGGGGGTGACTGTCGAAGACGAGGACATGGTCGACCTGGCTCTCCTTGGTCTTACGAAGGCTTGGCACTCATATCAAGATAGTGTCAATCGTCGGGAGAAGCTGCCGGGATGGGAGCACCTTTGGGTGGATCTCATGCAGGAGGAGATAAGGAGGACTAATCGAGATGGATCTTCATCAAAGGGAGCTGATGAAGAAAACTGCGCTTTGGTTGCCAAAGCAAAGAAGGGGAAGGGTAAGAAAACCTCTCATTCTGGTGCAAAGGGCAAGAAGCAGGATATGGCGAAAGTGAAGTGTTTTCACTGCCATGATCACAGACATTATGCTACCAATTGTCCAAAGAAGAAGAAGAACAAGCAAGCGGGAAGATCTGCAGATGGAGAAGCTTTGGATTCACAGTTCGAGCTTGACTTTTCACTGATCGCATGCTTGGTTTCAAGTGTGTTGGGATCGGTGTGGTTCTTGGACAACGGTGCGTCATTTCATATGATGGGAGATCGGGATTTGTTCTCAGATCTGGAGGACAAAGATTTGGGTGTGCACATCGAGATGGGCGATGATGGTAGATACAGTGCGACTGGTATCGGTACCATATCCTTTCAGAGGGAGTTTGGTAAACCCTTTGTACTGAAGGATGTCATGCATGTACCTGGATTGAAGAAGAACTTGATCTTTGTGGCGATGTTGGAGGATAAGGGGTATGATGTGGTCTTCAGCGAAGGAAAAGCCTTCCTGCGCAGTAAGACTACTGGAGAGACCCGAAAGATAGGGGTTCGGACCAAGAACCTTTATCAGTTGTAGGTAGATGGCTGCGCAGCTATGGCATGCAAAGCGGGAGAAGTGGTGAGCCGGGATGATGAGGGCGAACTGTGGCACAGGAGATTGGGCCACCTTCACCATGGAGCTTTGAATATTCTGCAGCAAATTTCTACTGGGCTTCCTAAGGGCACCCTTGCGCAGTCAGATCAGTGCAAGGGGTGTACTTTAGGGAAGTATGTGAAAGCCACCTTTCACGAGAAGGATAGTCGCGCCACGACGATCCTTGAGAGAGTTCACACAGACGTGTGTGGTCCTTTTTCAGTTGCTTCGACAGCAAAGCACAGGTATTATGTGATCTTTGTTGATGATTTCTCTCGAAAGTGCTGGATCTTCTTCATGCAGAAGAAGAGCGATACATTCGCGAAGTTCTGTGAGTTTAAAGCACTGGTCGAGAAGGAGTCAGGGAAGAAGGTGATTTCTCTAAGGAGTGATAACGATGGTGAATTCATCTCGGCTGAATTCAAGGAGTTATGCAGTGCAGAAGGGATTCGGAGAGAGCTCATCGCACCCCATAACCCATAGCAGAACGGGGTGGCTGAGCGGAAGAACAGAACGATCGTGGGTGTTGCACGGGTGATGTTGCACGATCAAGGCCTACCCCTTCACTTGTGGGCTGAGGCATGCAATACAGCAGTGTATGTGTAGAACCGTTGTCCTCACAAGGTTCTTGGCATGAGTACACCGGAGGAGGCTTATTCTGGCAAGAGGCCTGATATTTCCCATTTGCGGATTTTTGGTTCTCCTGTCTACATGCATGTGACGAAGGATGCGAGAAGGAAGCTGGATCCAACTGCTGAGGTTGGAATATTTGTGGGGTACACTGATACACCTCACAACTACCGGGTGTATATGTCAGACAGTCGCAAGACTGTTGTGCGACGGGATATAAAATTTCAGGAGGAGAAAGCCATGCAGTGTTCGCTTGAGAGGGAGTTACACTTGCATGCAGATGAGGAGTTGTTAGTTCCTAAGGAGGAGCTTCCGGATGTGGATCAGCCACAAGAGGAGGTTCAGGAGGTGGAAGAAACCACCCATGCAGCGCCAACCATCAGAGGGCGCATGCGCACTACAGAAGCTGAGCGACTGGCTCGGGATGCAGAAAAGGTTGTAGGACCACCTACAGCACAGCGCAGACAGAGACAGTCACCGGATCGGTACACTGGATACATGGCTCTTATGAGTCAATGTGTTGTGACAGAGCCATCCTCTTTTGAGGAAGCTGTGGAGGAACCCGCATGGGTTGATGCCATGATCGAAGAATATGATTCGATCACCAGGAACAGTGCATGGGAGATTGTCCCAAGACCGGTTGGGAAATCAGTTGTAGGTTCGCGATGGATCTACAAGGTGAAGCAGGCGGCTGACGGGAGTGTGGAGAAGTACAAGGCGAGATTTGTCGCCCGTGGCTTCTCACAGATCGAGGGGATTGACTATGAGGAGACTTTTGCACTTGTCGCAAGGTACTCTTCCATACGGACGATCCTTGCTCTCTCAGCGCAGATGGGGTGGCACATTCATCAGATGGATGTGAAGACTGCGTTCCTCAATGGAGGTATTGAGGAAGAGGTGTACATAGAGCAGCCTGAAGGTTTTGAGATCTTCAGCAGTGAGTCGCATGTGTGCCGACTCAAGAGAGCACTGTACGGGCTGAAGCAAGCACCTCGTGCTTGGTACACTCAGATAGATAGCTACTTCACCGGGCTTGGATTCTCCAAGAGTGAGGCGGATCCAAACCTGTACCAGATTGTGGTGGAGGGGAAGCTGTTGATCATCGTACCGTATGTAGATGATCTGATTTTGACTGGCGATGAGCAGTTGATACTTTCATGCAAGGAGGATCTTGCACGAGAGTTTGAGATGAAGGACTTGGGCATCCTTCATTATTTCCTGGGATTGGAGATTTGGCAGCGCAACGGAGGACTGCTTGTTTCTCAGGGCAAGTATGCCCGGGAGATTCTGGAGAGGTTCAACATGCAAGGCTGCAAGCCTGTTGACACTCCTCTTCCTGGTGGTTGGAGGAAGGAGGATGCTACTTCAGCGGAGGTAGTGGATGCCACTGTCTATCGACAGTTGGTGGGGTCGCTTATGTATCCGGTCAATACACGACCCGATATATGCTATGCAGTTAACCAGCTTTCGCAAGCTATGGTTAAGCCTACCAAGCTCTTTTGGAAGGCAGGCAAGCATGTATTGCGCTATATTAGAGGCACACCGGGATATGGTTCATGGTACAGACAGGAGGATCAGTTGAGGCAGCATGGCTTCACAGATTGGTATCATCATATCAGAGATTGTGTTCAGTGGAGAATCATGATGCTTTCATATGTTCCCACGGAGGATCAGGATGCCGACATCCTGACGAAGGCACTCACCAGGAGCAAGTTCGAATTCCACAGAGGCAGGATAGGGATTGCAGATAATCCATATCTTGCTAAGAGGGAGTGTTGAGAATGCAGCAAGATGATGGAGCTTAGTGAAATGAAGTCGCCTTCACTAAGTGGGCCCGCAGGCAAATTCTGGCGCAAAGTCTATTTTTAGACTATGTCTATTTTTAGACATATGGAGCATGGTTCGGGGATTCCAGTTTGAGATTCTTGGAGCATTGGTCATGTTGGTAAAAATATATGGGACTCTATTTTTTAGGTCGAAGAGGTCGAAGTCTATTTTTAGACTGCCTCTCCTTAAAATAAGGAAGTCAAATATTATTTACCCTTAATAATATTTAGACTATAAACAACAGTTTACTCTCTTGGAGCACTTTAGTTCGAGCCTTGGAAGTGGCTCATGCATATGATAGAGGAATTACACTATTCCTAGGGTTTGATGGCATCATGCATGGTTGACTTCAGTTAGGACTTCAGTGGCAGAAGTTTGGTGGAGTTAATGAGACAGCTAGTGGAGTTGTGTTCTGTTTATTTTAGTTGAACTGATTGAGATTAGTTTAACTAGATAATCAATTAGTTATGAGTGGATTGAATTAAATATTATTTAATTCATTAATTAGTAACTCATTATTCAACTCAAGAACACATCAGTTCACTACAGTGCATGATCAGTTCAGTGGAGACCAGTGAAAGAGATAGATGAAAGGGTGGAGTTAGCTATCAGTGGCGACATCAGTTGTGCATGAGTTTTGCACCACACTTGGAGGAATTGCCCATGATGATTACGCTATCAAGCCAAGGGGATTCGAACCTTGGATATCTATATATACAGGCCATGATTGTGCAATAGAGGCAAGGAAATTGGCGGTGAGTTTTCAACTAGTAACCTGTTCAAAATTGAGCTAGATTGTGTGTAACTTTATGAGAAAGTACTGAGTACTTGTGAGGAGTATTGCACTGAGTTTGTTACATGATTTCCACAGAATATACAATACAGTAGAAGCTTTCATATGCAGAAGCTCATATTACACCTCCTATTAATGTGTGGCAGATGATTTGATGTGTTATCACATTTATTTATAAAAAGTTTGTTGATTTGAGGAAGAGATAGGGCAGAATTAATTGTATGTGATCAGGATAGTCTCGGTGGATAATTAATCATTATTCAGCAAATTTCTATAGTAACTAAAACATTTTCACGGTCCTTCAATGGAGCAGAGGTCGAAATAGGAGATATATAATTCACTATTACAGAGGCTTTCATTGCAGAAGCAATGGAATTACCCAGGCAAGGAGAACGGTGGTTCAAAAATAGGGAATTTCATAATGAGGCATGGAGGCAAATGCTTGAAACACCAGGTATGGATGTTTCCATTTTTAAGAAGGGTATTCCTAGCTCAACACTGAAGAATAAATGGTGGAATATGTTGCTCATTTTTCAAAAATTTATAACTTGTGAGGGAAGGTTTGGTACCCTCTATGTTTATCATATTTGGTTAATGATGCATTTCTTAGATGAAGAAATTAATTTACCGTTTTTCCTACTTCATAGTCTGAAGAGAATGGCCTCTAATGCACAAAAAAGGGTTCAATTCTTGGAAACCACTTTGTACCATCACAGCCTAGTTAAAATCCTAATTGAACATCATTTGAGAAAAGTGGGAGACAATTGGGATGAATTTCTAGTAAGGAATCACTTTGAAGAACCCAAGGAACTCCCATATGAAGGCAAGCCTACAAGAAGAAGAAGGAAAAGGAAATTTTCCGAAGCTGTTGAAACTGAAACTGGTAAGTCTATACAAGAGGACAATGAAGAGATAATTTCTGAGAAATTGACTGAAATTAGGAAACAGCTTAAAAAAGAGAAGATGATAAGAAGGTATGCCAAGGAGAGAGGTGAAGGACCATCTCAACCAAGACGAAGCCACAAACTTAGAGGTATATTGAAGAAAACATGGATTAGACAAACGGGAATCATAAACATTGAAGATGAAGAGACACCAACTGCTAGATCACCTGAGCACCAATATGAACAGAATCTTGATGAAGAAACTCCATAGATAGACCTAGCTCAACAACAAATTTATAATTATATTGAGAGATTAGAGAATAGAGCCTCAGAAAGTAGAGATAGAACTCCTAGCCCACCAAAATATGCAATTGATGTACTAATAAGAGAAAAATATGAGTTAGAAGTACTCAATAGGCATATCAAAAATGAGAATGAAATTTTAAGGGAGCAGGTTAAGATGAAAAATGATATGAATACAAATCTCTCTCTGGAAATGGAAAAGTTGTACAAGGCTAGTGAGAAATTGAAGAAGAAAAAAAAAAAGTTGAGCAGGGCACTTATAAATTTGAGATTCAAGTTGGTCATAAAGAAGCCTAGGAGGCCATTAAATATCAGGCAAAGCAGAAGAAGGAGCCTAGATGTTCTAGCAGAAGTCTCAGAATATATGGGCTGATTTCATGAGGACATGCAAAAACTTTGCAGTGGGGGTATGTTGAGCCCCAAAGATGTCATTTTCTTCCACCACATTTCACTTCATTTCCTTTGTTCCTTATCAATTACAGGCTTAAATTATCAATAGGATTAATTAAATTTTCTTTAAGAATGTATATAATGACTAACTTGCTACACTTTCATGGTTTTGTTGTTGTAGTAATTTTTTACTAGATTTAGCTACAGAATGCAGCCATTCTGTAGCTAGTTTCCGATTCTGCAGTTGTCTTCATGTTTTCACAGGTTCCAAGTGTCACCTCAAGGAAAAACGCATATGGGTGAATTCCAGACTTCATCCACATCATTCCTTGCTCCCTACGAAGTCTGAGCAGAATTCTACAGGTGGTTATGCATGTGGGAAATCAAAACTAGGAGATAGACTTCTAATAGGACAAGGACTGTACAGAGGTCCTTAATCATAGTACGAAACCACCACCAGAGTCATAATTTTATTTTATTTGGGAAAGAGATTTATTCCTATTTTATCTCAATGGCAGTTATGTAATTTTCTTATAATAATGACTCGGGAGACCGAGAAACAGCTAGCTAGATTTATGTTTTGTTGCTAGATCTCAGAAGACCGTAATACTCTGTTTTTGAAATACTTTTCCTTTAATGAAAGAAGCATTGCTTTATTTCAAGATATGAGGAAATATTGAGGATATTTGTATGTTGATCCAGTGGTAGAGGGCCCCTACTGCCCGAGAAGCTTTATGCACATTGCTTAGATAAGCAACTTTAGCCTTGTTGCATTCCTAGTCTAAGCAATTTTCTGAACTTTGTGTTTTATATTCACTTGCATTGGATGCTACAGTTTAGTCTTGTTCTTACGAATTATTCCAAAATATCGCTAATATTGAATGAGGTATAACTGTAGTATTTTAGGAGTTAGTTTCATTTCTTTGAACTTTATGTTTTTGTGCTCAATTACATCAGTTGTTACAGCTAGTCTTGTTCTTATTAATCTCTTCCAAAATATCACTAACTCTGGATGAGACATAGCTGTGGTGTTTCATAGCTTACTACGTTTTGTTGAACTTTATGTTTTTATGCTCATTTAAATCACATGTTACAGCTAGTCCTATTCTACGAATTATTCCAAAATACCACTAACCCCGAATAAGACAGCGTTGAAACATTTCAGTGATTAGTTGCATTATAAGTGTAGTTGTAGTACTCCGGAGATTAATGGTGCACTAGTTCAGTTTCTGTTCACTGTATTTCAAGTTAGTTTAATGGCACTCTAGCTCAAATTTTGTTCACTATATTTCAAGCTAGGATAATGGCATTCTAGTACAGTTGTGGTCACTGTATTTCAAGTTTGAATGATTGCATTTTAGTTCAGCTTTATCCATTGTATTGTTAGTTTTATTAGTGAGTTGTATGCTAGTTTTTTTCATGGAAAATTTTAGGGGCTAATATTCGCAGGTGGGCTAATTTTCCATGGGTTTTCCAAAAAAAAGATTCGCCAATTTCCATTTTTTTATAAAAGTGATTTGCCCAAATTTTACAATATAAAATTATTTTACGTTAAAAATCTCCAACATTATATAGACAATATATATAATATCATTATAAATTTTAATAATTTTATAAATACATCAATAAATATTTTATAGTTTGCATATTAGGGACTAGTAAGATTCGCCAATTTTTTAAACTTCAAGATAATTTTCCATCCTTAAAATTATCCCTGGTTTTTTTCCATTAGATTTCAAGGCCTTCATTATTTACAAACTACTCTTGTTATTAATCTCTTCCAATGCATCATCATATGGACAGGAATTAGTGATATCAGTTCAAGGCCTTGATTGTTCTGCAATCTCTTATAATTGTGCAAATAGCCTTTTTCCCAAAACTATTTCAAAAGACTTCTAATTTCCGAATAAGGCTTAGTAGTGAAAATTTAAGTTGCAGAATGGATTAATCTCAGTGTCATAGGTTAATTTAGAGTAGAATTCCTCACTGTGTTGCAGACTATCTTTTCCAAATATCTTCCAACAAATTTCTAGCCATGGATAAGATTTTCTCTGTGATCTTGTAGGTGTTTGCTTACTTAGAAGAACCTCATGGCACTAACTTATCCTTTTCCCAAGCTATTCCAACATATTTCTAATGAATGAATGGGATTGAGTTTATGGTATGAGTTATTGAGTTCATGTTGTGAGTTATTGAGTTCTTGCTCTGAGTTATTTTTCTTTTTAAATTATTACATTTTATGTTCTCAAGAGCCATACATAATTTAGAATAGGTTTCACTCTGTTTTAGTGTGACGAAAAACTTCTCTTTGCCCAAAATTAGTTCTTTTCCCTCTTATAATAAAAACACAAAACCAAAAACATTGGAAAAACACTAAACACAACGTAGTGAGAAACAAATACCTAGGCACATGTAGTGCACTTCACTTCAATAATTTACTAACCCTGGTTGAAAATTTATGACCTCAATTTAGGAACACTAAGTTGAGCAGACAACATGTACAAATTGTTTTGGTACATGCATGTGCTCTAGTATCAATTGAAAGTATCAAGGATATACATGTGCATTGATGAAAAATGCTACATGTATCAAGGATATATATATATATATATGTTCTAGAATGAAATTAACCGGAACTAGTTTTTCTATGTGCATTGATGAAAAACTAGTTGGATTTTCTGGTAAAAAGTATCCACAATGTAAATAAATCATATGCAGTATAGTTTTGTATGAAAATTCCTTTTAGACAAGAAACTCAGAGCACTTCTCCGACTTTTGGTGGGATTTGACCCACATCTCTATTCCTGATTGAAAATCTAGTACAAAACTTGTTTGTCCAATGGTCGGATATGTTCAATGTGCATTGATGAAAAATGTTACTTACATATTGGATATATATGTTCTAGAATGAAATTAATTGTTCAAGTATTTTTACTATGTGCATTGATGAAAAATGATTTAAATGTACTCAATATATATGTTCTAGAATGCAATTTTAACTAAAAGTAGTTTTTCTATTTGCATTGATGAAAAATCGTATTGCATATATATACAGGAACTTAATGTGCCCACTTTTTCTTGTGAGTTTTTTTGGTAAAATGTATCCATGCAATGTAAATAGATCATCCACAATATAGTTTTTTATGAAGATTCCTTCCAGACAAGAGACTCAGAGCACTTCTCCGACTTCTGGTGGGATTTGACCCACATCTCTATTCCTGATTGAAAATCTAGTACAAAATTTGTCTGTCCAATGGTCAAATATATGTTCTATGTTCTAGAATGAAATTAATTGAATTTCATCAATTTACCAAATTATAAATCAACAAGGCTACCTATTTGAATGCATTAATGACATTGACCCAAATTCAACAAACATATATGTACTTCTTATATTTCCAATCAAAATTAAAGGGATAATGTGTACATATATCTACTTCTTTAAACTCTTCTTTCAATTAGAGCTCAATTGATACATGGTTAGTTTCATTGAAAATCTATGTTCTTCCTATTGGAAATTTTTTCAGTCAAACAAGACTATGTAGAGATCAAAATCAATCTTAAGATTCCAAATGTACTTCAACCATCCAAAACTTGAGCGTTAAAAACTTTTTGATTAAATCAAAACAATACAAGTCACATAGGAGTCTTCTATCTCAGCCAAATTTAGATTTAAACCATCCAAAACTTAGATCAAAACATTTAACATTATATCAAAACATTTAACATTTAACATTAAATCAAAATTAAAGGGATTTACATATAACTACTTCTTTACTCTTTTTGATTAAATCAAAACAATACTTCACATGGGAGTCTTCCATCTAGGCCAAATGTTGATTTAAACCATCCAAAACTTAAATCAAAACATTTAACATGTTATATCTTGAAACATTTAACATTTAACATTAAATCAAAATTAAAGGGATTTACATATAACTACTTTAATCTTTTTGAATATATCAAAACAATACTTTAAATAAGAGTATCTTCCATCTAGGCCAAATGTAGATTGAAACCATCCAAAACTTAGATCAAAACATTTAACATAAATAACATTAAATCAAAATTAAATGGATTTACATATATACAACTACTTCTTAACTCTTTTTTATTCAATCATAACAATATTTCACATGGAAGTCTTCCATCTAGGCTAAATGTAGATTGAAACCATCCAAAACTTATATCAAAACATTTAACATTTAAAATTAAATCAAAATTAAAGGATAAATACATATATATAACTGTAATGAATATAATGTACATAGCGAGACCCGTCTCCTGGGTTACCCAACTAGCCAACACCAAAGGGGGTATGAATCATAAAAACAGAAAAGGGACTACCCATAACCGGGAAAAATCTAAAGAGGACCTGACATCAGGCTAGATATTGATGTGTGTAGGAGGATTCTCCTCCACAATTAGACAACCGTAGTCCTTCGGATCATCATCTACTCCCTTGGAGTGTTGGGAGGAGTTTTCGTTGCTTGCGCCATCGCTGTTGGAGCTCATCGAGGTGGATTTGACTGGAAGAGCTGCCGAATTTCTGGTGTCCTGGAGCTGATGGGCTAGGATGGTGGAATTTCTTCACCGCTTCCTGGAACTAGAAGCACTTTCATCTTGCGGATCCTCCTGAAAAGAGATGGAAATGGTTGCCGCAATTCACGGTCTGACCATAGCGCTGGTGAAGTGAAATTGTGCTTCATTTCTTTCTGGAGGAGGGTGGCTACCTATGTCATGGATGGAAAGAGGAGAGTGAGAGCTAGCACTCCTGCCCCCTCCAACCCTACCCCCACCTCCCCTTCTGAAATGCATTCGTTGTTTACGCATGGGGTCTTCCATAGGCCAAATGTAGATTGAAACCATAAAAAACTTAGATCAAAACATTTAACATTATATCAAAACATTTAAAACATTTAACATTAAATCAAAATTAAATGGATTTAAATTTAAAAAACATTTAACATTAAATCAAAATTAAAGGAATTTACATTGAATGTAGATTAAAATGGTATCCAAAACTTAAGTTTTAATTTTTTTTTTATTATATATCATGCAACATTAAAACATTAAACATTTAAAATATTAAATATCACATGCGAAATGTAGATTGAAACCATCCAAAACTTGAGTTTTAAAAACTTTTTGATTATATATATCATGCAACATTACTTCACATGCCATGCCAATTATATTCAACTTTCCAATAGAAACATTTAACATTATACCACATGTGCCAAATGTAGATTGAAACCATCCAAAACTTAAGTTTTAAAAACTTTTTGATTATATATCGTGCAACATTAAAACATTAAATATCACATGCGAAATGTAGATTGAAACCATCCAAAACTTGAGTTTTGAAAACTTTTTGATTATATCATACATAACATTACTTCACATGCCATGCCAATTATAGTTCAACTATCCAATAGAAACATTTAACATTATAACACATGTGCAAAATGTAGATTGAAACCATCCAAAAATTAAGTTTTAAAAACTTTTTGATTATATATCGTGCAACATTAAAACATTAAACATTTAAAACATTAAATATCACATGCGGAATGTAGATTGAAACCATCCAAAACTTGAGTTTTGAAATTTTTTTGATTATATCATACATAACATTACTTCACATGCCATGCCAATTATAGTTCAACTATCCAATAAAAACATTTAACATTATATCACATGGCAAATGTAGATTGAAACCATCCAAAATTTTTAACTTTCAATTTAACAAAAAATTATAGATCACAACATTACTTCACATGCCAAATGTACTCCAAGCATCCAAAACTTAAATTTTAAAAACAAAACAAATTATAACACATCATTACATAACATGCCAAATGTAGTTCAGAAGCAAAACAAAACTTAAATTTAAAAAACAAAACAAATTATAACACATCATTACATAACATGCCAAATGTAGTTCAGATGACAACATTAATTTATAGATGACAACATTACTAGTAGTTCAATTATCCAAAACTTAAAAGTTTTAAAAACCAAACAAATTATATAACAACATTAATTCACATTCACATGCCAAAAGTACTAAAACCATCCAAAAATTAACTTTTTGGAACAAAACAAATTATATTAACACTGTAATAAAATATGTCCAAAAATTGCAGATCTCACAAGTATCAAACTGTATCAAGTTATATATATATGACAGTGCATCTAGATAATATATAAAAAAGAAAATTTAAGACTATCTAAATCTTGAAATCAAATCTACAAATCATGTCCATCAAATAGAGATGGATCTAGCATCTTTCCTATCAGGGTCTCAATCCACGCACTATCATGTGAAGCATGGGAAACCTACATACACAATGCACATGTACTTGAACATTAAAATTTGATGTTTTAAAAATGAGTGAGAATATATATAGAACTTCATGTAAAAAACAAAATATAACAAAAAAATCATGCAATACCTCATGAGGTTCCCTCTCCATTTGATCAACAAGTTCCGCCCCCATAGGAACATCTGCAACAGTAAACTATACAATACACACATATATATATATATATATATATATATTAAAAAATTTCAAATGAAAATGCACATGTACATATATAAACTTATTTTCAATAATATTAAAAAAAAAGTTAGACAACTTGTTCAAATGGTGTGGATGTTCCTATCTCCGTCGCTAGAGTCCGTGGATTAAAGAAATCTTCTATAGGAACCTAAATTCAAAAAATTTAAAATAACTCAATATATATATATATATATATCTCAATTTTTAATGGAAATTTTTAAGGTGGAATATATATATATATATATATATAACTTAAACATAAATTTTAAAAGTGAAAAATTTTCCATACTTGTGGCTCATCTCCTAAGGAAGTAGAAAGTACATCTCCCAAGGAAGAATAAGGTACCTCCATCCCAAAAACATCCGACTGAATCAAAATCTGTTAAAACATTTTATCATTATATATACATACATGTACATGTGTGCACAATTATTTATTTTAAAATATCACTTAAAAAACACTAACATTTTCCAACATATCTTGATGGTGAGACCCATCTGCATTGTTTGAACCAGAGGTCCCGAACGTGATATTAACATTTTCGTCATTCATCATGCGTGACAACTGCAAATGGTGTTTTAACATATAATGATACATTTTTGTTAGATTAATGTACATACAAATAAATGTATACATGTACATACACATGTATTTATTACAAATTGTACACATGTATATGTATGTTAAAATAATTTCAAACCCTAAGGTCATTAACACATACCGTTCCCGTGCCCTCTTCCTCATGAAGAATTAGGTCTTGAAAACCATTGCGACAATTTTTTGCATATTTTTGGAGATATTCAACATTCATGTTGTCAATCTCTTCATCTGTACAATACACAAAATTGGCACATGCATTTTCACGTGCTCTTTGTCTATTTAGACAAACATCGACTCCACCCAATCCGCTGTAAACATTGTCGATCATGACATCCCTTGCTTCTCGACTTATTTGAGAAGTCACATCCATCTCTGACCGCAGAGTTTCGACCCGAAAAGGTCGACTCACCAATGGCGGCTTAGGGCAAGGCAACTCCACATCTCACTTAGCGCCCTTACGGTCATACAATCGACCTTTCCCCAGACCAAAAAATTCTGACGGAAGGTCATTGTAGTTGGGTTTCATACCCAAAAAAAATTCTGTGTAAAAAATTTGTGCAAAATAAACAGGAACCTCGTCGTTCCATGGGAGCCTTCCATAGGCCGCAAGGTGCCTATCATACAAATAGCGAGCTATATTTGGGTGCTTGAAATATTGCACCTTCAACATTTTTCTTTTTGGCCCTTCCTTGAAATTAAACATTGACTTGGCCACATCTTTTGTAAATTTTTGTTTTACATCCTCCCATTTATCTGGACCCATTACTATTTCCTTTCTCTTTCTCATCACTTCTACAAATGTATCAGTCGTTGGCCCAAGATTTTTGTACACATTTACAATTTCGCCCAATGAATGTGTAACTATTTCAAGGCTTTGTCGACTCTCAGCAGGTAGAGACAAAACCACGAGATCTCTCTGCAATTTTGCATGAAGTTTTTCACACCTTTGTAAGGTGCATTGCGCCATGTTTGTTTCCCATGGTATATTAGTAATGTTGGCCGGATAAGCTGTGCTGGGTAGACAACCTTCTTCTTGAATGTAGCGGTCTGCCCTGCATCTATTTTGACCACTAGTTGGAACATTTTTGGCCTCTGCATCAATTATATATAATTTCGTATATTAGAAAAAACACATGTAAAAAAAGTTGTACAAATTTAATGAAAAAAATATTGAAATTGATGGCAACCTTGACGTTTTTGGTTAGCATCTTCTCCAACATGACCCTGCTGAGAACCAGACCCAGAACGACCCTGCTGAGAACCAGACCCAAAATGACCCTACTAAGAACCAGCAGCCGTTGATTG
>CM076582.1:761881115-762087823 GCA_034641835.2 Pinus albicaulis | reverse complement strand
GAAAGACTCAACTAAAAACCTCACTATCTATATATTGCATAAGCCAAATAATATGAGAATATTACAATTCTTTTCTCCAAGTTGAGAAACATATGCACTATCTCTATCTGTCTCAATAATTCCTAGACAAGCTTGGTTCAATACTAACCAATGTCTTTCTTTCCCAAGTCCCTATTTCCTTATGCAGATTCCTTAGGTAATTAGTCCCTAATAATTATGGAAACTCCCCAATAATTATTGCGCAATACATCACGACTCTTCCTCTGACTCCATGCACCACCTGTACAATTGGATGATTATACAACTGATAGTACACTTCCATTTAACTCCAATCTCAACTGGTTCTTTCTCAGAACATGAGTTATTTATGAAAGAATTATTAGTTATCTGATTGATCACTTAATGTGAATTAAATCTAATTTTCACATTTTTATTTCTCTCCAGTTCCTCGATCATTTATAATTAGTTAAACTAACTTTAACTATGATAAACTAAGTTAATTAATTAAAACTCATAATAAACTCAACCATAGCTCATGTTGTTATGAAATCCCTCACCGAGCTGGGATGTCTAAAGATAAGGAGCCTTATACTGCAAAGCAAATACAACACAGGTCATTGGAAGAATTATCAAAATGCATAGAACTTCAGCAAGAAAACAAAGAGATTCTGCCCAATGGATGAGGCACTGGTCTGCTAAAAGCCATAGATTGATAAACTGAGGTTCTGGACACCTAAAAGACAGCTATCCTCCCCAAGTGGAGCGACTGTTAGCCATCCATAATTTTGACATATTAAAAGATGGCTAAAAAAACTATTTTTAGCCTTCAAGAAACAAATTTGGAGAAAATATGTGAGTTCTTGAAGCCTTGTTGTGTCTCTTGTCCAAGGATCCATATCACTGATATCTTCAGTCAAATAGCCCTGCTGATTCATAAAGAAAACTGCCTTCAAACTCATAATCCTCATCATTTCTCCATTTCAAAATGTGTCCTTAATTTCCCCCCATTTTCCCCTCTATGACCTTCATTTACCCTTCATTCCCCATCAAATCCCCTTTAAACCTAATGCAATCCCTTTATTCAGGTTTAAATCCATTTTTTCCCCCTATCGAAACCCTAAAATTCCTTCAAAATTCTTCATTTTTAGTCCAAATCCTTCATTTTAAAATATCAGGCCTTAAGCCCCTTTCGCTTAAGCCTGACCCCATTTTCTGCCACAAGATCGAGCCTCGTGACCGAGCGCTAAGCCCATCGGCAATCGCACGTCACTCTTTCCAAGTTCCTGCTTCCAAGTTTTATGTTTCGCCAATGGCCGATCCTCCAATAAGATCTGGACCATCCATTACCCAAGATCTGATGGCCATCACATGCTCCATCGCATCGGTGCATCGCATTGGGGTTTGCCCTTTCCCTTCTGCCTTCCCTTCTCCACCGATGATCATCCCCCGTTGATGGAATCCTAGCCGTTGATCTCTCCCAGATCCAACGGTCCTTGCTCCATCGCTCTTCGCCTTCCCCATAGGCATCGCACTTCGGCGATTCCAATTTCCACTTCCCAAACCTTTTTCCCCCGCCGATGCCTTTTCCTAATCGCATCTCCACCATTGATCTCATCCCTAATCCAAAGGCTCTCGCTCCAACAACATATTGCAATCACTCCCTCCGCATTTCCTCCTCCCGTCTGTCTGGATCTCCGATATGCGAAGCCCCCAATTCAATCGCAGCCACCCATTTCTCCAGATCCAACAGCCCATATTACTCCCGCATTTTCAACCCTTCCCTTTCCATTCTCCTTCATCGCCAGATCCAAACCATTGATCCTCACAATCCAACGGCTCCCATTGATCCCCTCTTTTCAACTCCGCCCAATAGCTTTTCACTACCTGAAAAAACTGATGACGTCATCCGCCGAGTCCCACCTTTCTTCCTCCTGCACATCCTTTCTCCCTTCACTTTTGATCTCATCCGTTGATCTCTCAGATCTGACGGTCTAGAACTGTTTTCACTCCCAATCCACCAAAATAATTTAACACCCAAATTCAATGTGAAATGGGTGGTTTTAGAGGGACAGGTGTCAACACCTGAGCCCTATCGCGTTCGCTCGAGGTAAAACCACTTACCGCCCCGGCCCCATGTGAAAATCGCCTCTGGTTTTTCGCAAAACTTCCTTTTGCACAGTTTCGCACCAGATTGGATTCAAACCATGTTTTCACCATGGAAACGCTTCCGCTACATTCCCTGCCTCCGCACTGCTCCTTCGCCTTCACCCGAGCCTTCTAAAGCAGTCTACCCCTCATCGCAAGATTTATTTAACTAGTTTTCTGTCTGTGCAAGTTTTCATGGAATTTTAAGTATGTGGGCCATCTCACAGCCAATCACAGTGGCTCGAGGCCGAGTTTGACGATCCTCCATGCCCAGGAAGTAGAGAAAAAATATGCAGAGGGTCAATTTGATGTCCAAGTCAATGGATCATGACCATTGGCCATTCTATAGGACCCTCCATCATAGAAGGCCAGTTCTTCCACTACTAGCAGTACCGCATTCTTCAGCACAGAAGGCCAGCTCTTCCACTACTAACGGTATTTCCTTCGCCAGCAGCAGAAGTGGCTTCACCTCATCAAACATCAATGATAATTCACGACTGGGCCTTTGTGGCCTTTTTACCTTATGTTCTTTTCACTTTGTCATTTCGGGTGAAATCCTTATTTCACTCCTGTAGTTTTTACTTTCAGTTAGTAAATTGTTTACATTTCAGTTAGAAACGGATTTAGGCCTGCATTGTAAGATGATGAGAGGCAGTTAAACCTCATCATCATTTCTATTTTTTATTTAGACTTGAAACAGCATACAAGCACGCGGGGAAGGTATTTTCCCAAAATATCTTCTCGCGCATAGGAATCTAAGGTTATAAAAACAGGAAGAAAACACTAACAAAAGGTTCCATATTTTCCAAAGGACTCACTAACTTGAATATTCTGTATGTATTTGGTATGAACTTTAATAGTGGATGTTTGAAGATCCCATAGGGACTCAGTAATAAGAATTTTTGCTAGAATTGGGGATTCCACTCGGGATGATTCACAGTTTGTAACTCTTCTCCTTGTTTTTTAATATAAATGTTCATTTCGTGTCTCTCTACATCTCTTGTATCTAAATTCTCTGGAATGCGAGTGCTCCCATGCTTAAATGTGAATTTATCATAGCAGATACTCATATTTACTCATCTATAGCGCTTTAAATATGGCTCAGGCATGATACTTTGTTTCATTTTCTATCTCTTCCGTCGTTCTTCCGATACTAAGTACAATGGATTCTTATCCTTGAACGAGCCCAGATATATCGATTTTTATCTCTGAATAAGCCCAGTATATATGGATTCTTATCCTTGAAGAAGCTCGGTTATATTTGATATCTTACTCTATCTTTTGCCATAGTCATCACTCACATATAACTTGATAACTGTGTATTCATTTTAGAAGTCAGCCCCCTTTTATAGAATTCTATTTTAAAGTTGTCTGATGCATTTACTTATTGTAGTTTGTACTCAGTTTCTATAGTTTTCCTAGTTGTTGTGTTTAACTTTGGGGTTTTGGTTCCACCCTTATTAAAACCATTCATCTAAATGATAGTTGCATGACAGCCAAACATTTCCAACTGCAGTCATTTGAGTCATATGCTCCTTGCATTTAAGATGTCCTAGGCACTGGTCTTTATACAACTCAAGGCTGTCTCTAGGAGCTACAACATCTTTCTGGTGCCATTTCTGGGGAAAGAATTTAAAGAACTAAATCCCCGGGCCTCGACAAATATTCATCCACCCTTTAGAATAGGTGAGCAGGAAGGGTTTGGAGTTGTAGATCCCTCACCTTGGCGACTCCACTGTCCTTCAAAGGATAAATATATTTGTAGTCCTGGCTTCCCGAAAGCCACACCTGAAGTCAGATACAACCCAGTTGAGAACACCTTCAGTGTCTGATATAGAGAAGATTTTGCAAAAGAGAAGTTTGAGAGAAAGACAATCAGATTATACGAATATTCCCAGATTCTCCCTGGAAGACTCTCCATCCTCCTCTCAATTAGCTCAAGATCAAGGTCCTGATTCTACTGCAAGAACCCTTGACTATACTGTTAGACTCCTATACCAATAGGTGTCATTTTTCATGATTGTCTTGATTGAACTATGGAATATGTTCAAACCTTTTTCTTGAGCAAAGGTGTTCCATATTCTTGAAAAACCAAAAAAATCAAAAAAATGTTAAATATATAAAGAGGGTATACCCTAAAAGAAAAATCAATGGGTAAGAAAATGAAAGAAATGAACCCCAAGAAAAAAATAGACCAAGGAAAGTGTGCAAATCCAAATGCCACTACTATTTCATTTGTTGCAATAAAGCAATTGTGTGCAGCTTGTCAACTTTTGCCACAATTTATGAAGGGTCAAACTGTATAAACTTGACTCATTCATGTTTCAATTTCATGTTGTAGAATAGAGAATAAATATCTGACCAAACAGTTTAATCTTGGCAGATAAGTAGATAGGTAGAGTTAATAAAAGGTGCTCAACAGTTTAATCTGAGCCCTTGGATGTAATAAGGGTAGAATTAGATAGATTGGCCATGTAAAAAGAAAAAGGTTGATAAGGGTTTGCAAGTCCAAATGCACCCTAATAAAGAAGAAAAAATGGTAGTGTAAAGTAGATAGGGTAGGTAGATGGTGTTGCCCAAGTTTCATGTGATGAATGATGGTGCTAAATGTGTTTAATCTTTTACTTTCATCACAAATATTGAAGTAGAAAATGCACTGGAAAATTCACAGAAAGAAAAGTCAAAATCATTAACTTCCCACATCACTTTTTCCCTAAGATTTTTACTAGTTTCCCAAAGTGCTAAGGTATTTGGAGATTAGAGGGGCTCAAGGCATTTCCTTGACTTTTGGAGGGACCGCACCCTTGGCATAATGATAAAAAAGACCTAAGTACTTGAGATTATTTACCATTATAATCATTCACCTTTAACCTTTTCCTAAGTAAAATCCAATTTTACTTAGGAAAATCGTCCTATATTTCATAAAATCCCCTCAAAATTACTTTCTATTCTATGTTTAAGTTAGATGATGTAATTTACTTCAGAAATCTTTACTTTCTTAGTTATAGTCAAGTATTTTGAGTTTACCCTGTCCTTTGTCATATTAATTTCTGATTTATTTATTAAATCCCTAGTAGAAAGACCTTATCCTATAGTACTTAACTCCTTTTACATAAATATCCAAAAATCCCCTCTTATTATAAGTTTTAGCCAAAGTTTATCAAATCCCCTTTAATTAATGAAAAAACCCCCAATAAAAACCCGTTGGCTAAAAATACCCATATAAGTTATTCCCTACCCCTATGGTTTATAAATAACATTTATTTATTGCCATATAATAAGAAATTCGAAAGGTTTAAACATACTTTTTTATGTTTTAAACGAAAAATAAATAAAAACCAAAGTTCCGTTACGACCCCGACCCTTTATAACCATGGGATTAATTAATTACTTGGATTAATTAATAACCGATATCTCCACCAATCAGACGCCGCCCGGAATGATTAATTAACCACTAATTACGTCGGGCCCGTGCTTTAACTCCCCTGCCATCTCCCCGTCCTGTCATCCGTCCGATCTCCCGCTACGAGATCTACGGCCAGCATTCATTCCGCTAGCCTTCCAACATCCGAACGATAACCCACGGGGGCATGGTGGTTTTGGAATAGTCCTCCGACCACGTGTCCGTTGATCAATGGAATCGCTCCCTCCGCGCTCAATACCACCATTGCCCATAAGCGGTGCGGAAATTACCGCTTATCGCCCGACCCCTGCCACATGTCATCCCGTACCTTGATGATGTCATTCCTCGATAAAATAAAAATCCCTTTTGACTTTTTAATAAAACAAATTTTGCGTTTTTTCTGTCATTTTCATTACTGAAAGCGACTGTGCCTTCCACTGCGAAATTCAAATTTTCACTGAAAGTTACTGTTTTATCCAATTTCGCTCGAGAATTCCACCGGACCAGTGTTCAAGCATCTTCTTGCCACCACTAGATACCTGTTAAATTCCAGTTTGCCTCCAAAAACAGGTATTTATTCTATTGCGCTCCGAACTTTAAAAGAAACTCTGTGTTCCTTGTTTTTCCACTGGATCAGTGTTAAAATCTTGTCACTAAGATCATTCCCTGATTTTTAAAACTGTGAATTGTTGTCCCAAACCTGCGACTGTGCCAATTTCCCTCATTAAAACTAAAATCACGTCATTTATGTGAAGAAAACCCAGAAACTTCCATTTTGAACACACAAGAACCAAAATGGAAGCTCTGACGGCCCTGAATGTAACCCCATTGAATGCCCCTCACAGAGAGTTAGAATATTTACCATTAGTAGATAAAGACTTTCAAATTAAAGATTTGGTTTTCGATGAAAGTCCCCTTCGAAGCTATTGTCGCTACAGAGACGATTATTCGAAGGGTCTGGATGTCATTGGATTGTGGGAATCCAATTTCCCGAGATATCTTATCCCCTCAGTCTATGTTTTCCCAGAAATTATCCACTACTATCATTCTAACTATGATCCAACTCAAAGAGCAGTAATGTCCCCTGACCAGAGTGTCCTTTTCCCCATCACTCCTCAAGCTATCAATGAAATGCTCCATTTTGAACCTGATCAAGAGCTAACTCCATTGTCTATGGAAGAACTGATTGAAAAGTCTAATCAATTGTCCCCAAAAAAATTGAAGTGTATTTGCCAAAATTTTATGTTGCCTGAACATCAACCTAAGGGGCCACCTCCATATGGTTTTTCTTACTTTAATAATTTAGGCAGACTTATCCTGAATATGATATCCTTTATCATGGGGTTCAGTACAAGTGAATATGTTGATGAAATCACCCTGGTATTGTTGTCTATCTTTACTCCTAGGCAACCTCCTGCAGTAAAATATGACTTTTCCTCTTTTATTGCCAATAAAATCCATGACAAGTTCATGAAGCTAGATAATGAGAAAGTGTTTAAATATTCCTCAGTCATTTACCATCTCATTATCTATTATCAATCAGAAAAGTTTCCTTTTCCTGTTAAAAATCTTGATGCAAAGGGAAACCCTAGATCTGTGATATTTTGGTCTGCCATAACTCACTCTTCCTATAATTCTCCCTATTCCTATGCTGAGTTCATCGATCTTTTTGTATACCCTGCAACTACCTTGTTGACTGGAATTCCCCCTCCAAGGCTCAGTAATGAGATTAAGAAGACTTTGCAGCTTTCAAGGACATATAAAGTTGGGGACTGGTATTTATACCAAAATCATTCAGTCATCAGAATATATGGATGTGAATTGTATCCATTCAAGTTGCCAAAATATGTGCCTATGAGACTTTTTGCCTTAGAATATTTTAGGCAAATGAATAATTCTGATATTATTCATTTTTGTAGTGTGAAAAAGAAAGCCCAACTCAGGATCAAAAGTCAGTTAGGTCCCTTTATATGCAATTCTAGGGATGATGAGCGAGAAGCAGAAGATATACTACAAAACCGTTACAAGTTACAAAGAAGTTTCCGTTGGGTTCCTTATGATCCATTCAACTTTATCTGTGATAAAAGAATGAAGAACAAATCATCACCATACTTTCACCACAGGATTCCAGAAATAGAACAATATGCTAATCAAGATGAGTGGGTGGAAGGAACACTAGTTGAGCAAGATAGTGAAGAAGACAATATAAACAAAATTATGAAAGATCTTGAGAAAAATTTTGACCTAGAATATTTTGGTCAAGTGCAGGTACCTCATATTGGCACTTCTTCAGCAGGAAATCTTCAACAGGGATTACAAGAAATTAGTCCAACAATTACAGTTGAGTCTAAAGGCAAAGGGAAAGAACCTGAAGTACAGGTCATTGAAACTTTCATCATGGCAGAGAAACCTCAAACCTCCAGGGCACCAGATCAAACACATGTTTCTCCTACTCAAGTAAATCATCCTGAAGTTTCAGAATTGCAAACTCCATCTAATATGGAAATAGGCAAGAAAAGACAGGTTCCAGATCCTACTCATCCCAAAGAATCCTCAAAGCTACATCAAGCTAAAAAGCAGAAACTCAATCCACTCCCAGAAGTGGAAACTATAGATGAAATAATTGATGATGAAAGAGAAGATAGTCAACTAACTGGCACAGTTAGTGAAACACACACAGGCCACAAAGGAAAAGCATTGCAAAAAACAGTTGAGTACTAAAGTATCTTCTTTTAAGCCACCAAAAACAGATACAGGTGATATAAAAAGAACTTTCATTAATATAAAGGCAAAGAATGATCCATTGAGAATGAAGGTATATGATCAATATCTGAAAATGGCTCCACATAATCAGGAAAGGTTAATGTCAGCATTTGACATTCAACAAGGAAAAATGATGATGAGTCATTTTAAATCCAAGGTGCCCAAACCCATGACAGCAGCTGATTATATTAGGACCAATTTTGAGGTCCTGGCAAAAGACATTCATCCCTTGGACCAGATAGAGCTGCGTAAACAAACTGGGGAAATGGTATATTCCACTCTTACTGATAAGGCCATGTCAGCCCTAAGGCTACAAGATTCTTTAAATAACACGAACACCCAATTGCAAATTGAGAAGGCCTCTTCTCAGGCCAAAGATAACATAATAAAGTCTCTGGAAGACATAATCATCAGTTTGGGTCACAACCCCAAAGATATCAAAAGCATTGAGGCACTAATCAAAAAGAAAGATGATGATATTGCTGCACTGAGAAAGCAGCTGAAATTACCAGCCTCAAGGCATCCCCAGACCCAAGAAGTTTTGAAAGAAAATTCACAGGAAGAGATAATGGAGTTGCTCTTAAAAATGACTGAGCAACTAAGTGAAACAGAGAAAGAATTGGAACAAGCTTTACAAGAAAAGGAAGCTATCATGCAGGCATCCATCACAGAAGCTACTACAACTACAGGTACCACAACAATAGATCAACAAACAGAATCAGCACAGGTAGACACTTCTGGTTTAAGTTCTGATGAATTGGTAAAACAAATGGAAAGTTTAAAACTCAGGGTCACAGAACTTAAAACCACAAAATTGCAGTTAGAAAACTTGGAGCAGAAATATGATATGTCCAAAAGGAGTGTTGCAGATAATACCAGGGAAATTAAAAGATTAGAAAAATTGGTTAAGGCTTTAGAAAAAGATCTTTCATTAGAAAAGCCTTTGAGAGAAATAAATGAAATTCTTTGGGATAATATAATTGAGTCAATAAAAAGTATTTTGTCTTTTGTTCAAACAATCTTTGAACAAAATGACTTGATCAAAGTAGCTCAGGAAGAAATAACCAAAACAAGAGATGAATTAAAGGGCAGACCTGAGCAAGCCAATCAACTTATATAGTTTTTGAACACCCGGACTAAGCAACAACTTTCAGAACTTGGAATTGATGACAGGACCGGCACTATTTTAGAAATAAAAAGAGTTTTCACCAAAAGAACTCTTATGCAGAATTTGGAAAGGAAATGTTCAGATATTCTAGAAGAAATCAATGCTTTTAAAGGGAAATTTCAGGTTCTATTAGACAATGGGTTACCCAGTCCTATGCTCGCAGAGGATAAGATAATGGACCTGGAAACCTATGTTAGTAAAATTGACATACATGCTCATAACACAGCTGTTATTTCTACCAGTTTGTCACAAGCAACATTGCCAACAGGAAGGAATCTCTACGACCGGGTGAAGAATTTGTTTCATCTTGAGCATGAAATAAAATATTTGTTCCCTAGTCAGCCCACTTTTTACAAGTACACAGAGGCCGATGAGACATTGAGAAAACTTAAAAGAACCATAATAGCAGAGGATCAATGGTGGGAAGACTTATTGGAAATTTTGTAAAATTTATCTTCAGGCAGAGAAATTTGTCTTTTACCATCATGTGAAGGATAAATAGTGAGCACAGGTTAAAGAGCATCAGTTGAACAGGTTAAAGAGTATCCGTAGAAACAAAGAGTATCAGACAAGCAAAGGAATTACTCAAAGGGACAACATCGAGCCCTATTATAGCACCTGCCTCCAACACATCCACAAAATGAGGAAACAGCACACCAGCAGTTACATTTTATTCTGTCTACGAGACCATTTGTCTCCTTTTTTCATTGTAACTTATTCACTAGCCACCCTAGATTATTGGCTAGGTTAGTGTGAGATATTTTCAATCATTTTTGTATAAATAAACCCTCAAAGAGAGTATTGAGGGTGGATTCTACTACTTTGCTATGGCAATGATGTTTTTGAAATAAAAGTGTTTTGGAGAAATTTATTTGTGGCTTGCTGGATGACAATTTGAAGCTCAGGACTTTTTGCAGGATTCATGTGTCGGACTGCAGTTCAATAAGTCTTTCTATCTTATGTCTTAAGTTTTATATCTATTTATATTATCATCGTGTCCATTTCTGAATAATTGACATAAAAGAATAAATCAGAATTTACTTAATTGTACTCTGATTTCAATTGTGATTATTCTAAATGTTTTCCTCTAAATTAGTTATAAGCAACGAATTCTTAATTGCTCTTGCTTCTCTAATTTAAGCATATTGATTACTATAGTAAAGAATTCTTCATTGTTCTTTATTTGTAATCATTCCATTTCTTTCTTTTGAACATGTTGAAAGATTCTTGAGTGCCTTTCATCCCTTCAAAACCCATTCCATCCACTTTAATTCCTAAAAATTGTTCTATGTTTGGCTATCTTGCCCTGCAAAGCCATCTTGTGTGTAGAAGATTAATCCAGTAAAGCCATCCTTTGACTCCATAGCCCAATGGCCTGAAAATATTCAACCTTGCCCTTAGTTGGCGAATTCCACCATTTTCAAACAAACTGTTGGATTTATAACTAGCCTAAAACTTTATAAGAACAAAGATAAATTATAAAGAGAGAGCCCTCTCTGGATGCAGATTGGCTAGATTCTTCATCTGAAGGTTGGTTTGTGGTTACCTCGGGTATACTTTCATTTTCTTACAACTTCAAGGAAAACCTGAGGGATAACATAGTGGCGACTCCACTGGGGAATCTGAATCATTTTTATTGTTACTTTAGTTTGCTTATAAGATATAGACAGAGTCTGAAGATCAGCCAGGTAGCCTTTGAAATTCTTTTGCCTTACAACTGCATAGTAAATAAATTCTGCTTCAGTCTATCTCTGATTTAGCTTATACTTTGAACCTTAGCTTCAAAATGTTTAATCAGACTCTCTAGTTCAATAAAATCTTTGAGAAAATTTTAATCATAAATCATTATTTCTTGAAGTATTTGTAGAAGTTGTATTTATTTTTCAATTAAAACCAAAAATCCAAAAACACTTAGTCTAGGAAAACTGGCTTCAGAAAGGATTCATCACACTAGGTCAAATCCTGACCCCAATCCACCACCGATATTTGAAAATCCAAATCTGATTCCTAGGATTCTTAGAAGACAAGGAAGCCAAGAAAGTTCTGAAAGAGGAAGTCAAGAGAGTTCTGGAAGTTCCAGACCGCTTTCTAGATCTGCATCTTGTCCCATGAAAATTATATATGTTGATGAAATTCCTTTTGATGAACGATTTGAAACATCCTTATTTGTAAATTTTTCTGAAACTGAATTATCAAGATTAGTTCCAGATCCATTGTTTTTTGAAGATTTGCAATTCAGATTTGTTTCATATCACCTTGACAGACAGTTACAAAACTCTATTCAATCTGAACAAACCTTTGAAGAAAGTTCAAACATCTCTGTAATTACCGAAGCTTCCCCAAGTTCAGTTACTTTTTCTCAAGCTTTTCAAACACCTGTCACTCCTTCTACTCCTCCATCCCCTCCTACCAGACCATCAACTCCTGTTATCCCACTATATCTTCCAATGGCCAATAGGTATGCCCCTTTAAGGTTGCCTAATAACCCTGTTGCTTTGCCTCAGGATTATCAGAGTAAGATCGCTCCTTTTGATGGTTCAGGTACTTACACAGCTCAACAACACACCAAAAGGATGACTGATTACTTTGAGTTTTATGAAATTGATGCTGATGATGTTCGCATGAGAATTTTTGTCCAGAGTCTTACTGGGGAAGTCAGAACATGGTTTAGGGCCCTTGCCCCGAACATTATTGCTGATTTACCAGCTTTGTATAGGGAATTTTTGAATATATGGGAGAAGAAGAAAGATCCTCTTCAGATCCTATCAGAATTTGAAAAATTGAGGAGAAGACCAAATGAAACAGTACAAGATTACATCATTAGATTTAATGAAGCCTACAACGCAGTTCCTCAAAACCTTAAACCACCTCCTGATTCAGTATTGGTTAAATTTCCTGATGGTTTTGACTCTGACATAGCTTATTCACTCCGGGAGAGAGCTCCCCAAACCCTAGAGGAAATGCAAAGCATAGTGGTGAGTGTAGAAGAAAATCTTATAGAAAAACGAGCCAGAGCTAGGGCAGAAAGAAGAATGCCTATGAATGAAGAACCTTCAGCTTTTGAAAGAAAGCTAGATGCAATCATTAAAGGTATGGAAAGATTAGGAGACAGAGTAGAGACAATCGAAAGAAAATCTACTAGTGATAATCAAAATGTTGTGAGAAACCCAAACTTTAGAAGAAACCAGAACCAAAATATTGGGAAGAATGTTCCTGACCAGAATATCAGGCCACATTTCCAAGAAAACTTTGTTGAAGGTTCAACTTCTGAAGAACCTACTAAGGATGTCGAAATAAATAATGTGACTGAAGAACAAAATGAACCAGAAATTTTTCTATCTCAGGATGATCAGGAAAATCACATCCTTGAAACATTCCAAACTCATTCAGGAGAAACTTTTGATTTTAAGGAAGGCTATGACACAGCAATTTATGAGGTTCATAAACAGTACAATTTAAGAAGCAGACAGATTGATGTGCCAGAGAATAGCAAACAGAAAATTGCAAAACAAAATGTCAAAGGTAAAGTTAACATCCCTCCTGTACAAAACATTCCCCCTGTACAAATTCTGTCTAGGATAACTTCTAACCCTTCAAATCCAATAATTGAAGATGTGTCTGACAACCAACCAAACAATAAACAACAATCTAATAATTTTCCTCCTGTAGGAAACGTTGAAGAAACAATAGAAGTTAGTTCAGAAACACGGTCAAATCAAAATTTCACTCATGAAAAAGAGAAAAACGTTGAAGACCCAAAAAATAGAGAAAACCCAACTGTGCAAAACACTAAAACTCAAACAGAAAAACCTTTCAATCTAGAGGCTGAAATAGGAAAACTAAAGATAGTTGTTCCTTTATCAGAATTGGCTAAACATGATGTCTATAGAAGTCAAATCAGCAAATCCCTGAACATTAGCATTACTGGAATGGATGATTCAGTGAATATTCTTGATGATCAACCTAAACTCCTCTTTGGCCCTAAGGTAAATGGCAAACCAGAAAGTGGAGGAACTCCTCCATTTTATGTGAGCCTGAATGTTCATGACAAGATACTCCATAATGTAATGCTTGATTCTGGAGCATCTCACAATTTGATGCCAAAAGCAGTGATGGAAAGATTAAATCTAGACATTACCAGACCATACAAAGATTTGTTTTCTTTTGATTCTAGTCAGGTAAAATGTTTAGGTTTGATTAAAGATTTGTGTGTTACTTTGGTACAATATCCTGCTAAGTCTGTTTTGATGGATATAGTAGTGGCTGATATCCCTCCTAAATATGGTATGTTGTTGCCTAGATCCTGGGGTGCTAAAATTGGAGGATCTATTCAACTCGACATGTCATATGCCACTATTTCGGTATTTGGTCAACCTAAAAGATTATATAGAGAAAACTTGATGAAGTACTTGGTGAGTAGCCATGAGAAGCCTGAAAACTTCCCAGTCTACTCAGTACATTCTGATATGGATTCTTTCATCCTTTATAATGCTGAAATGGACCTTCCAACTGAGCTAGAAGCACCTGAAAAGGAAACCACAAACAAAACTACTGTTAAAATTGAAGAGATTTCTGAAAACAGGGAAACACCAGATGATCAAGAAATACCAGAAAAAACTAAACAACTAGCTCCTGTCAAGAAACATTTTAAAACAATTGATGAGGATTATGAACATGAAATTCTGTGGCATTTAGAATTTGATGGCTCAGTAAACAAATTAGGAGCAGGAGCTGGGATTTGGTTACATAATGTTGAAAATAATCATGCTGAGGGTCATGCTTATAGGTTGAATTTCAAATGCACTAATAACATGGCAGAGTATAAAGATCTTTTGTTAGGGCTTAAACATGTCAAGAAATTAGGAGCTATTAGGGTGTCAATCATAGGAGACTCCGAGCTAATTATTCAACAAATTAAAGGAGAATGTTCAACAAAAGACATGAGATTGAAACAATACAGAGAAACAGTTGAGGAAATTCTCAACACCTTTCTAAAAGCTCAACTTGCCAAGATTCCCAGGAAACAAAATTTGCATGCTCACAGTCTCGCAATGCTCGCTAGCACATGTAAGTTACCTTTTGATCCTAATCATCAGTTTTCAGCTGAGATTAGACATAGGCCTGCTATACCGGACAATCTTTTGAATTGGCAAGTATTTGTAAATAATAATCAAATCAATAGTTTTTTGACACTTCAAAATGATTTTTCTAACTGTAATATAGATGAAGACATAACTATTGATAAATTTGATCAAGAAAAAGAACAAAAAATAGATATTTCAAGAGAGATTGCAATTCATATGCTACACCCAACCACATTCACAGAAAAAGACATGCAGAATTTGAAACAAATGGAATCTGATGAGATCATAGAAGATGAGACAGAAATCATTAATCTAAAAGATAATTATTTGCCCAAAGGATTAACTCCTTTGGAAGATCTTTTTGACTCAAATGATATTCCATTTAGACCTAAAATGGAACCTGTTAAAACCGATATTGAAGAATGCAACTTAGGAACCCCAGAAAATCCCAAAATGGTTAAGTTGTTCAAATCTCTGCCAAGAGATCAAAAGGTTAAATATGTTGAACTATTAAAAGAATTCCAGGATGTTTTTGCCTGGAGTTATGAAGATCTTAAATCATACGATACATCCATAATTCAACACACTATACCTTTGAAACCAGATCAGAAACCTTTCAAACAGAAACTTAGAAGAATAAATCCTGTTTTATTACCTTCAATTGAAAAGGAAATTAAAAGAATGTATGAAGCAGGAATTATAGCTCCTATTAGGTTCTCAGAATGGGTTTCTAATCTAGTACCAACAAGAAAGAAAACTGGAGAAATTAGACTGTGTGTCGATTTAAGAAATTTGAATAAAGTTTCTTTAAAAGATAACTATCCTTTGCCTAAAATGGATCATATTCTACAAAGGGTAGTAGGATCTTCTAGGATATCTCTACTGGATGGATTTTCAGGGTATAACCAGATTCTGGTTCATCCTGATGATCAGGATAAAACAGCATTTACAACACCATGGGGTACTTTTAAATATGTCAAGATGCCATTTGGACTCAAGAATGCAAGAGCTACATTTCAAAGAGCAATGGACATTGCTTTTGCTAAAGAAATACATGATTTTCTGGTAATTTATCTTGATGATTTAACAGTTTTTTCCAAAACAGATCAGCAACATTTATATCATCTAAGGCAAGTGTTTATAAAGTGCAGAAAGTATGGGATTTCTTTAAACCCTAAAAAGTCATTGTTTGGTTTGGAAGAAGGAAAGCTCTTAGGCCATATTATTTCTAAAGATGGCATTAGGATTGATCCAGAAAGAATACAAGCAATTTTGCAAATACCTCATCCCAGAAACATAAAAGAGTTGCAAGCCTTCATAGGAAAGATTAATTTCTTGAGAAGATTTATTTCTAGTTTAGCTGAATTACTTAGATTACTTACTAACATGTTGAGAAAAGATTCAAGCATTGACTGGACTGTAGAAGCCAAGCAATCATTCGAAGAAATCAAAATGGCTTTAACAAGAAGACCAGTTCTTACCAGTCCCAAATTTGACAGAGATTTCATTATTTTTTCATTTGCTTCTGAACATACAGTTGCAGCTATTTTACTTCAAAAAGATGATCAAGGGTGTGAAAAACCAATAGCATTTTTTAGTAAAGCACTTAGAGATGCATCTTTGAAATACAATATCATGGAGAAACAGGCTTTTGCACTGGTAAAAGAAATCAAAGATTTCAGAGTTTATATATTATATTCTCATGTGATAGCTTATGTGCCTAATGCCGTAGTTAAAGACATCTTGACTCAAGATGGTATTGAAGGCAAAAGAGGCAAGTGGATAGCTACCATTTTAGAATATGATATCGAAATTAAACCAACTAAACTCATCAAAGGTCAAGGTTTGGCTCAACTTATGACGGAAACTAATTTCCAAGCCTTAGACATCAACGAAATGGATAACGAACAGGAGATGTCGACTCCACAGATCAGTCAAACCTTCTTAGATTCACCCTGGTACACTGATATTATTCATGTTTTATTAAACCTGCAAGCTCCTCCAAGGTTGTCCAGAACGAAACAAAGATTCTTGAAAATGACATCTTTGAAATATTGTATTTTAGATGGCACTCTATTTTGGAAAAATCATAAAGGAATTTTATTGAATTGTCTATTGAAAGATGAAGTTGGTAAAGTTCTTAATGAATTTCATGCAGGAGATTGTGGTGGACATCTCTACTGGAAGTCAACTGCAGATAAAATCTTAAGGGCTGGGTTTTACTGGCCAACTTTGTTTTCAGATGTTAAGAAATTTGTAGCAACTTGTCACAAGTGACAGATCTTTGAGGGTAAAAGAAAGTTGTTACCTTTACCATTAAAACCAATTTCAACAGAAAGACCCTTTCAACAATGGGGATTAGATTTTATTGGAGAAATTCATCCCTCTTCTTCTGGGCAACACAGATGGATTTTAACTGCCACAGATTACTTTACCAAATGGATTGAAGCTATCCCATGCAGACAGGCCAATGATTCTGTAATTATAGGGTTTTTAGAAACCAATATACTTTCAAGATTTGGCTGTTCAGAGAAAATTATAACAGATAATGCTGCTGCATTTAAGTCAAAGAAAATGATTAGTTTCTGCGATAAATATCATATTACTTTAGGCCATTCAACAGCCTAATACCCCCAGGGTAATGGACTGGCAGAATCCTCCAATAAAAGCCTTATTAATATCATCAAAAAATTATTGGAAGAAAATAAAAAGAATTGGCATAAGAAACTGACCAATGCATTATGGGCAGACAGACTTACAACTAAGAAATCAATTGGGACTAGTCCATATGAATTAGTTTATGGCATTGAGGCAATATTCCCATCATATTTAGGAATTCCTGTTATGAAGTTACTTCAGGAGGCTCAAGTGGAACCAAATGATATTCAGAGAAGAATTAATCAAACAATCCACTTTCAGCAAACCAGAGAAGAAGTATATCAACGATCTCAAGTCTTGCAGGAAAAGTTAAAGAAAATGTTTGACAGAAGAACTAAAGCAGAAGATTTTCAACTAGGAGACAAAGTCCTAAGATGGGATTCCAGGAGGGAAGAGAAAGGGAAACATGGGAAATTTGATTTCTTATGAAAAGGGCCTTTCATTATTCATGCCTTACAGGGAAACAACACGTAATTTTTGAAGAATTTGGACAATTCAGAAGCTGAGGAGGGACCAGTCAATGGTCGAATGCTGAAACACTATTTTGATCCTATTTACTAGGATGTTTTGATTTTTCTAACTTGTATATAATATATCCTTTTCTAATGCAGTTTTGATTGGATGGTGACTTCTTCGAGTTGAAGCCCGAAGTGAAGGCCCTAAGCTTCAAAAGTCTCACTATCATATATACAATAAAGTTACCAGAAAAAGGAGATTACATGATTCAGTTTGAAGACATTTTGAGGCATTTGAGCTGCTGTTCTTGACTTTCCACAAGGAAAAGCCATCCCCAAGTGGAGCCAGTGTTAGACTCCTATACCAATAGGTGTCATTTTTCATGATTGTCTTGATTGAACTATGGAATATGTTCAAACCTTTTTCTTGGGCAAAGGTGTTCCATATTCTTGAAAAACCAAAAAATCAAAAAATTTAAAAAATGTAAAGAGGGTATACCCTAAAAGAAAAATCAAAGGGTAAGAAGAATAAAATGGTCAAAAAAGAAGTGAAAGAAATGAACCCCAAGCAAAAATAGACCAAGGAAAGTGTGCAAATCCAAATGCCACTACTATTTCATTTTTGTAATAAAGCAATTGTGTGCAGCTTGTCAAACTTTTGCCACAATTTATGAAGAGTCAAACTGTTTAAACTTGACTCATTCATTTTTCAATTTCATGTTGTAGAATAGAGAATAAATATTTGACCAAACAGTTTAATCTTGGCAGATAAGTAGATAGGTAGAGTTAATAAAAGGTGCTCAACATTTTAATCTGAGCCCTTGGATGCAATAAGTGTAGAATTAGATAGATTTTCCATGTAAAAAGAAAAAGATTGATAAGGGTTTGCCAGTCTAAGTGCACCCTAATAAAGAAGAGAAAGTGGTAGTGTCAAGTAGATAGGGTAGGTAGATGGTGTTGCAAATTTTTATGTGATGAATGATGGTACTAAATATGTTTAATCTTTTACCTTCATCACAAGTACTGAAGCAGAAAATACACTGCAAAATTCACAGAAAGCAAAGTCAAAATCATTAACTTCCCACATCACTTTTTCCCTAAGATTTTTACTAATTTCCCAAAGTGCTAAGGTATTTGGAGATTAGAGGGGCTCAAGGCATTTCCTTGACTTTTGGAGGGACCGGACCCTCGGCCTAATGATCAAAAAGACCTAAGTACTTGAGATTATTTACCATTATAATCATTCACCTTTAACCTTTTCCTAAGTAAAATCAAATTTTACTTAGGAAAATCATCCTATATTTCATAAAATCCCCTCAAAATTACTAGCTATTCTATGTTTAAGTTAGATGATGTAATTTACTTCAGAAATCTTTACTTTCTTAGTTATAGTCAAGTATTTTGAGTTTACCATGTCCTTTGTCATATTAATTTCTGATTTATTTATTAAATCCCTAGTAGAAAGACCTTATCCTATAGTACTTAACTCCTTTTACATAAATATCCCAAAATCCCCTCTTATTATAAGTTTTAGCCAAAGTTTATCAAATCCCCTTTGATTAATGAAAAAACCCCCAATAAAAACCCTTTGGCTAAAAATACCCATATAAGTTATTCCCTACCCCTATGGTTTATAAATAACATTTATTTATTGCCATATAATAAGAAATTCGAAAGGTTTAAACATACGTTTTTATGTTTTAAACGAAAAATAAATAAAAACCAAAGTTCCGTTACGACCCCGACCCTTTATAACCATGGGATTAATTAATTACTTGGATTAATTAATAACCGATATCTCCACCAATCAGACGCCGCCCGTAATGATTAATTAACCACTAATTACGTCGGGCCCGTGCTTTAACTCCCCTTCCATCTCCCCGTCCTGTCATCCGTCTGATCTCCCGCTACGAGATCTACGGCCAGCATTCATTCCGCTAGCCTTCCAACATCCGAACGATAACCCGCGGGGGCACGGTGGTTTTGGAATAGTCCTCCGACCATATGTCCGTTGATCAATGGAATCGCTCCCTCCGCGCTCAATACCACCATTGCCCATAAGCAGTGTGGAAATTACCGCTTACCGCCCGACCCCTGCCACATGTCGTCCCATACCTTGATGACATCATTCCTCGATAAAATAAAAATCCCTTTTGAATTTTTAATAAAAGAAATTTCACATTTTTTCTGTCATTTTCATTACTAAAAGCGACTGCGCCTTCCACTGCGAAATTCAAATTTTCACTGAAAGTTACTGTTTTATCCAATTTCGCTCGAGAATTCCACCGGACCAGTGTTCAAGCATCTTCTTGCCACCACTTGATACCTGTTAAATTCCAGTTTGCCTCCAAAAACAAGTATTTATTCTATTGCGCTCCGAACTTTAAAAGAAACTCTGTGTTCCTTGTTTTTCCACTGGATCAGTGTTAAAATCTTGTCACTAAGATCATTCCCTGATTTTTAAAACTGTGAATTGTTCCCCCAAACCTGCGACTGTGCCAATTTCCCTCATTAAAACTAAAATCACGTCATTTCTGTGAAGAAAACCCGGAAACTTCCATTTTGAACACACAAGAACCAAAATGGAAGCTCCGGCGGCCCTGAATGTAACCCCATTGAATGCCCCTCACAGAGAGTTTGAATATTTACCATTAGTAGATAAAGAATTTCGAATTAAAGATTTGGTTTTCGATGAAAGTCCCCTTCGAAGCTATTGTCGCTGCAGAGACGATTATTCGAAGGGTCTGGATGTCATTGGATTGTGGGAATCCAATTTCCCGACATATCTTATCCCCTGAGTCTATGTTTTCCCAGAAATTATCCACTACTGTCATTCTAACTATGATCCAACTCAAAGAGCAGTAATGTCCCCTGACCAGAGTGTCCTTTTCCCCATCACTCCTCAAGCTATCAATGAAATGCTCCATTTTGAACCTGATCAAGAGCTAACTCCATTGTCTATGGAAGAACTGATTGAAAAGTCTAATCAATTGTCCCCAGAAAAATTGAAGTGTATTTGCCAAAATTTTATGTTGCCTGAACATCAACCTAAGGGGCCACCTCCATATGGTTTTTCTTACTTTAATAATTTAGGCAGACTTATCCTGAATATGATATCATTTATCATGGGGTTCAATACAAGTGAATATGTTGATGAAATCACCCTGGTATTGTTGTCTATCTTTACTCCTGGGCAACCTCCTACAGTAAGATATGACTTTTCCTCTTTTATTTCCAATAAAATCCATGACCAGTTCATGAAGCTAGATAATGAAAAAGTGTTTAAATATTCCTCAGTCATTTACCATCTCATCATCTATTATCAATCAAAAAAGTTCCATTTTCCTGTTAAAAAGCTTGATGCAAAGGGAAACCCTAGATCTGTGATATTTTGGTCTGCCATAACTCACTCTTCCTATAATTCTCCCTATTCCTATGCTGAGTTCATCGATCTTTTTGTATACCCTGCAACTACCTTGTTGACTGGAATTCCCCCTCCAAGGCTCAGTAATGAGATTAAGAATACTTTGCAGCTTTCCAGGACATATAAAGTTGGGGACTGGTATTTATACCAAAATCATTCAGTCATCAGAATATATGGATGTGAATTGCATCCATTCAAGTTGCCAAAATATGTGCCCATGAGACTTTTTGCCTTGGAATATTTCAGGCAAATGAATAATTCTGATATGATTCATTTTTGTAGTGTGAAAAAGAAAGCCCAACTCAGGATCAAAAGTCAATTAGGTCCTTTCATATGCAACTCTAGGGATGCTGAGCGAGAAGCAGAAGATATACTACAAAACTGTTGCAAGTTCCAAAGAAGTTTTCATTGGGTTCCTTATGATCCATTTGGTTTTATCTGTGATAAAAGAATGAAGAACAAATCATCCCCATACTTTCACAACAGGATTCCTGAAATAGAACAATATGCTAATCAAGATGAGTGGGTAGAAGAAACACTAGTTGAGGAAGATAGTGAAGAAGACAAAATGAACAAAATTATGAAAGACCTTGAGAAAAACTTTGACTTAGAATCTTTTGCACAAGTGTAGGTACCTCATATTGGTACTTCTTCAGTAGGAAATCTCCAAAAGGGATTACAGGAAATCAGTTCACCAATTGCAGTTGAATCTAAGGTTAAAGGCAAAGAACCTGAGGTATAGGTCATTGAAACTTTCATTATGGCAGAGAAACCTCAAACCTCCAGAGCACCAGATCAAACACAAGTTTCTCCCACTCAAGCAAATCATCCTGAAGTTTTAGAATTGCAAACTCCATCCAATATGGAAATAGGCAAGAAAAGGCATGTTCCTGATACTACTCCTCCCAAAGAATCTCCAGAGATACATCAAGATAAAAAGCAGAAACTCAATCCACTCTCAGAAGTGGAAATTATAGACGAAATAATTGATGATGAAAGAGAAGACAGTCAACTAACTGGCACAGTTAGTGAAACACACACCGGCCACAAAGGAAAAGCGTTGCAAAAGCAATTGAGTACTGAAGTATCTTCTTTTAAGCCACCAAAAACAGATACAGGTGATATAAAAAGAACTTTCATTAATATAAAGACAAAGAATGATCCATTGAGAATGAAGGTATATGATCAATATCTGAAAATGGCTCCACATAATCAGGAAAGGTTAATGTCAGCATTTGAGATTCAACAAGGCAAAATGATGATGAGTCATTTTAAATCCAAGGTGCCCAAACCCATGACAGCAGCTGATTATATTAGGACCAATTTTGAGGTCCTGGCAAAAGACATTCATCCCTTGGACCAGATAGAGATGCATAAACAAACAGGGGAAATGGTATATTCCACTCTTACTGATAAGGCCATGGCAGCCCTGAGGCTGCAAGATTCTTTAAATAACACAAGCACCCAATTGCAAATTGAGAAGGCCTCTTCTCAGGCCAAAGATAACAGAATAAAGTCTCTGGAAGACATAATCATCAGTTTGGGTCACAACCCCAAGGATATCAAAGGCATTGAGGCACTAATTAAAAATAAAGATGATGATATTGCTGCACTGAGAAAGCAGCTAAAATTGCCAGCCTCCAAGCATCCCCAGACCCAAGAAGTTTTGAAATAAAATTCACAGGAAGAGATAATGGAGTTGCTATTAAAAATGACTGAGCAACTGAGTGAAACAGAGAAAGAATTGGAACAAGCTTTACAAGAAAAGGAAGCTATCATGCAGGCATCCATCACAGAAGCTACTACAACTACAGGTACCACAACAACAGATCAACAAACAGAATCAGCACAGGTAGACACTTCTGGTTTAAGTTCTGATGAATTGTTAAAACAAATGGAAAGTTTAAAACTCAAGGTCACAGAACTTAAAACCACAAAATTGCAGTTAGAAAACTTGGAGCAGAAATATGATATGTCCAAAAGGAGTGTTGCAGATAATACCCGGGAAATTAAAAGATTGGAAAAATTGGTTAAGGCTTTAGAAAAAGATCTTTCATTAGAAAAGCCTTTGAGAGAAATAAATGAAATTATTTGGGATAATATAATTGAGTCAATAAAAAGTATTTGGTCTTTTGTTCAAACAATCTTTGAACAAAATGACTTGATCAAAGTAGCTCAGGAAGAAATAACCAAAACAAGAGATGAATTAAAGGGCAGACCTGAGCAAGCCAATCAACTTATACAGTTTTTGAACACCCGGACTAAGCAACAGCTTTCAGAACTTGGAATTGATGACAGGACCGACACTATTTTAGAAATAAAAAGAGTTTTCACCAAAAGAACTCTTATGCAGAATTTGGAAAGGAAATGTTCAGATATTCTAGAAGAAATCAATGCTTTTAAAGGGAAATTTCAGGTTCTATTAGACAATGGGTTACCCAGTCCTATGCTCGCAGAGGATAAGATAATGGACCTGGAAACCTATGTTACTAAAATTGACATACATGCTCATAACACAACTGTTATTTCTACCAGTTCGTCACAAGCAACATTGCCAACAGGAAGGAATCTCTACGACAGGGTGAAGAATTTGTTTCATCTTGAGCATGAAATAAAATATTTGTTCCCTAGTCAGCCCACTTTTTACAAGTACACAGAGGCCGATGAGACATTGAGAAAACTTAAAAGAACCATAATAGCAAAAGATCAATGGTGGGAAGACTTATTGGAAATTTTGTAAAATTTATCTTCAGGCAGAGAAATTTGTCTTTTACCATCATTTGAAGGATAAATAGTGAGCACAGGTTAAAGAGTATCAGTTGAACAGGTTAAAGAGTATCCGTAGAAACAAAGAGTATCAGACAAGCAAAGGAATTACTCAAAGGGACAGCATCGAGCCCTATTATAGCGCCTGCCTCCAGCACATCCACAAAATGAGGAAACAGCACACCAGCAGTTACATTTTATTCTGTCTACGAGACCATTTGTCTCCTTTTTTCATTGTAAATTATTCACTAGCCACCCTAGATTATTGGCTAGGTTAGTGTCAGATATTTTCAATCATTTTTATATAAATAAACCCTCAAAGAGAGTATTGAGGGTGGATTCTACTACTTTGCTGTGACATTGATGTTTTTGAAATAAAAGTGTTTTGGAGAAATTTATTTGTGGCTTGTTGGATGACAATTTGAAGCTCAGGACTTTTTGCAGGATTCATGTGTCGGACTGCAGTTCAATAAGTCTTTCTATCTTATGTCTTAAGTTTTATATCTGTTTATATTATCATCGTGTCCATTTCTGAATAATTGACATAAAAGAATAAATCATAATTTACTTAATTGTACTCTGATTTCAATTGTGATTATTCTAAATGTTTTCCTCTAAATTAGTTATAAGCAACGAATTCTTAATTGCTCTTGCTTCTCTAATTTAAGCATATTGATTACTATAGTAAAGAATTCTTCACTGCTCTTTATTTTTAATCATTCCATTTCTTTCTTTTGAACATGTTGAAAGATTCTTGAGTGCCTTTCATCCCTTCAAAACCCATTCCATCCACTTTAATTCCTAAAAATTGTTCTATGTTTGGCTATCTTGCCCTGCAAAGCCATCTTGTGTGTAGAAGATCAATCCAGTAAATCCATCCTTTGACTCCATTGCCCAATGGCCTGAAAATATTCAACCTTGCCCTTAGTTGGCGAATTCCACCATTTTCAAACAAACTCTTGGATTTATAACTAGCCTAAAACTTTCTAAGAACAAAGATAAATTATAAAGAGAGAGCCCTCTCTGGATGCAGATTGGCTAGATACTGCATCTGAAGGTTGGTTTGTGGTTACCTCGGGTATACTTTCCTTTTCTTACAACTTCAAGGAAAACCTGAGTGATAACAGTTCTGTAGGCCCACAAGGCTTCAGGAAGCCTTTCTGCCCAATCTCTCCTGTGTAAATGAACAATCTTTGTTAGGATCCCTTCAATGACTTTATTGGTAGATTCCACTTGGCCATTTTCTTGTGGATGGTAGGGAGTAGATTTTATGTGTATGATTTTTTACATTTATACCATTTTCTCCACTAGCTTTGATGTGAATTGAGCTCCTTGATCTGTAACGATTTCTCTTGGGACACCAAAACGAGTAAAAATATCCTTAAAAATAAAATTGACTACAGATTCTTCAGTAGCATAAAGTAATGGTTTGGCCTCTACCCATTTGGTAACATAATCAGTGCAAACTAATATATATTTCTTTTGTCTTGATGGAGGATTAATAGGTCCTACAAAATCCAAAGCCCATTTCTCAAAGGGTTCAATGTGTACCTGAGGTTGCAGTGGCATCTCACCTGATGGAGAAGGTTTCCCTACCCTTTTGTAACTATCACACATTTTAACATACTCTTTAGCATCTTTAAAGAGGGATGGCCAATAATATCCTAAATGAAGGATCTTATAAGCTTCCCTCTTATCAGCAAAGTGTCCACCACACGGTTCATCATGACATGCCTTGAGAATCTCAGGCATCTCATCTTCTCGAACACATCTTCTGATAATAAAATATGGACTTGTTTTGTATAACTCATTAGCAATCCATGAATATTTTTCACTATCATAAATGATCTTTCTTTTATCTCCTGTATTCATAATTGAAGGAAATTTTCCTAAAACTATATAGTTAGCAATATCAGCAAACCAAGGAGTTTGAGTGATAATTGCAAAGAGATATTCATCAGGGAATTTATCTTCAACTGGAGTATTGTCTTTAATGTTTTGCAGTCTAGATAGGAAATCAACTACTGTATTTTGTTTTCTAGACCTATCTAGAATAGTGATGTTAAAATCTTGTAAAATCAATAACCATCTTGTGACTCTGCCATTAGTAATTGATTTGTTCATTAAGTACCTAATTGCAGAATGATCTGTGTGAAAAAAAGTTTCATAGCCTGTTATATAGTGTCTAAATGTATTTATGGCATGGACAACAAATAAGAACTCTTTTTTAGTTATAGTATATTTTAACTCTAAAGTAGTCAAAATTTTACTTGTATAGTAGATGGCATAAGGGATCAGGTCTTTTTTTCCCAATAAAGCTCCTAAAGATGTATCTGACGCATCTGTTGAAATATGAAAAGGTAATTTCCAGTTAGGTCCCCTTAAAATAGGTGCTTCAGATATTTTTGTTTTCAGGGTTTCAAAGGCTAACTAGCAGTCAGGATTCTAATTGAATTCACAGTCCTTGGTAAGTAATTTGAAAAGTGAAGATGCTATCTTGGTGAAGTTTTCTATGAATCTCCTGTAATACCCTATAAATCCTAAGAAACTCTAACATCTTTTTGACAACTTGGAGCTAGTAATCTGGAGATGACTTCAACCTTTGACTTATCAACTCTGATTCCATCTCTTGAAATGTGATGTCCTAGAACAATTCCTTCAGTAAACATCATAAAACACTTTTCATGACTTAATGAAAGATTTTCTTCTTTACATCTCTTTAGAACTTTTTCCAAGTTTTCTAAGGCTTCTTCAAATGTGTTTCCATAGACTGTGAAGTCATCCATGTATACCTCTACACAGTCATGTATTAGATCTGAAAAGATTCCTAATACTGCCCTTTGGAATGTTGCAGGTGCATTGCATAATCCAAATGGAAATACTCGGTAGGCATAGGTACCTGAGGGACAGGTAAATGTGGTTTTTTCCTGATCCTCAAGTGCTACTTGAATTTTATTATAACCACTGAGCCCATCCAAAAATGAAAAGTACTTATTGCCTGCTAATGTGTCTAACACCTAATCTATGAAAGGTAAGGGAAAATGGTATTTAAGAGTAGCTTTGTTTAGTTCTCGGTAGTCAATACATATCCTCCATTTTCCATTCTTCTTGGGTACAATCACCAAAGGAGAGACTCACTGACTATTTGAAATGGGATAAATAAAGTTGACATTTAACAATTTCTGCAATTCTTCTTTAACAATCTCCCTAAGGTTTGGATTCATCCTTCTCTGAGGTTGTCTGATTGGTTTACAATTTTCCTCTATATAGATATGATGAGTGCAAGTTTTATGATTTATCTCTTTCATATCAGTGTACTCCCAAGAATATGCAGCAGAGTGTCTCTGTAATGTTTTGACTAGCTTTTCTTGTTGAGATTTCTCTAGGTTTTTGTTTATGTTTAAGGTTTTTCCTGGGAATATTTCAATTGTAGAGATACCAAATTCTTCCATGGAGTAAAGAGACATCTGTCTTGATGATAAGAAGTCAATGTTAGATTCTTCTTGAAATTTTTCATATTTAAATTCTGAAGAAGATTCATAATTTTCCAAAGTATTCAGAATCTGACTATCCTCACTAATTTCTGAAATAGTGAAGAGAGGTTGTATATCTTCTTCATCATCAATCCACTAAGTATCATTTAATTCTGTGATTGTTCTTGCTGGAGGATACAAGGTGAATTTCTTGGTTGAACTTCCATTAGAGATGTACATATCACCAGATCTACAACTAATGAAAGCATCAGTTGTAGCTAACCAAGGTCTTCCTAATATAATAATATGTCCTCCTAGATCATTTTTAGGAGTTACGGTCATGAAATCCACAGGATACTCCCAAGAATATAAGGACACTGGAATGTCTTCTATTATCCCATATGGTTTGATCACAGATCTATCTGCTAATTGTAGCAGTGTGGGTGTAAAAAGAAGATTAGGAAGTTTTAGTTTTTCCATGATTTGCCTACTCATGATATTGATTGCTGCTCCTAAATCAATAAGTGTGTTCTGGATTTCAATTCCATTGATGTGTATTTTAACAATTGGATTTCCTGGGTCTAGATACTTTGGAATGGAAATCTTACCCATCATTATATCTTCTATTTCTCCTACCAGTTGTATTTTCTTTATTTCTTTTATTCTTTTTCCTGTTTTTTTCATACTCAACTCTTTTATTGTTTTTTCTAAGATTGGGATTTCCTTGATATCTTGTAATAATGGAATATTAATACAAAAATTTCTTAACTCATCTGGGAAATCATAGTTAGGCATCATAATTTGTTTCTCTACACCCCTATCAATTTGTAATCTTTCTGGAGAAGGAGGTGTAGAAGTAGATGTTGATGGCTACTCTAAGATAGGAGTTGAAATTATTGGTTCTTTTTGTTTTGATTTTTAAATATTTTGGTCTTGAAAAGATGTGCTTCCCTCAAGACATTTATTTACCCGTAGAGAATCTTCCTCAGAATTGTTTTTCTCTTGTGTAATTACAGAAGGTTTCTTCTTTTCAAGTATTATTCCATACCTAAGTGGAACATCATTAAGGTATAAAGGAGTAATCAAATAAGTTGGGAATTGTTGACCTTATATCATATATTTATTCTGAGGGTTTTTATTGTTGGGATTTGGTATTGGCTGGGCAGGAAATTGATTTTCTTTTTGAGGAAATGGTAATGGAAGTGGTGGATTTTGATTTTGGTTTTGATGTTGTGGATTTGGTTGAGGATTTTGTTGAGGGGGAAAGTTTGAATATGTTGGATACAAGGTATAAGAAGGTGGATATTGATAATATTGGGAGAACCTTCCATAAATATTTTGTGTTCCTTGTGCCCAAGGTTGAGATTGATTTGGAAATTGGGGCCAAGGTTGCTGCCACGAGTTCCAATTTGGTGGGGGTTGATTATACATTTGATTATTAAACCCATGTGTCTGAGGTCCCTGCCAAGATATTCTAGAGACAAAGTTAAGAGATTCTGTGGAATTTGTGGGTGTTTCTTCTTGAAAGACAACCTTAAGACCAAGGAGTGAAGGACAACTCTTGGTCTCATGTTTTTCTAAACAAATTGCACAAGTCTCTATTACTTTTTCATCTAAAGGACACTCTCTCAAGGCATGCTTCTTCCTACATTTGGGACAAAATATTGCTAAGGCATCAGCTTCGGTTTTTTTCTTGTTTTGTAACTTAAGGGTGTCTATTTGTTCACTAAGACTCCCTAGAATGTCATATTTGAATTCGTAAAGTATATTACCTATTTCTGCCCTACTTACTGTTCTAGCTGCAAATTTACTTGCCCTTGCAAGAGTAGGGTCTCTTGGTCCTTTTATAATTTTAGATTTTCCTTTGAATGATTGATACATAATTTAGCTATATCAGGTAATATAAGCTGGGATATGTCCCCTTTTCCCATCATATTGAGGATATCTATCCACTCATCTGTAATTATTTTCAATAAGAGAGCTTTCAAAGTTTCTTGATCTAAGGTTTCCATTTTTTCCCTTTTGATGTTATAATTGAATCTTTCCAACAAATCTTCCAGATTTTCATCCTCATTTTGCATCATCTTGAACACTTCTTCCTTATGGTTGACTGGTATACAGTAATCCAAGTATCTATATAGAAATGCTCTCCTCATTTCATCCCATGTCCTAATATACCTAGTGATTAAACTCATAAACCATTTTAATGCTGCTCCTTTCAATGTTGAAGCGAACAGTTTAAGTTTCTGATCATCTTGTAGATAATCATAGGTTCTACATAGAACTTCAAATTCAAATAAGAAGGTTTCAGGATCCTTATTTTTTAGTCCATGAAAGTTTGGAAGAACAGAAGGTGAGATATTTTTCATAGTTGCATTAGTCTCTTCATCTACTATAGGGAATCCAAAAGGATTTCCAGTTCCTCTTCTACCTCTTCCTCCTTCTACATTTCCTCTACCTCTTCCTCTATCTCCCCCTCTTCCTCTACCTCCTCCAAATAGTGTATGTTATCCATTAAAGACTTCTACCTCCCCTTCTTCTGCCATGATAAACTCTTTTGAACTGATATAGGGTTCATTTGGAAGAGCTAGTTGTTCTACTGGTTCTTATATTAAAGGTATATTGAAGAAATAGTCCTCTTATTCCTCTTTTGCTGGAATATATTCCCTTGTGGAAGTGAAAAATGTTATCCCTTCTGTAGGAGACCTTGGATCTTCTTCCTCTAGATTGCTTCAGTGGATGAAGTGGGGGATCTTCCTGATGGAATATATGATATTGAGACGTTTGGAAGCCTATGACCAGTATAGTATGGAATGTGAGTTTGAGTTGGAGGTGTGCTACTTCTTGGTCTTGGTGGAGTGAGTGGAGTTGTAGGAATTAAAATTCTGCCTCTTACAAATCTACCCCTAGAATATCTTTCTCTATGCATATCATTGTTTTTGGGAAATATAAAATAAGGCTACCTAGTTATACCTCCCCGGCAATGGCACCAAAATGTTTAGTCAATTCAATGTCCTGAATCGATAGCATAAATTATCGACCAGGTCTTGTAAATTAATGAGGTATACTTGCACTATATGTGCCTAAATATCCTTATTCTTATTTCATTGTTTTCAGTATTTTTTTGTTGTTTTTGAGTTTTGTTATGTTTGAGTTGTAGTATGCTATTCTATGTTCTATGTCAAAAAGAAAAGAAAATGAACCTTATACTCAAAACAGAGTGTAGTTGTAAATTCTGTCCTTAATTAGGAAAATTATGAAAAAAATAGAACATTCTAATCTATGGATTTGCTAGCTTGCAAATGAACATGAAATGTAACTCAAGACATTATATTTAAACCTGATCCTTTTAGCTAGAGGTTTTTTTGAATAGTTTGTGAAAGATATTGAACTCCAATGTGATGAGGATATTCCTAAAAACAGACAACAACTTAGAATATTATAGTGAAATCTTATTCATATGATAGAGATATTTTGGAATAGCTTGAGAAGAAAATTGCTATAATATGCTAAGGATCTCATATGAATATTTGAAACTTCTTATGACATTACAACTAGATCTCATTCATCAGCTAGAGATTTATTGGAAGATTTTATTGAAGGAGGTTATATATAATGTAATAAGGATCTTTTAGTCAACAAGTAACCCACAGTATTACAATTAGGTCTTTTCTGTGATTTAGAGATTTATTGGAACAGTTTTGAGAAAAATACTATTTGTAATAATATGAGGATCTTCTATCTAATTGAAAAATAGGAAATGCTAATAAATCAACATAGTACAACCAAATCTCATTCCCATAATAGTGATATGTTGGAAAAGATTTTAAGAAAAATAATGGATGTAAGATACTGAGGATCTTTTAATCTAAATGACAAAAACTAAAGTGTTGGTAACTCAGGATGTCACAATTAAATCCATTCATTGAATAGAGATATGTTGGAAAACTTTTCAGAAAAGACTAACTATAACATCATGAGGATCTGTTAGTTAAACAAACAATATAAGATATAATGATAAAAGATATGAACTCAGAAAATTGTCTAAGTGAGAAATATAACAAAACAATATTGAAAGCTACTTATCTAGAAATAATGTAGAAGACTCCTTGGATAGCAGGGGCCCTCTACTATCAATTTGGCATAAAAATATTTAACTCCTCAAGTTTGTCTTCAATACAACATCAGAGTTATGCTTCTTCTTATTATCAAAAATACTTCGAAACAGAGTATCACAGTCTTGGCAAAATAAGATTTAACTGTCTTTCTCGGTCTCACCGAGCTAAATTTATAGGCAATTACATAACTGATATTGAATGAAAGTAGGCACAGGTGTATTGTAGAGTCAAAATTAAACTAAAACTCCTTTTTAGGACTCGTGATTTGCTGAAGGAAAATCAAGAGTCCTTATCCTTATAGAAATCAGCTTCTTGGACTTTTGGTTTGACCACGTGCATAAGCATCTCCAGTTATTGACTCAACCTTCGTGGATGACAAGGAATGATGTAGGAAAGATTTAGAATCTAACCATATATGCCTTTTCTTCAGATGACACCTGTAACAATTTCAAACACCAAAATGGCTACGAAACATGTGACTGGCTACAGAATGACTCCATTTTGTAGCTAAAAATGCTCAAAAATCATTAAGACAAAAAAATCACAAAAGTACAACAAGTTAGTCATTGCATGTATTCCTTAAGTGATTTTAATCATTCTTATTGATATTTAGGTCTATAAAATGACAAAAGGAACGATGATATGAAGTGGAATTTAGCAAAGGAGAAGACACTTTTAGGGCTCAACATACCCCCACTGCAAAAAATTTGCATGTCCTCATGCAATTTCATCAAAACTTCATTCCATTTGTACTGATACTTCTGCAAGAACATATAAACTCCTTTTTCTGCTTCTTCTGGTAGTTAATACCATCCTAGTTTTCCTCATGAGTGTTTTGAACTTCAGGTTAATGAGTGCCCTGTTTAACTTCCTATTTATTTTCTTCAACTTCTTGTTTGCTTTATATAATACTTCCATTTTCTGAAAGAGACTACTGTTAATGCTGCCTTTCAATTTAACCTGTTCCCTTAGGATTTCGTTTTCATTCTTGATATGGTTATTCAGTATCTCCAATTCATAATTGTCTCTTTTTAATATTTCAATTGGAGGTTCTTGTGGACTAGGGGATCTTTCTTTGTTCTCTGAGGCTTTTCGCTCTAATGATTCCACATAGTCATAAATCTGTTGTTGAGCTGAATCCACATCTGGGGTTCTTCTATCAGAGTTTTCTTCATATTGGTATACAAGAGATCTATCAACTGGGGTCTGGTTTGGAGCTTCTTCTTCTTCAATTTTTATGATTTTAGTTCCTTTAATGCATGTATTTTTCATCATGCCTTTAAGCCTAGAGCTTATTCTCAATTTGGGTGGATTTTCATCTTTTACATCATCTCCTTCAACACATTCATTTGTTAATTCCTCCTTCATTTTATTCTTAAGTTGTTTCCTGATTTTTTACCAACTTCTCAGAGATTATTTCATCACTATCTTCTTGTGTTGATGCATTAGGCTTGACTTCAATAGTTTTAACATATTTTCCTCTCCTACTTCTTCTCATAGGTTTTTATATAGACAATGTTTCTCTTGGTTCTTCAAAATGGTTCCTTAGGAGGAATTCATCCCAATTATCTCCTATCTTCTTCAAATGAAACTCAATTAATATTTTAATTAAGCCATGATGATGTAAGGTAGTCTCTAAGAACTGAAGCCTTTTCTGGACATTTGAAGACATCCTTTTCATACTATTAAGTAAGAAAAAGGGCAGATTTATTTCTTCATCTAGAAAATTCTTCATGAGTCTAATGTGATAAACATACAAAGTGCCAAATCTGCCTTCACAGGTTATGAATTTTTGTAAAACTAATAGAATATTCCTCCATTTATTTTTCAAAGATGAACTGGGAATACCTTTCTTAAACATTGCAGTGTCCATACCTGGGTTTTTTAGCATTTGTCTCCTCATTAAGAAATTCTTTGTTTTTAAACCAACGTTCTCCCTGTCTTGGCAGCTCTGTTGCTTCTGCCATGAAAGACTCTATGATGGAGAATTTGACATCCCCAATTTCTACCTTTGATCCATCGAATGACTTAGAAAATGGCTTTGTGATTTCTTTGTGGAATCCATTAAACTTCTCTATAAATCTCAGCTATCCAGCCTATTGCAATAACCCTTTAATCTAAGGGTATCCTTCTAAATATTTAGTCCCAATTGGCTCTGACCTTACAATAAGCCCAATTTCTTCTTGATAAAGATTACTTCCCTTATTTGGCTTCAATTCATTAATCTGTTTCTATTCTTCTGTCCAAATAAAAAGAAATTGTGAAAGGTTGTCTTACCCTAAAATGACTTCCCTACAGATGACGATTGGCTACGAAAAGAAATAACAGTGAGTGGATGTGAACGGAATAGGGTAGTGGTAAAGCATGAGGATAATCAAGTTTATGAGTTTGACATGGAATGAATGACCGTGAAGAAATCTTATGAAGATTTTCAAAAATCATCAATGAATGCTATGGTCTGATGACATGACCTAATAGGTCACTTCTAGGTTCTTACCTTTAACTTTCAATTAATGATGATTTGTTATGGAGCGGGATGAAAGTGACTTGGTAAAGGAGTATTTATGATAGGGGTTTTATCAATTCAAATCATAAAATAACTTAGGAAAACATATGACCTAACCACATTATACCTTCAATGATTTGCTATCAAAAATAATTTCACACAATTTTACCTTAGCCCTTTTTTAATTTGTGTTGCTTTGATGTGCTTTGTCTTTCATATGAAAAATATTGATCTTTTAGGCCCTATAATATTCTTTGACTCATCCTCTATTTACTGGAGTAGGTTTTTCAGAATCAATTGGCTACAGAATAGGTAGCTACAGAATGTACCTGTAAAAACTCTGAAATATGAAATGGAATGACGTGAAAATGTGGATGGAGTGAAGTATGGAATGGAATGAGATGGATCATGAATATGTAGTGGAATGAAATATGGATAAAGTGAGATATGGATGGAATGAATGAAATGGATCATGAATGTGTCAAGTGAATCTGCAACTTATGATTTTCATGATACTTAATTGCAGAAAAGAATAGTTTTGAAAATCTAAAGTGTCAGAAGAATTCTGATTTTCACCTTAGATTTTCTGTATAAACATGCCAATCAATGATTGGTTTTTTATGTCTGTGCATCCACTTGTATCATGTCAAAGTTAGTTTTGCAAAAAATATGTTCCCTCAAACACATTGCTTCCCCTATCACATTGAGGGCATATGAAGAGTGCCCATTGACACTCATAAGACTTGTTTGGAATCTCCTTATGGAACTTTCATGCAAGATAATTTTCATAGATATTGAATTCCTTGATGCGCAACTCGATTACAACATATTTTTGGAAAAACGTTACATGTATTCCATAAATGAAAGGGCCTCATCATTATTTTGTACCATGATGTCCCCCCACAATAGAAAAATTATTACCATTGACCAATAAACACATTATTATACAAGAACATATTCATCCCCTGATGGTGCATTACCCTTCGTTGGGTCCCATAATGAATTGGTCCCTTCCTTGATCTAAGTTATCCTAGGGATGTTCAAAGAATCATCAATCCTTGGTACATACCTAGGGAACCCACCAATAGTATCACCAGTTTCTCCAGCCCTAGTATGTGTGATGAGAACATCAAGTGTTAACTAGTCTCAAGACCCTCAATAACCAACTTCAAAAACACCTAATGTTGTGACCAATGAACCTCCTTTTTCCCATTATGCAATAAATGAAACACCTTTCATGTACCTTGTACCCAGTTTCGTCTCGCGCCAAGTCATGAAAACAATCACATTTCCAAATATGGCTATTGTGATACCCATATGGTATTTGGATCCCCAAACCATGTATAAAAATTCAAGAACCACTTCTACAGGTATGGTTCCCTTAAACTCTCTTATGAAACCTTACCTCTTGTAGTCACACCTAATATGACATTACCGGGTGCCACCAAGAAGCATAAAAAAAAGGTAAGATAACGATTATGTAACGTGTTCAGCCACCCTACTAACCAATTCCCAACAATGGAAGAGATAAAATCCCTTCATCATGCCCCAAAGGCACCCATTCCTTCACCTTCCCCTCCATGATACAATGCCACTCCATCCCATGAAATGGATTATTCACTAACCACCCATCGCTATTTTTAGAAAAAGCAGTCATTACACTCACCATTACCCTAATATCCCTCAATATCAAGACACATTGGTGGCCCTCCATTAAGCCAGTATTGTTACACCATCACTTCCTGCTACTTCAATAATGGAATATGAGCCTCAGAATACTTACCATGTATTTGAGGAAGTATCCCCACGAGTAGTTCACCCATGTGTTTTCTATTGTGATACCTCCCACCCAACATCAGTGTCCACTAGGAAGAAGAATAAGATGAAACCAACTTCTCCAAGACAATCTGCTTCATGTGCCTTATGTGATAAATGAGGAAATTTGATCAATCATTATCTATATTTTAAATATCTTAGGGGTTTTTTCCTCCCTGCTATTATTATCCCTTTGCTTGATCACAAAAACAAGTTAAGTTACAATAGCAACAATTGTAACATTTTGACACAAGTGCACCACACACGACATTGTCGATATTTCCCTAGATTCTAGGAAGCCTAGGAGGCCTTGCACCAAATTAGCAACGGACCCTCGGTGCTTATTCCTGTTGTTACTAAAGCTAATATTGTTATGTGTCATGCAACCTATACAAGCGCACCACCTATGGATGTACCCCCCATCTCATCATTAGGGGCTACAATATATGTTGGCACACAGACTATCTACTACATAACCACTAGAGCTGCATTACATATTGTTCATCCATGTGATTGAAACACCCCCTTCCCACATCTACCCAATTAACCTACCAACCAAGGTAAACATGTGACGAGAGGCTACTATAATGATATTCAACTTTTTATGTGACCTTAAGGAAGTGCAACTGATAGAAAACACAATCAATAGACCTCGTATAATAACCACAACACCCCTAGGGGGTAACCCAACCTTTCAAGCCTCTTACCCCTAGGTCACACTGACATTTTGACCCCCTTGGAGCCATAGACATAGGCATAACATTTAATTTTAGGGGATAGAAGGTTATAACTGCAGGAATAACACTACATGCCAGTAGCTAGGGTTCCAAATTCTTAGTTTCGTGCATGTGTCTCTAGGATTTGAGCCACCTTTTTAGGCCCATAGCCGAAGTCACTGCCAAACATTTCATGAAAACTTAAGGGAGGATAAATGGAAATAGGAAAAGGATATGGAAGCAGTCACATCAACAAGAAATCATCTCGAACCCTCCTAGATAGGACAAGAATTTTGTCAAACATGTCACAAACATTCAATATATAGGTGTAAGCAAGATATTTAAACATAGGGGTGTCATACTTATCTGAGAATCACTAAGAAGAAATGCCCCCTTACATCATTAACATAAGCAAACTAATACCTTAATTTATCTAAGGGGAGACTATCTTGTATGCACAATCAATCTAGATTAGCACAATATAATTTCACAACACCTCAACTCAACATAAATAATGCCATGATATCCACAACAATAACTAGCTAACATGTTCACATCATAAGCTCATAAACAATTGTCATTCATGCATAACAATCACAAATGCACAGTAAACCTAGATTAGTATAACATAATATCTCAAATAAGTCTACTCATACCTGAATGTCATAGCCATAGCCAACTTCCTAGGCCAATCAAATTTAGCATGATACATATAACATCAAGATATTAATTCTATTACCCTAATCATCAAGTTAACTAACATATAACAACAATAAATTAGCATATAACATGCTCATAAACAACATATAACCTAATTATTAAGTTAATACCATGCTTGGCTAACCATCACATGTACATATGATCACACTAATTAGCTAACATATATCATGTATGTAACCATAAAATCAATATAATGAAATACATACACATAACCATAATGCATATGACTACACTAATCAGCTACAATTTATCATACATGTAACCAAGATAGCAATGGAATGACAAACATATAAGTAACTCTAATGCTTACAACGACCATGAATCACGTACCTGCATACCAAAAATACAAACTTGTATAATGATCTACTCTTACCCCAAGGTACATTGTCTCTTATACCACCCAAGGAGAGCACAACCATGCTCTGATACCACTCTAAAACACTACCTTCCCACATATACCCATGTAACCGTCCAACCGAGGTAAACATGCAACGAGAGGCTACTATAGTGATTTTCAACCTCCTATGTGACCTTAAGGAAGTGGAACCGATGGAAAAAAAAACCTATAGACATTGTATAACAACCACAATAGCCCCAGGAGGTAACCCAACCATTTGGGCCTCTTAACTGTTGATCAGTGGTTGTCATTGATGTCAACCCAAGCAGCACTAGGGGCTAACCCAATATTGCATGGGAATTTTGACCTACCAAATTAATATATTCTAGGTCAATAATGATTTTGATTTCTTTACTTGGTGAGCTGAAATACTTCTTAGGGCTTCAAATATCTCAGCAAGAGAAAGGAATATTTATATGTCAAGCCAAGTACATCAAGGAAATGCTCAAGAAATTTAAAATGGAAGATTGCAAACCCATCCTTACTCCAATGGTAACAGGTTGAAAATTGAGCATAGACGACTCATCTAAGGATGTGGATCAAAGGTTTTACATATCTATGATTAGTAGTCTTCTATATGTAACAACCTCCTGACCAGATGTTATGTAAGCAGTTAGACAAGTAGAAAGATTCCAAGTAGCACCAAAAGAATCGCATATTAAATATTCACCAACAGTGGAATATCTTCGCCAGAAGCTTGGGATTCTCACAAGTTCTCATTAGATTTTTCTTTTTCAGAATATAAAGGGGGAGTGGAAGTAGATTACACGTCTACAGGACGGTTGTGTGTCAGGGGGAGTGGAAGTGTGTACAGGTCTACAGGATGGTTGTGTTTCAGGGGAGGTTACTCTTTGCCATTGATGTCAAAGGGGGGGAGAATGTTGTAGGAAGAGGTGTCATGATCACAGGGGGAGTACTTGTGTTTCCATAAATGCCAAAGGGGGAGATTTTTGATCAACGGTTGTCTTTGATGTCAACCCAATCAGCACCAGGGGCTAGCCCAATATTGCATGGGAATTTTGACCTACCAAATTAATATATTCTGGTTCAATAATAATGATAATCCACTCTTACCCTAAGGTCCATTGTCTCTGATACCACCCAAGGAGAGCACAACCATGCTCTGATACCACTCTGAAACACTACCTTCCCACATATACCCATGTAACCGATTAACTGGGGTAAACATGCAACGAGAGGCTACTATAATGATTTTAAACCTCCTATGTGACCTTAAGGAAGTGGAACCGATGGAAAACAAAACCTATAGACATTGTATAACAACCAAAACATCACCAGGAGGTAACCCAACCATTTGGGCCTCTTAACCCTAGATCACACTATCATTTTCACCCCCTTGGAGCCATAGTCGTAGAAATAAAACTACATTTTAGGGGCTAGTAGGCTATAGCTTCAGGCATAAAACTACATACCAGCGGCTAGGGCCACAAATGCTAAGTTCTGTGCCTATGGCTCCAAGATTTGAGGCACCTTTTTAGGCCCAAATATTAGGTCACTTCCTAAAACTTCATGAAAACTTAAGGGATGATAAATAACAATAGGATAACGATACGAAAGTAATCACATCAACACGAACTCATTTGGACCCCTCCTATCCATGACATGCGTTTTTTCAAACATGTCACAAACATTTAACCTACAGGTGTAAACAAAATATTTAAACATAACATCTCATATTTATCTGAGAATCAATAAGAAGCATTGATCCCTTGCATTATTAGATGAAATACAATCTATTTGACCATAGATACATTATGCATTCATTTTCAACTAAAAATATGCATAGATCGATACATCATCACTAATCAAATACATGCTTATAAACAACACAATAACCACAAAAATACGATGGACACAACATCAATAGAATCCACATAGAAACCAATACATTTTAATACCAAATACCGAAGGAGGTATCTCTTCATTATTTAATGTAAAAACCAACTAGAGATGGGACTTCCACGTTCCACCTGACCATAGATTGGATGAGCCAAATCTCTCTTTAGCCAATCACCCCCGTGCCATATTCCAAGCATGAATGTGGGACTCAAACTGAAGAACCAACTAGGGCATCCTGAGGCTAAACCACCTCACCCTCATCAAATAGAAATCAGGATTTACCATGATCCACACCCGGTCACTAGGCCAACACAAGCATGGATATCATCGGATTCTCTCTGCGTAAACTGTGAGGAATTTTCTTGTCTCCTAGTCTCTCACGATTCACCACAACCCACAGTCTAAATCAGGGGTCACTAGAACCTAAACCGGGACATACTCTCCAGGCTTTACCATTTATCCAAAACATGGGATTCCTAGGATGAATTGAGATCAAACCACCTCTCACGCTTTACCATAATCCAAGCTCAAATTTCTAGGCCCTAAACTGATGTAACACATGAACCGGTTCCATAATCATTCAAAGATCCACCTCACTCAACCTCAAATCCATTCGAAAATCCAACTAAACCAAACGTGAGAACTACACAAGACCATTACTATGTAGAAATGACAAGACTAGGATGAATACATTGTCACACCTATAAAAAACCCATGCCAAGACAACAAAGAACCACATGAAATACCATGCATGCCAAATCTAGCAAGGAAATCATACATGTAAATCAATACCTACAAAAAATAATCCTGCATTAGATGCTTTATTCCTACTCCTCCTTGCTTGATTCCTTCTTCTTCTTTCTTCCTTTCCTTTATTTCTCCAATTCCAAAGTGCTCCAAAAATTCTATGTGTCCAAGAGTGAGAGATAGAGAGAGAGAGAGAGAATAATTAGAGAGTTCCAAAAAATGCACTAACAAAAAGGTTTGAGCCAAAAGATTTCCAATTGATCCTTAGAAGCCCTTTCATCAATTATGCCTCTATTTTCTTCATTTTACTCTTCACATGCAACCTGTGACCTTTCATCTCCCTTTTCTCCTAATTTTCATTATTTCCATAAATAAATGTGCCAAATATGCCATTTTTCCTTTCCAAATTTATTTGTCGTTTCCTTTTCTAATTTTCTTTAGCCATAATAAACCGAAATAAACACCCACTAGGATTTTTTGCCCAACATTCATCTTGGAATAAGTGTCCCATCAACCATGGTTATTATTTCTACCATTATTACATGGAATTTTCACCAAGGATGTTACAATGATATTTATACCAACAATTCTCATGTCTGATCCACACGTCAAATTATTTAGAGATTTCGACAACTTAGTATAGCACGACACCCCGTGCAGGAAAATAAATTAGAGATTCCTCCTAGAGAGCACAACTATTTGGCTCCTAGGACACTAACACCTTCCTTAGAACCCTCTCCCATTCATCATCAGGCATTGTCTAGGAGATAGTCCCACCACCTAGCGCTGATGACACCCAACATCACATTCGATTCATTTATTCCTCCATATGAACCATGATTAAATATGTATGCTCATTATTCCATGGTGTCAATATCGCTTCACCCATTTTGAAGGTAGCACCACCAATGATTACATGGACCCATCGTATCTATGAATTTTTCAACATTGCTTGGTTCTATGCTAGGAACAACAAAATCATTTCCCTACTTATCAATCAACACATATAGATGCCAATCCCAACTTCATGACCTCTCACCACCTCCATCACCATTCAAAATCCTATTTCATTCTGATAAGGATATATTAAAGGCCATGATGAAACCCAAAATTATTTTGGATACCATGCTCCATCAATCTTTCTTCCTACCAGAAAACATGTTTACACCTAATTCACTAAGTAACACCATTTGCATAGTACAAAATAAGGAGTTTCTGCTAGTAGGTCATGTAGATTGGTTCAAAAACCCCATTCCAACACCAAATAATTTTTAGGAATGGAATATGTCAAATATCTCACCTACAATCAAGATAGATATCTCCACTAAGCCAGGAACCATTAAAGAAATCTCACTAGGGGAAGTTTTTTCTCCTGAAGAAGTTACCTCATACACAACCCTATTCCAAGAGTTTAGAGACATATTTGTGTGGTCATATTATAAAATTCCTCACATTAGCCCTACAATTATAGAGTATCATATTGACACATGACTTGATTCCTACCCATTTAGGAAAAGGAAACAACAATTCCACCCATCCAAGGAAAAAACGATTAGCTAGGAAATTGACAAGCTTCATTATAAAGTTGGTTTCATCTACCTTGTTCTCTATACATCATGGGTTCCCAACCCTGTACTTGTCATGAAAAAATAGGGCAAAATACAGGTTTTTAATAACTTCCTAGATTTGAACAAAGCTTTCCCTAAGGACAATTATCTTACACCCTACATCGATCAAGTTATTGACAGTTACGTAGGGCATGAATATTTTTCCTTCATGGAAAACTTATTAGGGTATAACTGGATCTAAATACACCATCTATATCAGTAAAAAATAGCTTTCACTACCCCATGGGGTATTTTTTCCTATTGTTTATGCCCCTTGTCCTTAAAAATCCTCACACCACTTTCTTGTTGGACATGAGCTACATCTTTCATGATCTGGTTCATCTTATCCTTGCCTATTTGGATGACCTCACAGTCTGATCCAAGAAGTGATCATATCATTTAGAGGATATTTTCCTTGTATTTCAGTGATGTCAACACTATAACCTATGGTTTAAACCCCTCAAGTGTGTCTTTTTCAAAAATACAGGAAGATTTTTTGGATTCATAGTCTCCTAATCGGGTATCAAATTTGACCTCCTGAAAGTCCAAGCCATTCACAAAATCCCATCACCTACAAATATGAAGAAGTTGCAAAGCCTGAGGGTAAGGAAAACTTATTATGATGCTTTTTTCCTGCATACACCACTTTTTCACATGGTTTTTTACGCCTTCTCCATCAAGACATCCCATTCCACTAGGATAGCATTCCCAACAATCATTTGAGGCCTTGAAAGGCACATTGTCACAAGCACCATTAATTATCTCACTTGACCACAATAAATACTATACCCTCTACCTGTCATCATAAAATGGAGCCATCATAGGGGTATTAGTCCAAGAAGGTAGTGACAATAAAGAGCATGTGTAATATTTCTACTTAGCCCAAGCTAAGAGGAATATTCAATTATGTTTCATTTTCTATTGATTGAATAAATGAACCAAGGAGGACATGTAAAACTTCTGAAAAACAATGAATAAATCCATGCCTATGTGAACAGAGACAAATCTGGGCTATTTAAAATAAACACTTGCAAGGGTGAATGGGTTTGAGCTATGAGACTGGGTTAACCTTGACCAAATCTATAGCGCAGTCTAGATACAATGTACCTCATGGAGGGACAACACAGTTCTAGAAGGAGGCCCCTCATGTGAAAGGAGCTAATTCATCAAGGTGGTTTAGGGTTTGCCAAAGCTCTCATCTTATAAAAGGAAGGGGAAGGCTCAAGAGAAGGTTGTTGATGATAACTGATTTTAATGTCTGCTTAGACAATTCGAGTTCTCTTGGCTGTTTAGCAAAGACTTGTGAGGATTTCCTATGTAGGGATTCTCTCTCCTTCCATTGAGTAGCTCTTGGAGGGCATTTTACTTCTCTTCCACTATCAGGCATATGGGCCAAGCTCCATCTCCCTTAGATAACATAAATCTTGTTGGGATTTACTTGTTTCAGTGAGTTGCAGTAAGTGGAGACTAGATCTACTCAGATCTATTTTATACTAGTGCCTCTTCTCAGTGAGTGAGTCTTTTATCCTCTTGGAAGATTTTATTAGCTGTTGGGCTTCATGATTTTGATCTTGCCATCAGGAAAAAAATTTCCTCAAGCTTACTGTGCAGTTTAATCCCTGAAACTACGTTATTCTGAGTTGCAGAATTGTAGGGTGTTTTGGCAATTGTTTAGAGGAGAGATCTCTGGTGTATGGATTCTTCCTTCACCGTGGTGATCCATGGATTATCCATCTAATCCATGTCTATTTTAGATCTTATCTATTTAATATTCTGCTTAATTCAGATTTTCTAAATCATTCTGTAGATCTGCTGCAATAAATCTCAGATCTACTCCTGTTCTTTCATGTAATGCTGGAAACCCCAAGGTGTATGTAATATAAAGACATTTTAGTATATGGATCTTATGTAGATTTAAATATTCATGCAATATCTTGTTCCAAATCTAAGTTGTAATATACTACTGCAGTTCACTACATTTTTCAGATCTAGATCTGCAGATCTGCACCTTTATGCAGTGGATCTCATGAAATCCTTTCCAGTAATTCTCTTTGATGTATAAAGGAACCTAATCTCCATTTTTCTTCATAATTTCATGTAATGAACTCCAGATCTAATATTAAAGCTATTTTTCATTCAAACCCTTCAGAAAATCATGCAATCTATGCTTAAGTAAATTTCTGTTGAGTCAATTCATGGGGTTTGGGCATTTCTAAGCCATATCGGGAGTGGGAGATTTGTTTAATATAGCTATAATCATTTGTTTCAGCTCAAATTTGGTATGTAATTTCCATATTACCTAAGCTAAGGGATCCCATCGTCCTTTGCCCTTATTTTTACATGCATTTCTGAAATTAACGTTTTTAGGGCTGAAATAGTTGCTTTTCCCCACTTTGGGTTGAAGAAATGAATCATAATGCTTGTTTCTAAACATATTATTGAAGCAAATATGAGTTAATATCTGTTATGAGCTATATGGCTACATCTTTAACTTTGGAATGCCTTATGGTATTCTTATTGTTGTAGAAAATCCAAATTTGGGGATATTACAGTGGTATCAAAGCATGATCTCTGGCTTAGCATGTGAGATCAAGCTATCAGAAGAATAAAGAGAAGGATTATATTTCAAAATGATGGAGAGGATGATATTACTCTCATCAGTTTTCATATCAAAGTACCTCTCCAAGGAGGTCAAGAATATGGAAGAAGGAGAAGTGGAAGGACCATGCACTTCCTATTCTCAAAGAGAAGAAGGCATGAAGCATGAAGAGCACTTGGAATTCAAAATTCTAAGTGATTACCTTGATGAATAAAAAGCTAAACCTAGAGCCTTCAAGAAGACTCTGGCTTTACCACAATTTATTCAGTTGGAAGAAAAAATAATACCCCACAACTATGGGATGATGAGAGGCAATAGGTTTCTATTTCTCAATTTTGATGGATCACCCAAATGTGCAGCAAAGACTTGGGTGATGAAAATAGAGGCTTTCTTCCTACTACATCTAGTAGTAGAGAGAGAGGCTGTATATATTGCAGCGTTGCACCTTGAAGGTGAAGCAAAGGTTTGGTGGTTCATCCATTTAAGCCATGCAAGGGTATCTACTCTTGCTGAGTTGTCTCAAAGATTGATTGAAGAATTTTTTTAAAAGAAAGATCAGAGGAAGAGAGGCCCTCACCACCACTTGAGGAAGCATATACCAGTGCTATCACAACCTTGGAGGAGCAGCCTTCATGTTCAGTAGTGGAGGAAGGAAACATAATTGAGGGAGGAGATCTTGCTTCTACATCTCACCAAGGTATGCTTTAAATTCCATATCTTGTCATTTCAAAAGATCATATGAAGGGATCTACATCTTTGCATGCTACTGATTTGGAGCAACAGAGTTGCACTGTGTTGTACAAAGGCAGTGATGAAGAAAAGAGGACCCGTGCATTATGGGAGCATTCACATGGTAGCTTCATTCATGAAGCAATGGAGGAAGGAATGGTAGATGGAACACATCTTGAAGTGAGAAACCATTTCTCCTTTCTAGATGACACTTTCTCAATGAGCACTCCCCAGCTCAAAGAGAAACTTCTACCTACAGTAGATCTAAGGCCTCTTTGGTTTTGAAAGGCCATGCATGAGGAGGAAATCTCATGGAGAAATTTCATTGGTGGTGCACTTCAACACATCATGAAGTGCAAAGTTCTTCAACAGTCTAAGGAGGCTCTTTCCTTCTCACACCGGGATATTCATGGATTCAAGGAGGAAAAGATAAATGATGGAGGACATCTTTGGATTGATAACATCTCTCATTTTTGTGTTGGACACTTCTTGAGCCATACACATCATGATGGGAGGTTTTTTCCTACCACCTATTTGGGTCCTTATGGGATCAAATTGATCCTCGAGAAGATTTCATTTCAACATCCCATGAAATGAAAGTGCAGGAATCTGATTTGGGAGAATGCTAAAGAAGAAAAATATGGAAGGCACCCACATGTGGATGGATGGGTGTGGATTATGAGCAAGGAGCTGGAAAGCTACTTGAAAATCTTTGATACTTGGCAGTAGGAGGCTTGGCTACGTTGGTTACTCTTTAAATAGTTTGGTCATTATCCTCTTTCCAAGGGTATGTGGTAGGATACTTGAATCATAGGGCAGCAAGGAGTATGGACACATTGTGTTGACATAACATTCTTCATGTCAATCACCATGTTTTCACTACATGATTTGGATGATTGAAGTATGGGGAGGCAGCAAAATATTTTGTTGTTGGGGATGGTTTTGGGATTGCAAGGGCAGATTTTCTCTCACAGTTTTCATGATGTTGCAGGAGTAGAAGATGGCACTATAACAGTGCAAAGGGGCTAATCCTTGGCCTTAGATGTTCAATAGGTACTTTCCCTATGCGAGAGAATTCTTATGTGTAGCAGCATTATGGGAGATGCCTTTAACATTCTGCATGTCAAAGATTGGATCCATGAGTTGGAGGGAGCCTTTTTTCATAGGCCAACAATGTTGCTATTAGAAGTGTTGTCATTGATGGCAAAGGACAGCAGCAGAGGCAAAGCAGAATATAGTGACAGGATATGCAGGAGCATGAGGAGAATAGAGTGAGAAAGAGGCAAAGAAGAATACAGTGACAGGACATGTAGACAGGAAGCATGGGGAGCAGATTTACACTACTGCAGAAGACTCTACATATAGAGCATGAAAGGACAGGTGTTTACATTTGGCAGAGCAGCAGACTGCACATACAGGAAATACAGTAAGGGCTTCGAAGAATTTGAAATACAAACCTAGAATGCGCATTGAGTTTTCTGATAGATTTGGAGCGGAAACATGAGTGGAAGAAGTGAACCTCTATCTAAGTGATAAACCCCGTTGTATAGAACGAGAAGATTCGCTAGAATTGGAGTAGAATAGCATTGGTTTATTGTCGGAAGAGTAGTATTTGTGGGACTTAATCGTTGAGTTAGAGCGAGGAATGAAGTCGAAGAACCGTGTTAACCATAGTAAGAAACCGAGTTAAGTACTATGCAATTACCTGGAGTGGTTTTGTGAAACCAATACCACCTTCATCGCACTGCTTTTGGGCCAGGATCAAAAACTCACAAAATAACGTGATCCAATACATTTGTGCCACATTAGTAGTCCAAAATCGCACATATCACGTTTCTTTGGAATGCTAATCTTCTATCGAAAAGAAAATGCGATATCAACTTGGTTCGTCGGATCTGGAGGCCGGTGGATCAAACGATGGTCGTGCAACAAGTTGCACAGGAGATAAGTTAAGTTATGGCCTAGATGTTTTATGTTGAAAACCATTCATTTACATGTTGAGGTGTGGGCCCCGTGGGCGAAATATATGTTAAAATGTTGCATTGATAGTGTAATCGAGTTCATAACACAAGTTCAAAGGTTGTGCACTGTATTAAGATTTTATTATAAGCTGAGGGTCGAATCATTGTATAAAGTGCTAAGGTTGGGTTTTTAAATAAATCAAATAAAAGGTGTTGATTTATGGTTTGAGTTGGAAGGTTGAATACTATTGCAAGGTTAACATTATTAAAGCTCTTTGTTATAAAGGCCAAGGCTTATATAAAAGCTCAGGTGATTCATTTAATTTACCAAAGGTTATATTATTTGAGAGTTTAATAACAAAGGTGAAGTGTGTATAGTTTTTGCGCCCAAAAATCCCTGTGGATATACGCATTAGTGTGTTGGGTTAACAAAGTCAACCAATGAACCAAATCCAAAGTTAATTCGCATGTGGGACCCTCACCCAATCGCATCGGAGAAAGGTTTGGCAGCGGAACATATTGACAAGAGTTTCGATTGAGATGCAGACCTGATGGATCAATAAGTCATGATTCATATGTGTGTTTGAGTTCCGGACCCGATATTTTTAAACAATGACGTTTATATTTTTCTTGAGTTCCATTAAATAGTGTTTCATCGCATCAGAGAGAAGTAGAACATCAGAGCAATATATTAAAAGATTGCGATTGCGATGAAGAACTGGACCCGATGGGCTTATAAAATATGATTCATACATGCTTAAGTTCAACATCAAAGAAAACCATCACGTTGGAGTAATACATCGCGTCTGCAAAATAAAGTAAACAGTAAATTATCGCATCGGGAGTATTCAAGTTGCAATTAATCGCATCGGCGACCAGGGAAGAAGAGTTTAGAATTTATAAAGTTGTGGGACCCACAGCTTTTAAAGGTCAGCATTGGTTGTTCAGTAATTAAAATCCAAGGTTTATTAAAAAGGTTTTATAATATTGTTGAGAGTTATTTATGTTGGATTAAAAGACAGTTTTACAGGCAGTAGTTATGCAACTGCAATGAAACGGGAAAATGAATATAGTGAACTGAAAAAGAGAGGCGTGGTTGTTGATGAATGAGAGAGGAAGACACAGAGAGAGCAGTGTTTTTCAAAATTTTATACTGTAATTGAATGTAAAGTTTTTAACTGTTTACATTGTTTTTGATGTAATTGGAAAGTCTCCAGAGAAAGATAAAATCCCACTGTAAAGTTGAAATGGATACATTTCTCTGAGTAAATTGATAAAAGAGAAGAGAATGCAGAATTGAAGAAAAATAAATAATCAAGTGAATATGAAGATTGGGGTACATTAAAAAAAAAACAAAGGTACAGAACAGAGCTGATATCCAAGATAAATCAGCAAATTTTTCTTTTATGAAAAAGAGGGAGTTGAAGCTTCCTTGCAAGTTGTAGCTTGCAGAATTTGAGGTTGGAGCCTCCTGTAGGTAGGTGCTTACAGAAAATCAGTGGTGAGAGGGAGTTGGATCTTGCCTTTACATCACAACAATAATAAGATGTGGTTTTCTCCCTTTATGGGTTTCCACGTATATCTGGTGTCTCTGTGTGTGATGTTTATGTGTTGATTTGGTTATTTAGACTGCTTAATACTTACTGCTCTTGTCATAATTCTGTTGTTACATTGTCTTAACATTTATGCACATATAAGTTTGGTTCCATATAAAATTGATCATGAAAGATAAATTGTAAATAAGTTTAATTGAAAATTTTTAAAATATTCTTAAAGGTGTTAAACTAATTCACCCCCCCGCCTCTCAGTTTAACTAAGGTTTCAACAATTGGTATCAGAGAAGGTTCCTTTTTGTAGCAGTTTAATAACTGAATGGAGATCCTAGGTTTTTGGGATGCCTAGTCAAGAAGGATCCTCAATGAACAAAGCCCCTTTTTTCACTGGTGCAAATTATGCCTTCTGGAAAATCAGAATGAGAATCAGAATGAGAACATACATAATGTCCTTAGGAATAGAAGTTTGGGCTGCTGTGGAATTTGGATATGACTCTAAGGAAAATTTCTCAGAGAAAGAAGCCAAACAATATGTTGTGGCTAATGCAAAGGCAATGAATGAAATCTTGAATGGACTGTGTGAGGTATAATTCATGAAAGTAATGCATAGCGAGATTGCCAAAGAAATGTGGGAAACTCTAGAAAATATTCATGAGGGAGACAAAAAGGTGAAGAAAGCTAAACTTCAAGTCTATAGAGCCCAGTTTGAAAATTTAAAGATGAATGATGATGAAGATATTGCTAGTTTCTTTTTAAGGGTTGCAAAAATTGTCAATAATATGAAAGCACTAGGTGAAACCATGCAAGAATGTGTAATTGTTCAAAATATCCTAAGATCTTTGCCATCTAGTTTTAATCCCAAGGTTTCTGCCATAGAAGAAATAGCAGATTGGGAAACCTTGACCATGAACCAGCTTCTTGGAAAACTAACAGCTTATGAGATGAGACTGCCACAGAGGAAGTCAAATGTAATGGAAGCAACCTTTAAGGAAGAGAAGAAGAAAGAATAAAAAGAAGATATAGGCTCCTGTTCTCGTGAAGAAGAGGCCAAATTTATCAGGAAGTTGGATAAAGGCTCAGGTAAGTATAAAGGTAAACTTCCATTTAAATGTTTCAATTGTGGAAGAGTTGGACACTATTCTTCTAAGTGTCCTTATCAGAAAACAAAGAATCAGGCTCAGGAATTAGAGAAGACTATATCTAAGAATTGGAAGAAAGGGAAGAGTTTCAATAGAAAATATTTTTATGCTCAACAAGACAGCAGTGCATCAGAAGACTTAGCTAAATTATATACTGAAGAAGGAACATCAGAATTTGTTTTGATGGCTATATAAGAGCTGGAAGAATGTCTTTTAGAAGATGAGGAAGAAGGTGAAGTGTTCCTTCAGGGGGAGTTAAGAAGTGCCTTGGAAGAAATTGACAGGCTAAAACTAAAGTGTAGAAAACATAAAGACATTCTTCTAAAATATGTAAGAGAGGAACAAAATTCAGAAGCCCTAATTTAGTTGAAAGTAGAGCTTGAAGAAGCCAAGAAGGTAGAGAATATTCTACTTAAGCAGATCAAGGATAAAACTCAGGAACAAGAGAAGTAGTTTGCTTAAGGATGAAATTAGAAAATTCCCAGAGGAAAATAGATACTTCTCAAATAACAAGCTCTGGTAAGTTAAATGAGATTCTAGATGCTCAAAGATCTCCTCTGATAAAAACTGGGATAGGCTATGAAGGAGAATCAAGCAAAGGAAAAGAAAAAGAAAACAAAAATATTATTTTTGTAAAAGCAGATGAGAATATCCAAGCAGCTCATAGTATTTCAAAGGAAGAAGAATCCTACAATAAAGTAGATAAAAAACAGGAGGAAGCTCAAATGACAAAGGATGAAGTAAATAAATTGTCAACTGAAAAAAGCTCGTATACTCCTGAATATGTCAAATTTGGAAGTCATCAAAGGAGATTTTTTCCTCCTATGAAAAATGCCACTTGTTATGCCTGCCACAAATTGGGACATATTGCTACATATTGTCATACAAGAAGAATAAATACAAACCAGCAAAGGATGCAAATAGTAAAATTTTTTACTCAAGTAGGAAGATGGAGAAGACAACCTTTTATCAGGTATGCAAACTGTTTTTATGGATACTATTTTTATTGTAATTAATTTGGCCATAAAATCATAGAATGCAATAAATATGAACAAAGACTATTGTTCAAAACCTCAAGAAGGTTTATGAATCATGGAGAGTTTATTCCTACTTATAATTCTACTAAGGATATATCCAAATGTTGTGTATGCAATAAAAGTGGACATATGTCTTCCAAATGTCCTCTGAGAGAATATGGTTCATCATCTCAGAAAATGTACCAAACAAGAGGATGCTTGCAATGGAAAAAGAAAGTGAATAAATGTGACTTGGCCCTAATAGCTCAAGATCTAAAAAGCCAATGGTATTTGGACAGCAGTCGCTCAAAGCATATGTCAAGAGATAGAAGCAAGTTTATAACCTTTGATGAAAAGAAATCTGGAAATGTTACTTTTGGAAATGATAAAGTAGGAAAGATCAAAGGAAGAGGCTCAGTCAGTCTAGACAATGGTAGAGGAAAAGCCCAGGATGTACTATTTGTGGAAGGGCTGAAAGCAAATCTGTTGAGCGTTAGTCAAATGTGTGATAAAGGCCGTGAAGTTCTTTTTAGAGCTCAAGACTGTGAAGTAAGATCAAGCACCACTGGAAAAACCCTAATCAAAGGTGTTCAAATGTAAATCAATTTCTATGTAGTAAAAGAAGAAAATGAAGCATGTCATCTTAAAAAATTTGAAGAGTCTTGGTTCTGGCATAGGAGATTGGGACACCTAAACTTTGATCATATCATAAGTCTAAGCAAAAAGAATGTAGTCAGAGATATGCCAGCCATAAATAAGCCTTCAAATACAATATGTAAATCCTGTCAGCTAGGTAAGCAGACCCGTACATCTTTCAAAATCAAAGAGAAGCTATCTACAAGCAGACCTCTTCAACTTGTTCACATGGATCTGTGTGGGCCTTCGAGAACTAAAACACCAAGTGGAGAATCCTATTTCATGATAATAATAGATGATTTTTCCAGAATGACATGGGTTGCATTTCTCAAGCACAAATCAGAAGCACTTGAAAAATTCAAAATATTTAAGGATTTGGCAAAAAATCAAACAGGATGCAAGCTAAAGTGCATCAGATTAGATAGAGGGGGTGAATTTACAGATTATGATTTTGCAGATCTATGCAATGAGCATGGGATAAAGCAACAGTTCACAATTGTAGGAGCACCTCAGCAAAATGGAGTGGCAGAGAGACAAAATAGGTCTGTACAACATATTTCTAGAGCCATGATGCAAGAAAGTAACATTCCTCAAACCTTTTGGGTAGAAGCAGTACACATAGCTATGCATATCCTGAACAAAGCTCATTTAAGACCAAACAATGACAAGACTCCTTATGAATTATGGCATGGTAAACCTGCATCAATAAAGCATTTTAGAGTTTTTGGAAGTAAGTGTTTTATAAAAAATAATGATGAAAATTTGGGAAAGTTTGATGCAAGAGCAGATGAAGGAATATTCTTAGGATATGCATCCAAGAGTAAAGGTTACAGGTGCTACAACAAAATACTTCACAAAATTGTAGAAAGTATTGATGTAAGATTTGATGAAGAACTATCAGACAAGTTAAGAAGTACAAATTGCAGAAATCCTCTGGAAGTTCATGAAGAAGAGAATCAAGATGATGATGAAATAAACAAGCCAACAGAAGATACAGATCTAAGATCAAAAAGCTCCTCAAGATACATTCATAAGAACCATCCAGAATATCAAATGATTGGGGACAAGAGTGTAGGTGTATAGACAAGAAGACAGCTAACTGAACAGACTGAAGAGGTATACCTCGCAATGTTGTCACAAATAGAGCCAAAGAAGTTTGAAGAAGCCAGCAAAGACAAACATTGGGTGAATGCCATGAATGAAGAATTGGACCAAATTGAGAATAACAACAGTTGGGAACTAGTTCCAAGACCCAGTGAGAAAAATTTCATTGGCTCAAATTGGGTATTCAAAAATAAGATGAATGAACAAGGACAGGTAATCAGGAATAAAGCTAGACTTGTGTGCAAGGGATATTCACAGGTTGAAGGACTTGATTATGATGAAAAATTTGTCCCTGTAGCTAGAATGGAAGCTATCAGACTATTTTTAGCTTTTGCTTGCTATCATGATTTCAAGGTATACCAAATGGATGTGAAGTCTGCCTTCCTGAATGGAGATTTAGACAAAGAAGTCTACATGGAGCAACCAGAAGGGTTCTCCTTAACAGATAATGTAGACTATGTTTGCAGATTAAAGAAAGCATTATATGGGTTGAAACAAGCTTCTCGAGCATGGTATTCAAGGCTGGACAAATACTTGCAAAAACAGGGGTTCAAGAAAGGGGGAGTAGACAGCAACTTGTACATAAAAGAAAATGAAGATGAAATTTTGATTGTAGTAGTGTATGTAGATGATATCATGTTTGGAAGCAGCAAAGATGAGTTAACAAAAGGATTTTCTGAAGAGATGAAATCAGAATTTGAAATGTCTATGATTGGAGAGCTTACCTTCTATCTAGGACTACAAATTCAACAAAAGAGCACAGGCACATTTATCTCACAAGAAAAATATCTAAAAGAGATGCTGAAAAGATTCAAAATGGAAGATTGCAACCCTGTGTCAACTCCCATGACTACTGGATGCAAGCTTTGTGCAGATGATGGAACAACTGATGTAGATCAAAAACTTTACAGATCCATGGTTGGAAGTCTGTTATACCTAACAACTTCTAGACCAGACATTTTGCTGGCTGTAGGACTTGTGGCAATATATCAAGAATCACCAAAACAAAATCACTTACTAGCAATTAAAAGAATATTCAGATATCTACAAGGGACTGCCCATTATGGGCTATGGTATCCAAAAGGAAAAAACTTCATTTTGACAACATATATAGATGCAGATTGGGCCAGCTATGTTAATGACAGGAAAATCACAAGTGGAGGTGCATTCTATTTAGGAGAGAGTTTGGTGGCATGGCTAAGCAAGAAACAAACATCTATTTCTCTATCTACAATAGAAGCGGAATACATAGCAGCAGCAACATGTTGCACACAAGTCATGTGGATGAAACAAACCCTCCAAGACATGAAGGTAAGCATTGATGAACCTATCTCTATCAAATGTGATAATACAAGTACCATAAGCATATCAAAAAATATTGTGCTTCATTCAAAAACTAAAAATATTCCAATCAAGTATCATTTTCTTAGAGAACAAGTAGCCCAAAAAGTAGTGAAGTTGGAATATGTGCCAAAAAAAGAATAGACAATAGATATATTTACAAAACCTCTTGCTAGAGAACCATTTGAATATCTGAGAGACAGACTAGGGGTAGTGTCTGTAGATGCTACTCTCTGATATAAATAGAAAACTTCGTTTCAGGGGGATAATAGAAGAGAAAACATCATTTCAGGGGGAGATCCACAAAGAGCATGAAACAGGTCCTCAAGATCAGAATATTATCCCTTCGCCATTGATTTAAAAGGGGGAGGAAATATATAAGAAGAGAATAGCTATGGCAGAGAATAGAGAATAGCTATAAACATATAGATGTTATTTCCATCAATGCCGAAGGGGGAGACTATTAGAAGTGTTGTCATTGATGGCAAAGGACAACAGCAGTGGCAAAGGACAGCAGTAGAGGAAAAGAAGAATATATTGACAGGATATGCAGGAGCATGAGGAGAATAGAGTGAGAAATAGGCAAAGCAGAATACAGTGACAGGATGTGTAGACAGGAAGCATGACGAGCAGATTTACAACACTGCAGAAGACTCTACATATAGAGCACGAAAGGACAGGTGTTTACATTTCGTAGAGCAGCAGACTGCACATACATGAAATACAGTAAGGGATTCGAAGAACTTGAAATATAAACCTGGAATGCGCATTGAGTTTTATGATAGATTTGGGGTGGAACCATGAGTGGAAGAAGTGAACCTCTGTCTAAGTGATAAACCCTATTGTATAGAACTTGGAGATTTGCTAGAATTGGAGTAAAAGAGCATTGGTTTATTGCCAACAGAGTAATATCTATGGGAATTAATCATTGAGTTAGAGGAAGGAATGAAGTCGAAGAACTGTGTTAACCATAGTAAGAAACCGAGTCAAGTACTGTGCAATTACCTGGAGTGGTTTTGTGAAACCAATACCACCTTCATCGCGCTGCTTTTGGGCCAGGAGCAAAAATTCACAAAATAATGCGATCCAATACATTTGTGCCACTTTAGCAGTCCAAAACTGCCCATATCACGTTTCTTTGGAATGCTAATCTTCTGTCGAAAAGAAAGCGCGATATCAACTTGGTTCGTCGGATCTGGAGGTCGGTGGATCAAACGATGGTCGTGCAACAAGTTGCACAGGAGATAAGTTAAGTTATGGCCCGGTTGTTCTATGTTTAAAACCATTCATTTACATGTTGAGGTGTGGGCCCCGTGGGTGACATATATGTTAAAATGTTGCATTGATAGTGTAATTGGGTTCATAACACAAGTTCAAGGGTTGTGCACTGTATTAAAATTTTATTATAAGCTAAGGGTTGAATAATTGTATAAAATGCTAAGGTCGGGTTTTTAAATAAATCAAATAAAAGGTGTTGATTTATGGTTCGAGTCGAAAGGTTGAATACTATTGCAAGGTTAAAATTATTAAAGCTCTTTGTTATAAAGGCCAAGGCTTATATAAAAGGTTGGGTGATTCATTTAATTTACCAAAGGTTATATTATTTGAGAGTTTAATAACAAAGGTGAAGTGTGCATAGTTGTTGGGCCCAAAAATCCCTGTGGATATACGCATTAGTGTGTTGGGTTAACAAATTCAACCAATGAACCAAATCCAAAGTTAATTCTCATGTGGGACCCTCACCCAATCACATTGGAGAAAGGTTTGGCAGCAAAAAATATTGACAAGAGTTCCAATTGAGATGTAGACTTGATGGATCAATAAGTCATGATTCATATGTGTGTTTGAGTTCCGGACCCGATATGTTTAAACAATGACGTTTATATTTTTCTTTAGTTCCAGTAAACAGTGTTTCATTGCATCGGACGGAAGTAGAAAATCGGAGCAATATATTAAAATATTTTGATTGCGATGAAGAACTGGACCCGATGGGCTTATAAACTATGATTCATTCATGCTTAAGTTCCGCATCAAAGAAAACCATCGCGTTCAAGGAGTAATACATTGCATCTGAAAAATAAAGTAAACAGTAAATTATTGCATCGGGAGTATTCAAGTTGTGATTAATCGCATCAGCGATTAGAGCAGAAGAGTTTAGAATTTATAAAGATGTGGAACTCAGAGCTTTTAAAGGTCAGTGTTGGTTGTTCAGTAATTAAAATCCAAGGTTTATTAAAAAGGTTTTATAATATTGCTGAACGTTATTTATGTTGGATTAAAAGATAGTTTTACAGGCAACAGTTATGCAACTGCAATGAACGGGGAAAATGAATATAGTGAATCGAAAAAGAGAGGTGTGGTTGTTGATGAATGAGAGAGGAAGACAGAGAGAGAGCAGTGTTGTTCAAAATTTTATACTGTAATTGAATGTAAATTTTTTCACTGTTTACATTGTTTGTGATGTAATTTGCAAGTCTTCGGAGAAAGATAAAATCCCACTGTAAAGTTGAAATGGATACATTTCTCTGAGTAAATTGATAAAAGAGAAGAGAATGCAGAATTGAAGAAAAATAAATAATCAAGAAAATATGAATATTGGGGTACAGTAAAAAAAAAAAAAGTACAGAACAGAGTTGATATCCAAGATAAATCAGCAAATGTTTCTTTTATGAAAAAGAGGGAGTTGAAGCTTCCTTGCAAGTTGTAGCTTGCAGAATTTGAGGTTGGAGTCTCCTGTAGGTAGGTGCTTACATAAAATCAATGGTGAGAGGGAGTTGGAGCTTGCCTTTACATCACAACAATAATAAGATGTGGTTTTCTCCCTTTATGGATTTCCACGTATATCTAGTGTCTCTGTGTGTGATGTTTATGTGTTGATTTGGTTATTCGGTCTGCTTAATACTTAATCCTCTTGTCATAATTCTATTGTTACATTGTCTTAAAATTTATGCACATATAAGTTTGGTTCCATATAAAATTGATCATGAAATATAAATTGTAAATAAGTTTAATTGAAAAATTTTAAGAGATTCTTAAAGGTGTTAAACTGATTCACCCCCCGCCCTCTCAGTTTAACTAAGGTTTCAACAGTTGCCACTTTGGAGCTGGGGTTTATTGATGGAGTATCCCCAGGATCAATTCACACTTGATGCACTTTATGGGAAAAGAGGAGGTAAGGAAGATCAGGTAGTAGATGGGGACATCTATTACTATGGTGTACTCTTCTTGTCTTGGGTTTCCAAGCATGAGGGAGAGGATTTGCAGGAAGCACTTGGTTCATTTCTCTTCAGGGAAGTGTTCCAAACTACTATGGAGGATCCATTCGTGGATCCATGTGTCTTATTACTTCCAACATATGGTGAGAGCTTTGTTTGTGCAACACAATATTTGCATTCTCTTACCATCTCTTAGTAGTGCATTGCTCCAAAAGTAAGCAAGCTCTTGATTTTGCTCCATGACCAATGTTGGGCCAAACCATATGATGGAGACAAACATCTCTTATGTGGCCTTGGGAAAAAAAATTTTCATTACATGTATGTTCAGTTTATTCATATGATTACCCATGTATCAAGAAACAATCTTCCATGTATTTTTCTAAAGCAGCAGTTTGAAAAACTGCACTGTAACTAGATGGGAAACTATTGGTACTTCCTTGCACCACATGAAACCTTCAGTATTTCCCTCATATTGATGTTGACCATGACCTATTTTTCTGAGGTTGTTCTTATCTCTATTGAGAGCATGATGGGGAGAGTAAGACAGCGTGGGGTAGGCTATCTTGTCTACCATGTACAGATTTTCAGCTCACCTACTTTGCAGGAGCTCAAGGTGGAGGAAATTTTTCTGGAGTTGCCATGGTGGGATATGACTCATTTTGTATGGGTGATTTCTTGGGAAAATATGCTTCCCCAATCCATTTCAGTTCTGTCCTTACAGTTTCTTTAGGACAAGAAAAAATTGGGAGGGGAGGACTGTAATATTCCTACTTAGCCCAAGCTAAGAGGAATATTCAATTTTGTTTCATTTTATGTTGATTGAATAAATGAACCAAGGAGGACATGTAGAACTCCTGAAAAACAATGAATAAATCCATGCCTATATGAACAGAGACAAATATGGGCCATTTAAAATAAACACTTGCAGGTGTGAATTGGTTTGAGCTATGAGACTGGGTCAACCTTGACCAAATCTACAACGCAGTCTAGATACAATGTACCTCATCGAGGGACATCGCAGTTCTAGAAGGAGGCCCCTCATGTGAAAGGAGATAATTCATCAAGGTGGTATAGGGTTTGCCAAAACTCTCATCTTATAAAAGGAAGGGGAAGGATCAAGAGAAGGTTGTTGATGATAATTGATTTTTACGTCTACTTAGATAATTCGAGTTCTCTTGGCTATTTGGCAGAGACTTGTGAGGATTTCCTTTTTAGGGATTCTCTCTCCTTCCATTGAGTAGCTCTTGGAGGGAATTTTACTTCTCTTCCACTATCAGGCATATGGGCCAAGCTCCATCTCCCTTATATAGCATAAATCTTTTTGGGATTTACTTGTTTCAGTGAGCTGCAACAAGTGGAGACTAGATCTACTCAGATCTAGATTATAGTAGTGCCTCTTCTTAGTGAGTGAGTCTTTTATCCTCCTGGAAGAGTGTATTAGCTGTTGGGCTTCATGATTTTTATCTTGGCATCAGGCCAAACTATTCCTCAAGCTTACTACTTAGTTTAATCCCTCAAACTGCGTTATTATCAGTTGCAGAATTGCAGGGTGTTTTGGCAATTGTTTAGAGGAGAGATCTCTGGTATATGGATTCTGTTAGCCCCCCTATGAAATTCTTGGCAAGCAAGCTGGGGGCTAGATTGTTTGGGAGCCTTCAAGGAATGCCTTTCCCCGGAAAACCCATCCTCCTTGAAGTCTCTGTGGACTGTGCCTAAAATATAGCCCCTCTTCTGATCCATTTCTCAAAAGGCCATACATTGCCCCTCGTATCACTTCAAACACCACGTTTTCCCCCTAAACCCCTCCGATATCCCCATCAAATTCTCCATACACCCTTTGTTTCATTCAAATACACCTTGGTCCTTCTATCGTTGCCCTCCCATAGTCTCAAAATACATCAGAAAGGCTTGAAAAACCCACTTTAAACCTTATATTAAGCCTAGCCCCTTTCTCCATTAACCGCCGCACCTTTCTCTCCCATAAGACCCAGCGCCAGAACCAATCGCTAAACCCATTGGGCGCTTATCCCCTCCAACCCTTTTTCCGCCCAAAAAATCATAAAAAACCTTTGATAAATCACATTTTTTGGGTTTTAAAAGTTCGTCGCCAGTTTGATTTTCGGTAAATCTCCGTCGTCCGTTAAACACCGGATCCAACGGTGCGGTGCTCACCCGAAACAGTGGTCCCCACCCCGCCTGCGCAGTTTCAGAAAACCACGCTGTTTATTCCACACCACCATTCGTGAGTCGGTGGTTTTCTCCGAGCGACCAGCGATTCCATTCAGCACTGGCCGCGTGTCCTCGGTACGGCGGCAAACCCGCTCTCATTTTGCGCATTAATGTTTAGTTGGTGGTCGGGTAGCAGAATTGCTAAGAGCCGTCCGATCCAAAGCCCTTCATCCAACGACTGTCATCCATCCGAACCATGCACTGTTTAACTCCCGTCCATCGTATCAGCTGACCCTCCGTCCGTCGCTCCCCGCCATCGATCTCCGCCCGATCGACGGTCCAGATCTGTCTATGCATGGTTGACCATTCTGTTGCCCCCGGGCCGCCACGTCACTCCACATACACCCCCCGTACAGTCTCTCATTATTTTGCATATATACGTTCAAAGTTCATGTTTTTTAATGTTTTTCATGCATTTTCGCTCCGTGTTCCGCCAACCCCAACCAGAGCAAGTTCTCACTGTTCCCTCTGTAATTTCTTCCACCCTGTCACTAAATGCGTCCATTACCTCCATCCACCTCATCCATCGTTCACCTTCATGGTTTTCTTCATAGTTTGTTGTTTTGCAGGGTCGCTAGAGGTGAAAGACTCTATATTTCTGTCGTACCATCTTAATGGAGAGGTTTGCAGACAGAATTAAATCCAAGGGCCGGCGCTACTATAGAATTGTTAAGGAAAGCGGCTGATGGAATTTGCACTAAAGAAAAGCAGGATTTCGAACTCTGAAAATCTCCCATCACCATTAAAACCTGAGCTAACCTATCAGGCGTAGTGTTGAAGCAGCAGAGTGTTCCAGTACAGAGCAAAGGGAAGATTAAGGCAAGCTAACGAAGATCCTGAACCTTTAAACAATGGTTTAGAGTGTAATGCAGCAGTTTGAAGACCCCGAAGATCGATCCATAGGATCCTGAACACAGTAGCAGGTACCATCAGGGTTTATTCACCGGCAGAATGTTTTTCTTCATCAAGTACAAGACACCCATATTGCTTTTATTACACACCATGTCCCTGAAAAGATTTCCACCCTAGCTGCAGTTCAAAATACTCAAACATTCATGAAGCAGACTTTTCAGCAGTTGTTTACCATTTGTTTATTCTCCACAAGTACAACAAGGTATAGCCGTCAGAGTGCATCCAATGTCAGTTCTGAAGTAAAGTAAATCTGAAGAAGATCACTCCTACATAAAGAGGTGACAGAGATTTAATACTCAAGCATTCAAATAGAATGGGTCTCGGCCCTGCATTCATTCATGTATTTAATGTTACATTTAGTATTCACCTACCTTCTTAGTCGATCTTTTGCCCATCATCTGCTATAAAACACATAAGGAAACATTGTAATGGTTGTTGTTGAGATATTAGTGAAACGCAAGCATTGTTCCTCTTGAGACAAGTTCTCTATGTATATTGTAAGATAGTCTGAGATTTGATGTATTCAGACTGAATGTTCAAGCTGTGGGCAATGTTGTACCTGATTGGTGTTGTTTTAATATGACAAGCATATTTCTTTGGATCCTGATCTAAAGCAGCTGGTGATGTTTCCTCTTTCTCTCTATTTTTGATTGACTTACTCTTATGTTATGTTCCGTTTCATTTCATTTCTGCTGGTAGGCAACATAAGTATAACATAGGATTCACCCTTGTTAGGTGCCCTATGTTTCCTGCTCTCCCTACCTCAATGTTTTCTGCTTATATGTGTATCTGAATGTTGATTTCAATTGATTTAACCAGTGTAGTGGATGATATTGCCTGCTCTCTGATGTATGAATTGATGAAGTCCATGTTTAGATGTTCTTGGTAGGATTTAGCTGGAAGGTTTGGGAACACTGGGGATTAGTGTTAGCCTTGTCCACTAGGATCTTTGCACGACTAGCTAGCCTTTCTAAGATCCCTTGTAATTGCCTCTAATTTTTTCCAAGCAGGCCTGGAGTTAAATGACCTCTGACCTGATCTATAGAAAGAATTAGATGGTTCTCCTCCTTTCATTTTCAGTCCTTAATGTTCCATTCCATCTTCTATCCTTTAAGATCCAGATGATTTAGATGACTTGCCCAACTGAAAGCTTGCACATTGAACACAAGTAAACCCTTTCTTGACTCCATTGCCTAATGACCTTGATGTTCTCTGAGTTATTTACCTTTGCCTAGCTTCCCTTTTGCTCATCCTTGTCTTGTATTGGACACTTCTTTCCTGATTCCCAAAAACCAAACTCAATCAAACAAACAAACCCTGAGCCCCATAACTATCCTAACATTGAAACATTGATCCTCAAAGACATATGCTTTGGAAAATATAGAGAGATCCCTCTCTGGACCTAGGAGGGCTAGATCCTAAGGTCTGAAAGTGGTTCTGATGTTGTCTCATCTTTTGGTCTTGCCAATCTGGCCAAAACATGGGAACCCCAACATATTCTTCCTTCACCATGGTGATCCATGGATTAGCCATCTAATCCATGTCTATTTCAGATCTGATCTATTTACTATTCTACTTACTTCGTATTTTCTAAATCATTGCAGATCTGCTGCAGTAAATCTCAGATTTACTCCTGTTCTTTCATGTAATGCTGGAAACCCCAAGGGGTATGTAATATAAAGACATTTTAGTATATGGATCTGATGTAGATCTAACTATTCATGCACTATCTTGTTCCAGATCTAAGTTGTAATATACTACTACAGTGCACTGCATCTTTCAGACCTAGATCTGCAGATCTGCACCTTTATGCATTGGATCTCATGAAACCCTTGCCGGGTCATTCTCTTTGATGTATAGAGGAACCTAATCTCCATTTTTCTTCATACTTTCATGTAATGAAATCCAGGTCTGATATTCAAACTATTTTTTATTCAAACCCTTTAGAAAATCATGCATTCTATGCTTCAATAATTTTTTGTTGAGTCAAGTCACGGGGTTTGGGAATTTTTAAGCCATATCGGGAGTGGGAGATATGCTTAATATAGCTTGAATCATCTGTTTCAGTTCAAATTTTGTATGTAAGTTCCATATGACCTAAGTAGAGGGATCCCACCGTCCTTTGCCCTTATTTTTATGCACATTTTTGAAATTAACATTTTTAGGGCTGAAATAGCTTCTTTTCCCCACTTTGGGTTGAAGAAATGAATCATAATGCTTGCTGCTGAACATATCATTGAAGGAAATATGATTTAATATCTGTTATGAGCTATATTTCTGCATCTCCAACTTTGGAATGCCTTAGGGTATTCTTATTGTTGTAGAAAATCCCAATTTGGGGATATTACAACATGTCATCTATTATATCAACAAAAGCCTCTTTAGAACTGCAGTAAATTATGATCCAATAGAAAAAAATTCCTTATAACTCTTACACTATGTACAAAATCTTCAACACTGCATCATACTATGGACCACTGCCATCATCAAAGGTATTAACCACATGCGATACTTCATCATGTTCCATATGATGACAGACAAATATGCTTGAAGAATCATTATTTTGCAAGAATTTGATCTCTAACTTGCTTCTCCAAAAAGCAAGAAAGCTCTCATTATCATAGAATCCATCACATATCTCTCCTCAGAATCTTAAGGTTCACCTATCAATGATTATTTCCTTAATGAACACTTATTGATCATATCCATAGATGACCCTTGGTATGAAGACACTTTCCTCTATCTATGAACTTAGAAGTTCAACCCTCATCTCATGTGCGATTATCGATGGCACATTCACCACCAAGCACCTTGTTATCTCCTTATAGGATACATTCTTTATTGTCACGACATGGAAATTATTCTACATTGATGCCATTCAATTAACTAAGTTGATTAATTCCTAAATGACTGCCATAATGGAGGTTGCGATAGCCACCTCTCGGCGATAGCCACTCCCAAAAACATTTGTCCAAATCTCTTCTAGGTCTGCATGGTAGCCATTAAATGATGTGAAACATGGCATCGATATGCACATAAAGCAATAGAACATCCACCTCCTTTACACCTGGTCATCACTGTTGGTCCCTTTTTCATGTGGGGAATTAACTTTATGACTTTAAATCCACCATCCTACAATGGCCATAGTACATAGTAGTCACCATATGCTACCTTACCAAGTGGGTTGAAGCTATGCTGACATTTAATAATACTTCCAATACCTCCACCCAATTTTTCATCAACTGTATCATCAAACGGTTCAACATTACTAAGAAGCTAGTCTCCAACCATGGAAAACATTTCTAGAATGAGATTTTCTAGAAATTATCTCAACTCCTTAGATTATCCCATGAGTTTGCTTCTCCATACTACCCAGAGTCCAATGGAAAGGTATAATTTGTATACAAGGTCCTCAAGACAATTTTATAGCATATAGTGAACAAACAAAAAATAAATTGGCATCACATGTTTTTTTAGCCCTGTGGGTGTATCATAAATTGGTCAAATCATCCACATGCTTTACTCGTCTTCACCTAGCTTATTGTGTTGAAGCCATACTCCCCATGGAGTGCGATGTCCCTACTTTACGCACAAAATTCAAGCGTCTCCAAAACACTTCACCATTAGAGAAAAGGATCATCTAGTTGGAATACGTTGATGAAATTTTACATTAATCCCTCCAGCACAACGAAGCCCATAAAAAGAGGACCAAAGCCTACTTTGACCGTGATGTCACCCCGCACTAATTTAACGAAGGGGATTTAGTACTCTAATATGATGTCATGAAAGAAGAACTGGGACCTGGAAAGTTAAATACCTTGTGGAAATGACCCTACATTGTTAAAATTTTTCTTTTGAAAGGTTTCTAAATGTTAGCAGAGCCTAATGGAACTTGTCTCAAAGACCTCATTAACAGGTTCTATCTCAAAAAACTCCATTCATAACCATAAGTTTGGCCTTATAATGTATCTATGTACCATGATTTATTTTTATCATCTCCTCATCATCGATGTACTCTAAAGTATCATCGTATGTCACAGATGGATCATCTGACAACTTACCACCATGGGTTCACTGATGGTGCTTCTCAATGGTCACAAAATATTGTTGTGATAGCTTGGGCCATATACTCTCATGTTCAAATGATTCTCCTCTAGAATGTGATCTATCTTGGGTCGACCACTAATAATTAAATTGAATGTGACATTGTCATAGGCCTTTTGGTTGATGCCTCCCAGTTAAGTATCAGTCATCTGCATGTGTTCCTTGATTCTCAGCTTTTCGTATCAGAGTTGAACAAAACATTCAACGTTCATGGCGCTTTTATTTTTCGGAAATACTTAAGTCCACAACAATTAGCACATTGTTTTTATCATATCACATTTTCACATATACCAAGAAGTCAAAATCATGTCATTAACCACATCACTAATAAAATCCTAGACCGGTAAGCATTACATACAAGTCATCATCCAGACATAAAACACATATAAATGAAACATCACATCAATGAAATCGAAATACATCACATGTATATATGCATCATAAATAACAGACACATCATGAGAGCTAGAGAAATATATATCATTAAAAAATAATATGTTTTGTACATTGGTGGGCCATCATTAGAAAAATGGACCATCTAGCAAAAATGAGGGGAGCATCCTCATAATGGGTGCTTCCCTTAGTACATCATGTAAAAATCTAAGGTTAGGGATTCTCGCCTCTTGCACCACCTACTAGAGACCCTCTTGGTTCCCCTTTCCCTAGGCCCAAAATGGGTCGCATCGTGGCTGCTGCAACTTCCACCCGCCAGAGAACTTGGTGCAAATCCCTGTCAGGTGTCATTATCCTCTCGATAACATCCTCTCCTAACATATCCAATCCTACCTCAGGTAGCTCCATCAACAAGTCCGTAAATTTTTTATTCATGTCCAACTCCCTTTACTTAGTGGCTTCTACATGAGCCTGCAACCTTTGTATCTCTACCTAGAGTACCTCCCCTCTATCCCAAGGAGGACTGATCTCCAAGTGTACCCTATGTACCAACCACTCCACCATGCACCCCTCTCGATGCTACCACTACACAGCTGTAACACCCCCCTCGCTAGGCTTCCTGTAATCACCATTTCCACCTGCTAGTTAGCCCTAAGGGTGCCCAGGAGGACCCATATATACAAAGAAACATATTCAAAGTTACTGAAAGGTACAACATAATGTTGTAATTATGGCTCTGATGTTGTCCTTGATGGAAATAGTAATTTTTCGTAATGTATAGATATTTTGTTATTATTAAATCACACCGAGAAGCACAATACGTGGCCTAGTAGTGAACATGGGTCGTAAGAATGCACAGAGAAGTGTGATAACCAGTCCTTCAATAATATATATATATATATATGTGTGTGTGTGTGTGTGTGTGTATGTATGTATGTATATATTAACAATGGCATAGTGAATATATAGGGTTGTGATAATTGGAAGATATAAGACCGAGATGAAAAAAAAGGAATGAGTACAGAGGATGAGTTGGATGCAACAGTTGAACATGAAGAAGTGCAACACTTTTTTTTTTCCTTCAGTCTTGATGGAAATACCGTACCTCGACAGTACCAAGAGAAAAAAACTTTAATAAAGAAGTTAATTGACAATGTCAGGCTGGAGATTTTTTCCCTGAAGTACAAGAGAAGCACTCAATGGGAATAGGCAGGTTGACTAGGACCCGAACGATGTGCAGAGCCCAACCAATAAAAAGAAGGCTAGGACTGTGAGCCAAGTATTGAAGCATAGTGCATGGATTAGTGGGACCATGGGACAAGCATTCAATAAAAAAATGTATCAAGTGGATGAATGGGTCATTCATGGAGAATCTACCTCAACAACTTTATAAACATTACTTTTCATTGCGATGGGTTACGAGGATCAGGCCTATGAGGTAGTGGGCCAAGTGTTTGACGAAAAATTAAATATAGGCAACACATATGATGTGTTGCAGTGGGATCCACCAAGAGGATCTACCCAAGTGAATATTTTTAGTTCCTTTTCCCATTCCATTGGGCTACAACAAGCAGACCAAATATTTTTAGGAGGACCTTGGTAGCTCCCACCACTAATTTATACTCTAAAGGCCTTTATAAATTCCACTTCCCATCATTTCATGCTATAACAAGAGGTCCAAAGGATTTTTTTGGTATTCAGGCTCCTGTGAGTGGGCTCACATGGAAGTGACCAAGAATAGATTATAGGTGGGTCCAGCCCATAAGGTTTATAACTTGGAGGTTGTATTAAAAAGGTTCTTGCAATTCGACGAGTTGTTATAAGCAGGCTTACATGTACAATAATTATGAAGAGGTGTATTATGGGAAAAATTTTAGGTTTAAGGGATGGTTTCATATAGGACCGATCCAAAAAAATAAAAATAGGGCTGCGGAGGTCATGATACCCAAAGGGGTATAAAATGAAAGGCTTAAGAGAAAATCCACTATTGTAGTAGTTGAAGAAAAATGGTTGAGTTTAATATTAGGGCATATGTTTCAAACCATTACACACCCATGGTTGTTAAGCATCTAACTATAACTTATACCCCTAGGTAGAAGGAAGCACCTTTTTGTTAGAAATCTAGGCACTATGGGCCTTTTCTCATGAAAATTTGTGTGTGGGTAGTATTGATTCTCATCAAACTTTACAATCGTATTTGTGCTTGTGGTAAGAAGAAATCAATGGTATTTACCCTTAGTATTGATGGGATCAAATAGCTATAAAAGGAAGATTGATCATGAGCTAAGTGCTGCAAAATCTAAAGAGTCTCCTATGTTCTAGATCAGATGCACACCAGTGAGCAAGAATTTTGGCTCGATGCTCAGATCTGAAAATAATTAAGGAGCCAATAATTATGCTTGTTTCTGTAGGGAAAATGGAAGCGTGGTATGTAATGATGACACGTCATATATCCATGTGTAACAAAAACATGTGATTTTTCTAAATTTGCTAACGTATTTGATGCTAATAAGGTTTCCTTGTGAATACTCGTCATGTGCATTATGATTAATTGTAACATCCCTAGTTAAAAATCCATGTAAAAAAATATAAGACCAAGGTCATGAGACATGTGTCCATGTTGAATGGTGGGAAAAACATCCTACTAGGTTTTCATTTTATTTTATTATTGCTAAGGAAATTGGCAAAGGCAATGGCAAAGGCTTCAAAAAGGCATGAGGTATTTATTGACATTTTATTTATGAAAATAAAGGAAAATAAGATAAAAGGAAGATGAAAGGTCATAGGTTGAATGTGAGGAGGAAAATGAAGGAAAATAATGGAAAAGCGAAGAAAATAGAGGAATCATTAATAAAAAGGCTCGTGAGGATCACTTGGTATTTTTTTCAGTTCAACCTTTTGTCAGTTCAATTTTGGAGCTCTCATTCTATTCTCTCTCTTTCTTTCATAATATTGGACACTTAGAGTTTTCTTGGAGCACTCTTTGAGGAGTGTGGCATACATTGGATTTGGAGCAAGAAGGAAAAAGAAAAGCAGGAAAGCACAAGAGGACATCAGGATCAGTAGCTACAATGATTTCTTCTTGAAACTATCATGTTGCGTTTATAATTTACTCGCTAGTTTTGACATGCATGCCACATGCATGTGGTTTCTTGGTTATGATATGTCATTCGCATTGAGGATTTCCTAAATTAATAGAAATTTTCCCTAGCCTTTCCATTTCTTGTATAGGCAAGGTGTTGTTTTTTTTTTTTTTTGGTTGGTTCTCATGTTTCTTATGGTTCTGGGTTGAGTTACTAGTTCCTAGAAGCCTTGGTTGGAAACACTATTTCGAAGCCTTGTAACAACTTGGGTTGAGTTACTATTCCTGGAAGCCTTGGTTGGAAAAAAATTATAGAAGCCCTTGGTGGGTGATTTACTAGTCTTGGAAGCCCTAGTTGGACAAATTCTTTGGAATCCCGAGAACAGTTGTGGGTTGAGTTACTAGTCTTGGAAGCCCTAGTTGGAAAAAAATCTCTAGATCCCTAGACAGCTTGGGTAGAGACCGATTTGGTGTTGGATAGTGATGTATGACTGTGAGGTGGAATCACTGGTTGAGGGTTGAGGTCGTTTGGCCTCTCGAAGGCTTGGTTTGGTTTTTCTTGGTTTAATCAATGAGATCCCACATTCATGCTTGGAATATGACACACGGGTGACTAGCTCACATAAATATTTGGTTGAGCTTAATATATAGCCGGGTGGTTCGTGGAAGTCTCTGAATTGGTTGGAATATCCATTCATTAGTAAGAGCTCCTTATCCTTTGGTATTTCATGTGTAAATGTACTTGTTCATATGTTTTTTTCATGGTTTAATCTATATCCTTGGTATTTTTGTTGGTTATATGTTGGTTATGAGTATATTTAATGACATAATTGATGTATGGATCTGATTTTGTTTTAATTAGGAAACGAAATAATAATGAATCTATTAACTAATGGATGCTAATGCAAAAATTGTGACAAGGAACCAATTCTTCTTTACGAATCTCAGATAAGTATGAGACTCCTATGCTCAAACATGTTGTTATGACCTGTAAATTACATATTTGAGAAATTTTTTATGAAATGTCTATAATGGATAGTAGGGATTAGATCAAGTACTTGTACTAATATTGCATTATTAAAAATATTCCATTATTTTTTATCCTTTCTAAAATTTTCATGAAGTTCTAGGCAGTGGCCTAATACCTAGTCCTGGAAAAGTGGCTTAGAATTTGTGGTCCTTGTCTCAGAACTGCCTGAAAAATTCAACATTTGCTGGCATACCATGTTTAGGGAGTGACTGGAAGGCCTTAGTCACATGCATGACTTGTCATGGGAGCGGCTGAAGGTCCATATCAGTGAAATCAAAAGATGTTTTAGAGTTTAAGCACCTGAAAGTTTTGGTTGCCTCTTGAAGGGTTTGTAGCTCCTGAGGAAGGTGAGATTGGTTTTGTTTTGTTGTTTCCACTTCCTTAAAGTGATATACGAGGTTAAATCACATCAGAGTATCATCTTATCACATTTTTACCCTAATGGACTAGTTAGCTTGGGTAAATTTGGGAGGAGGGTGGTTACAGGGTGGTATCAGAGCGGGTTCCATTCTCTTTGGGTGTTTTCTAATTTCCATTCTCTTTGGGTGATATCTGATACCATAGGGTGGTACCAGAGCATGGCTCACCCCTTGGAATGAATGGGCGGTGTGTTGGTCATGCATACATGTTGGATGCATATTTTTTCCCTATGCTTGTGCTCTATGTGTTTTTTGCATATGCATGGTGATGGTCATTTTTAGAGTTGTGTTGTCATGTATAAGTTGATGATGTTGATGTTGGCATGTCTTTGTCATGAGTGTATGTCGGTTATGCATTTGTTATACATGGAATTGTCCATATGTTGTTATGCATGTATTGTCATGGTTATGGTTATGCATGTATAGTAGTTCAAACATGCATTGTGAGGTCATTGTATGTAGTTTGTATCATCATGATGTTGTTGGTTGTTATGATGCTAATGTGTTAGCTGAGATAGAATAGGAGATGCAGATCATTAGATTGAAGTTGCAATAGTATACTTCGAGGTAAGAGAATATCGTCATACAATTTTGTATGTTGGGTTTACAGGTATGTTGGTTAATAGTTTTTATACACACAATGGCTATGTACATGCCTGTAATTCTATTGTTGTTACAGTTACATACATGATAGATGCTAGTTGATCAGTGCAGTCATATGCGTATGCGTCAGATAGTCATGAATGGTAGTAACTTGTTGTTATATGCATTTTGGTAATGTCCATGATGAGTATGGTCATTGCAACTAGGATCTTGATGTTATTATGTATCGTGCTTATCTGGATTTGTCTATGCATATGATTATGGCTATGTTATTTAGGTACGAGTCAATATATTTGTTACATGTTTTTCTACTAATATATATTGATTGTGCATATGTGGTTGTTATGCATGAATGACAATTGTTTATGAGTTTATGAAGTGCACATGTTAGCTAGTTACTATTATGGAATTAATGGCCTTATTTATATTTGAGTTGATATGTCGTGAAGTTATATTGTGCAAATCTAGATTGATTGTGCAAACAAGATAGACTAGATATATTAAGGTACAAGTTTTCTTATGTCATCTACTTGGTGCGAGAATATTTTATTATGTTTTACGTTTTTTGCTTGAGTGTTTGGTTTCTATTTTTTGTTTGAATGTTTGATTAGTTGAATGATATGATTTTGTATCTATAAGATTGCACGAAGAATGATGTTGTTTTAGGATTGTTGTACTAACACATATGTGCTAAGACAATTAATATGTACTTGAGTGTAAGTGGGTGCTAGTTGTAGTATGTCTTATGGCTATTAGTTGATTATGGCATGGTTATTAGTCTTGGTAAAGTTTGATTTTAAATTAATATCTATAATGTCTTGATCTTTGGAACATGTGGCTGACATTTGTGAGCAGTTATAGGGAAACATGTTTGGTACTAGCATGAAAAGGTAACAATTGATTTATTTATATGACTAACATTTGGATGATGTTACAGCCCGTAATAATACTCAATTAAAGCAAGGAAAAAGGTGAAAGAAAGGAATTGGGTGAGAATTCTGTTGGCTATGTTTTGAAAGCACAATTCCAAATGAATGAATGCTTTGCATACAGGAAGTCTTATTGACCTTGATTTCATCTGACATTATGAAGATATTTTCTATATTCATGAACATGTATTCGATAGGTGTAACAATTGGCTTCTAATTATAGCTATTTTCATCAAGAAATTGGATTCCCTTGAGAGATGATATATGTACATGTTCAATTACATGGAATTTTTCTTGGCACGGTAAGGTAAGAAACCAATATGTTGTTGTAATTATTTATGCATTGAAATTTATGTGTATTATAATGTAAGAGATTGAATGGAAAAAGAGACTTCCATGAAATATTGAAGGAGGATCAGGATGAGCTTTCCCTTGGAAGCATTTGGAACCCATGGGGATTGAGTCATGGTGTCTTTTGAGAGTATTGCACTTTTGTTTTTTTTTATTCATTTATGCTTGATTTGTAGTCTTGGTTGTATCTAGTACATGATCATTTCACTTTGTTTGCAATGTCATATTGCTAATTTTTTTTCATGATTTTCTTCTGGTTTGTTTCCTATTCTTTCCTTTTATATTTTTAGGGCGTTGGGAAATGGTTGGGAAGGTGGAATTAAATGGATCTTGGGGAGAGATTGATGGAACCCAATAGGTAATGTAAGGCTTGTATAAAACTCAATGCATGTATAAGGGCAGTTTAAGGTGATAATATGATAACCAATTCGATTGGTTGGCTCCATTTGTGTAAATGGACAATGATAGGACAATCATGAGAAAGGTAATCAGGTATGGTAAAGTAAATAAATTGTGGCATCATATGCCTTATCAATGTTGGGAAATGTTGTTCTCGATGTTGTGCATGTGATGCATGGATAAGGGGAGTTCTCCTAACCTTGACTTCGTGATATATGGTAATTATGTTGTGATAATGGCTATGCTGATGTCTATGTATGTATATCATTGTCTGATAGGTTAATTAGGGATAATGATTTTTTTATGCTTATGAATATATGTATATATTTATTTATGTATTTCGTTATCTGACAGGGTCATCAGGATCATTCTTGTGGAGTAAGTATTGCTTATACAGGTGAATGGCATGAAGAGGTTCTTTTTTTATGAGGAATCAAGTGCAAAGTGTATCCTTGATAGATATATGAGGCTAGTATCATGCGGATACAAATCAATATTATGATTTTATAATATGCCTATGTTTATGTTATGTACATGTTACGTTGAGGGATACATCAGTGAAGTAAAAGAAGTGTGCTCTATGTCATGTTGGGACATGCATGATTAGTGGAAAGAATCTATAAGCAATTTTTCTTGGTAGAGACAATGTGGTCTTTGGATGTGCAGTTTTACTATTGTGTACATGTTGGATATGCAGTGTTGTGTACATATGGTGATTTTCACATGTTGCATATGTGGTGATGTGTACGTATGGTGTGGTGTGCATGTTGTACATATGATGTTATGTACATGTGGTATTCTTTGTATGATTGTACATGTGGTTTTGTGTGCATGTGGTGTCATGCACATGTTGTACATGGGGTGTTGTGTGTAGTTGGTGCTATGTAAATGTCATGCATTTGGTGTTGTGTACATGTTGTGCATGTGATGTTGTGTATATGTGGTGTTGTGTACACATTGTGCAGGTGGTGTTGTGTACATGTGGTGTTATATAGACATTATGCAAGTGGTGTTGTGTATGTGTGGCATTGTATACATGGTGTGAAGGTGGTGTTGTGTATAGATGTTACTGCGTACATGTTGTACATGTGGTATTGTGTGCATTTCCTACACGTGTTGTACATCGGGTGTAGGTATATGTATTGTGTTGTGTTGTACACTGGATTTAAGTGTACACATTGTGTTTTGTTGTACACTGGTGTAGGTGTATGTATTTTTCTATGTTGTACAATGGATGTAGGTGTATGTATTGTTTTGTGTTGTACATCATGTGTAGGTGTATGCGTTGTATATCAGATGTAGGTGCATGTATTGCATGGTGTTGTATGTCGTGTGTGGTTGTATGTGTGTGATGGAAACTATGTGTATGTGTACATGGTTCAAGAGAAGGCATTGGATGTTTGTTAGGTGCAGAAACTGATCCGATGTCCACATGGAAAGGAAAAAGGATAAAGGTAGAAGCTAAGGATTGATTAAAGGATAAGTATCAATATTTTATTTCAGTTTTAATTATGCATGTGATCTCTGATTATGATTTAGAATGTTTACATGTGATCTGTGGTTATAGTTTATAATGATTACATGTGATTTATGATCATGGTTTATGATTATTACATGTGATTTATGATTTTCATTATGATGGTTGCTTTTTGAGCTAACCATATGTGATAATTTTATACATGATGATTTGATCAATCAAATAGTTTGACTTGTTGTGATAGGAAGTAGATAAATGCAAGTGTACCTTATTGATGGGCCACCAATGATGTATGTTTTGAGTTTATTTCAATTTATCTTGAATCTAATGGTAGTTGTGTGCTTGGTATAGGAAAGCATGGAAATGTCTGGTTGGGTGGATGAAATCGACAACAAGAATCATAAGAAGCAACAAAATCAATTGGTACAGGAAACATTATTTTGGTAAAGAACTTCAAGAGCAGGGCTATTATGGGACACTAGTACCCAATAGTGTCCATTGATTTCCATGAGCATGCTATAACCAGTATGATGGTTTTGAGGAAGGGGCATGCCTTGGTTTTTGGAAATTATGATGCGAGGAAACCTTGGCAATGGATGGGTCACCCGAGGGACTGTGTAACAGAGAAGAAGGTTACCGCAGAACCTGGAAGGTGTGTGAGTACATGAAAGGGGGTGACTAGATTGCTGCAAGAACTATGTAGAAAAAAAGGGAAGGCAATGTATGGATTTTTTTGGTTATTAGAATTTCCATATGGAATCAAATGCACATTGGGAGTGTGCCTTGGAAAAATGTTCCAGTAATTGTTCACTGAGAGGACAAGTGGTGCATGATCATAACGTTAGAAATTGGATGTAGATTTGAATTTGGAAGTGGATTCAGGAGTTCCTTGTGTTATCCATGATAACCATTAGGTTTGTTCTTAAGTTAATTATATTGGGTGAATTAGGTTTGAATAAGGTCTTTGAAATTAAAATTAAAAAAAAAATGCATATGTGAGGGGTATTGAAAGTCATTTTTCATGTGAATAGGGGTCAAGTCAAAGGAAAATCTTAGAAAATAATAAAGTATGTTTATGATTATTAACCATAGGTTATATGGTTAATTATCTAATCACTCATAAAGTGGCATTATGAAATATAGTGTGCATTAAATAAAAACCTTGTTGGTTTGAAGGGTCAATATCGAGCATGTTCAGATCAACGACCCACATCTAAACCTACACCCCCTAGTGTTTCCAAATGATATTCACGGGGGGGGGGGGGTGGTGAGGGGGGCGGGGATCCAGGTAAATTTGTTTCACCGAAGCCTCTGTCGCCTATGTGTTGACATCCCTCCGGGTAGGCTTCAAAGCCGCCCTTTGACTATTTGACTCATTCCACATCATCATGTCAACTTTTCCATGTCATCCTACATGTCATACAGATTGCCCAATTGTGTAATCAAATCCCAATGGTTTGTTTCAAATGTAATTGATCCAGTTATAGGGCGAGATCCCACACCATTTTGAGACACTCATAATCATTGCATAGAGTGATCCAGGTGGCTCCAGACACCCTTAGGAGACCAAGAGGGCTCATAAATGGTCAAAATTCAAAGTGGTAGGATTGATCTCAAACTAGGTTTAGGTTGAAGTGCTCATTACCTGATTCCAATGGCAGGAACAGATCTCCAATCCGAGCTCGCATGGAGGAGTTAGAGCAAGTAAAATTTTTGGTCAAAGTTGGACTTGGGCCAAGATTAAGTGTCCCACAAATTCACCGTCAACCGAGGGAACTTAGCGCCCGAAAATAGGTGGAATTGTGGCCTCTTTAATTTTCCCAATTAACCTTATTTTCATTAAAATTAAAAATAACCACTATATTAATTAAAAAAAAACCAAAAAAATAAAAAAATAGGGTGGCGGGCCACCATCCCCACCGCCCCTCTCCATCGAATATATATCATTGTATTAACTATGGGTTGATGGCCGTGACCCCTCCAAACCCTGACAACAGGGCCACCATAAATGGGAGGTGGGCGGGCCACCACTAGTGGACCCGACCCATGTGGCCGGACCCTGACCGGGGTGCCACCAATAACTACACCAAATGAATTTTGAACCAAAATTATATAACGACTATTTCAAAAAATGGTATATGCGTTCTATTTTGGAATGGGCATGGTTTGAACCTAACCCGCCTTCACATCGCTCGTCCAAAGGAACCAACAACCCAATGTCTATCACATTGTTAACTCCACTCACCATGTATTATATAAACCCATTTCCACAGTGTGCTTGGAGGAGGGATATTGGCGCCAAGTTCGAGAATAATATTTTTTAATTGCAGGGTAGAACCACGAGCCATGGAGACGGTGGAACCATGCCCTAGGGAATCTTGAGGGCATAAAAAATAATCCTTGAGGCCAAAAACTTGCCAAAGTTAGATTTTGACAAATTTTATGTCGATTTTACACCTCTCAGCGACATGAATCTAATGGAAATGTCCATTTTAGCAGCAAAGCTTCCTATTTTTTTGGGCCATTTTCTAGATTGGAGTGACAGTGTCAAATTCTCAAGTGTGGACATTCGATTTTATGCATCTCAATGCTACGAATTCGATGGTGCAGCCAGATTCACCAGTTGAGCATCCACCTCTTCAGCCAACTTCAGGGGTTGAGATATATGCAGTATTGACATCATGTACTTATTTTATCATTTTCTATGAGATGCAATATGTTTCTTAGATCCTTTCTTGATGTATGTTGTGGGATCTATGTTTCTACGTCATGTGAGATGTATTCACCATGGATCATTATGATCTCTATGAAACCTTTTTGAAGGGAACCTCATTGTAACCTTGTGTGATATTGTGTCATGTTGATAGGAGGCCTATTGTGAGTGACAGTTCATGTAGGGGAACGTTGCATGGAGAGACAAGCCACTCATGTTGATGACACATATCCTTGTATGACAAGAAATCTAGTCCATGTACACGATTTCCAGCACTATATGAAGTGGGCTATGCCATTTTGACACCGGGCCTAGAGACGTAGCCTACACTAGGTGAACTCCGTTATCAACTTCTTGTGTTCTTATGTTGCTGATGATTGTCTTTCTTCCTCTTGCTTAAAGCATGCATATGTGTTATTTTAATGTTATTTTAAGTGCAATTATAACCAAATCATAGAAGTAAAATATCATGGGTAAATCTGGCAGCTGACAGACCCAGATCAAGTGGTATCAGAGCGGTCTTCTTCATGTTGTGAATTTCAAGCGTGAACAACGATTGAATGTGCAGAAATAGAGGATGACAAAGACATGTACGAGGCCATGTTGTGGATGTAAAAAATTGTGGGTATAATATATGACGCTTATGAGAAGAGAATAGAGGAAGAGGAGAAAGGAAGACTAGAGAATGATGGTTCAACCACATCTTCAAGTGCTTATGAATATTCTTTTTCTCCTTCATCGTCTTCTTATCATTTGAATAAGGAGATCAACCAGAGTCTCCGGGAAGAGAATGTTGAATTAAGGAGGCTACTACGAGAAGAGAAAGAAGAGAAGCAAAGATTGTAGCTTTATTTGTGAGCCGCGAAAGAGGCCTTGGAGAAGTTGAAGTGCAATGAAGTCTTAAAGAAGCCATCATGACCTATGTATAAATAAATAGTTGAGGTAAACAATGTTGATTTCTCTTCAGTCAAATATTCACATGCTATTATTTCTATTGGAAACATGGAGATACCCATTACAGGAACTGGTATGAGACTCCTTACCAAGATGGGATACGAAGGAGGAGGACTTGGTGTTAATGGCCATGGCATAAATCAACCATTGGAGGTTGTGCAGAGACCTCAATTCACAGGTTTGGGATACACTAAATGGAAATTCTCAAAGGTGTTAGAAGCTTCCAATATATGGTTGAAACCATCGGGGAAAGATAATTATGGGAACACTTCACCATCATATTATGGCAATGCACATTGCAGAGAAAGAGCTGAGGCAAGCTCTTATCACCAATATTGCACTAAAGACCAACAAGAAAGGTATAACAAGTCTTAGTATTCTAATGTTAATTTTGATTAAAAGCATGTCACTAACAATGAACATAGATCATGGCATCGAAAACATGTAGTTTTTGTGGATTACATAACCATGTATTCACTGAGTGTTGGAAAATAATGGCAGCATGAGAGAGGATGAGGCATGAAAGGCCTTCTCCACTGCAGGAAAAGAAGAAGGTAAAGCAGGTCTGGAGGAAGAATACCTATTGCAGTAATTGTAGAAAAAGTGGTCATAAAAGAGCCACATGTTGGAGGCTTTGTCCAGAGCAATGCCTTAAGGACAAATAATAAGTGGAGAAACCAGTTGAAGCAATTGTTTGAAAAGAAAATGTGCCACAGGGAGATGACCCATTCACTTTGATAAGTGAGAGATGGTTTTTCTAGGTGTGGTATTTTTTTGGCCTTATTTTGTAAGTCATGTGTTTCAATATAAAATTTAAAAGTGATGATGTGTTTTCCATCACTTATTAAGAAAAAATGATGTTTCGGCCTTGTATTTATTATTGGGAAAAATATTGAGAGGGGGGGTGAATCAGTATTTAGAGCTGACTGACAATTTTTTACTTTTTCTTTGTCTTAAAACCATATGTTACATTACTGCATCCAACTTGTATGTCCAGAGCTCTTATTATGTCTTTACTTAGATCATTGCATCATTTATTCATCAGATAAGCAGTAAGCATGAACATAAATAACAGAACAAACCATCAAACATAAGCAACACATATGAACACCAGGATTTAAGGTGGAAACCCAATTCGAGAGAAAACCACCGCTGCTGTTATCTCAGTCTTCAATATTTATTATAAAGAAAATTTATTACAATTTTATGTTGGCGCAGACTTATACCAGCACGCAGGCACCCATCTGTAGAAAGCTACAACCTTTTCTCGTTTACCAGCCTCTCCTGGAAGGGAGCTACAACCCCCTGCTCTCATTTACCAGCTACCACTATAAGGGAGCTACAACCCCCTCACTGAAGGCTTCGACCCTCAGATCTACTGCAGACCACGTTTCATCCACTTCCACACAACATACCCTATAGGCGACCAGATTTATTTATTTTCTTCAGAGGTGCATCCTTAATTCAGATTTCTCAGCAATCTGTTACCCATTCCATACAGATATACTTCAAAGTGAAGTATTCATTCACAACCCTTACTCATGCATACCTTCTTCATGATTTCGTCAGTCGATTAAACCAGGAATTAATCATTATCTGATCTAGAGATCTTGATCAATCATCATATTCGCAGGTGCACCATAGATTCAGATATATCAGAGTTTATTCATATAGATATCTCTAAAATAGATTTTTTTATTATCAACCCTTTCGCATGCACATCGTTCTTCATGATTCTCATCACCTTATATACTTTTCGCCTTTATTAAAAACTTGGGTCAAAACCATTCACTTGCTAATGGTATTCCTGGACGAGGTCAAAATAGATAATCCAGTGGGGTCTCCATAACTCTCACTGTTCTATTGATCTTGGTAATTAAATAATTAATTTAATACTTTTGAACTTAACTTTAGGATTAAGGTTAACCTTTCGCATTTTAACGCTTTCAAACAATATGATAAACATTTGACCCTGAGCCCACAAATATATTCAATAGCCAATCAAATACGCGCATGGTACCATAAGTAAATTTTGCGCAAGTCCAGCGTCCGATCACCGTTAGATTATCAAGCTTCCAGATCAACGGCGTATATGCATATCGCTCGACCTCTGATGTCGAACGTTAACGTGCGATGGCCCACCGTACCTGTGTTAATCTTTGCGCACTTTCAACAAATGATGACTGTCCAATGACCCCTTCCCAGATCAATGGTGCTCAACGAAATCGCTGGGCATCCTGGGTCGAACTATAATGCGCGATGGCACACAGTGACAAGCAGTTTTCCATGGGTCCTCCTTTCCATGTGTTGAGTGATTTATGGAATCGCTCCCAACTCCTCAAATACCGCTCACTCCGCATAGGTGGTGCGATGAAAACTGTAAACTGCCTTCACTGTTCACTTGTTCATGGTTCCGCTCTTCCACGCAGGGTTCCGTTGCCTTTTCAATGTATTATTATAATTAAGTTGCGCTTTAAGGTTTTGCCTTTTATTACGGTTCCATTGCTAGGTTTAACGCTTTGTTCACAATTTCGTTTGAGTCTTTTAACATACATTCTTTACACCGGTTGATGCCTTCCGACCTCGACACAACACAATGTCACTCTGTCTTCAATTCTGCTATGATATATATACTATATCAACCTTCCATTGCATGTTCAGAGTTCTATCCTGTCACAGTTCCGCTTCTAACTACACACTCAAGTTCTTGATTCCGCAAGCTGATCACTGTACTATGGTCCATCGTAATTGTAATCTTCGCTACATTCATCATATCTATGCAACCATTAATTCCTTCAATGGATTTCTTACTTATCATTCACTTATTCTTTTCTATTCGATGGCATTTTTCTCCTACTCTGTCTCTGCATTTTCTGCTGCCTTAGTTCCTTATCTGCCTTGCTTCCTCTATGCTTCTTTGATCTTTCTGCTGGTCTGTTTGCTGCCTTTGCTATCTCTCTGTTACTATCTCTACTTATTTTGTAATGCTGCTCCTTGCTTCTCTCTTTGCCTTGTTGCTATTCAGATTCTCCTTCTGTGCCACTTCCTTTGTCATCAATGACAACATTTCCAACAATCTCCCCCTTTGGCATTGATGGCAATACTCTTCCTATGTTTGTCTTATAGAAGCCCTTTGTTGCTTTTCCTCCCCCTTTGACATCAATGGCAAAGAGTATGATCAAGATCCTTTGAACTGACAATATCATGCTCCCCCTGAGATCATGCTACATCTTCAAACATAATATGACCAACAATGCATCCTTTTCATATGACCAATGCTCTCTCTTAGCCTGTGCATTCAGATATGCCTAACAGCACCTCACAACCAATTTAATGTTCTGTATTTAAGTAGATCTGATCCTCTGCATGGCAGAGACTACTCCCAGTTTCTGTCTGAGATATTCGAACGTTTCCCTGGGTAGAGGTTTGGTAAATATATTAGCAACTTTTTCTTTGGAGGGAACATACTCCAATTTCACCTTTTGTTCAAGAACTTGTTCATGTAAGAAGTGATATTTGATGGGAATGTGCTTGGTATTGGAATGCATAACAGGATTCTTTGAGATACTTATGGCACTTGTATTGTCACACATAATGGAGATAGGAGGTGAACATTTGATTTGAAAGTCTTGTAAGGTTTGCATCATCTAGAGAAGTTGAGTGCAACATGATGCGACAGCCACATATTCTGCTTCTGCTGTAGATAAGGCAATAGAGCTTTTCTTCTTGCAAAACCAAGATACTAACCGGGGCTCCATATAGAATGCACCACCACTAGTGCTTTTCCGATCATCAATACTTCCAGCCCAATCTGCATCAGTGTATGCATGAAGAGTAAGATCAACATTCTTTGGATACCATAGTCCAAAGTCTTGAGTTCCTTGTAGATATTTGAATATTATTTTCACAGCCTGAAGATGAGACTCTTTTGGATTAGCTTGGAATCGTCCAACAATCCCAACTGCATGCATGATGTCTAGTCTTGTCCCAGTGAGATAAAGTAGACTTCCTATCATAGATCTGTATTCTGGTTGATTCACCGTGGGGGAATCATCATTAGAACTGAGATTACATCCGGTTATCATTGGTGTACTTACAGGTTTGCAATCTTCCATGCCATAATTATTTAGGATTTGCTTAAGTTATTTTTCTTGTGATAAAAAAATGCCATCTGTTGCTTATTGTACTTGCAAACCAAGAAAGAATGTTAGTTCCCCAAGTAAAGACATTCAAATTCTTGCTGCATATCAGAAGCAAATTTCTGACTCATAGATTCTTCATTACTTCCAAAAATGATATCATCAACATATACGACCACAATTAATAGTTTGTCATTTTTAGTTTTTGTGTATAAGTTTCTATCAGCAGATCCTTTTGAGAATCCTTGTTGAAGAAGATATTTGTCAAGACGATAGTACCATGCCCTTGGAGCTTTTTTGAGACCATATAGAGCTTTCTTGAGTCTACAAAGAAGTTTCTCATCATTTTCCAAAATGAAACCTTCTGGTTGTTCTATATAAACTTCTTCTTCTAGGTCACCATTGAGAAAAGAAGATTTAACATCCATTTGATAAACTTTGATTTGTTGGAAGCTTGAAAAAGTAAGAAACATTCTTATGGCTTCAAGTCTGGCTACAGGAGCAAAGGTTTCTTCAAAGTCTATACCTTCCCATTGAGCATACCCCTTGCAAACAAGTCTAGCTTTATTTCTTATAACATCCCCATTCTCATTTAACTTGTTTTTGAATATCCATTTAGTTCCAATGACATTTTTGTCATGAGGGCTTGGTACTAATTCCCACATGTGATTCTTTTCAATTTGATCAAGCTCTTCATTCATGGCTTGAATCCAACATTCATCTTTGCTAGCTTGACTGACATTGTGAGGTTCAATAGTGGACAGAAATTCCAGATTGCTAGAATATCCCACAAGAGTCCTTCTTGTTTGTACACCTGATCCCTTTTCTCCCAAAATTTGAGATTCTGGATGATTCTTCTGAACATATATGGATGGAGACTTTTCAGACAAATCATCTTCAGATTCTTCATTGGGTTTACTATCTATATTATCCTTATTTGATGTAGAAGGATATATTTCATCATCATCATCATCTGTTGTTTGTTTTTCTTCTTTTGGAGCTGGAGGAGACTCATCAATAACAACATCAATACATTCAACAATCTTTAGAAGTCTTTTATTGTAATATTTATATGCTTTACTCCTAGGGGAGTAACCAAGAAATATTCCTTCATCTGCTCTGGGTTAAAACTTGGAAATTTTTTCATCATTATTTTTGATAAAGCATTTGCTTCCAAAAATTCTAAAATGATTTATAGTAGGAGGATTACCATACCAGAGTTCATATGGAGTTTTATCACTATTTACACAAACATGTGCCCTGTTGAGAATGTTTACTGTTGTATGTGCTGCTTCTCCCCAAAACATGTCAAGTGTTCCAGAATCATCAAGCATTGCTCTAGCCATTTTTTGAACTGTTCTATTCATTCTTTCTGCAATACCATTTTGTTGTGGAGTGCCAGCTACAGAGAACTGTCTTTTTATGCCATGTTGTTCACAAAATTCAAGGAAATCATATGATGTATATTCTCCTCCTTGATCAGATCTGAGGCACTTAATTTTTAGATCTAATTCATTCTCAACTAGTGCTTTGAATATCTGAAATTTCTAAAATGCTTCATCTTTGTGTTTAAGCAGCCCAATCCAACAACACATTTCTCCTAGAGAAATCATCAATGAATAAGATATAGTATTCTTCACCACATGGTGACTTCTTCTTCCTCATAGGTCCACATATGTTAGTATGAATGAGTTCAAGAGGCTTACTTCGATGATCCTTCCTTGGCATTAAATTGTACTCCTGTTTGCTTACCAAATTGGCAAGATTTGCATATGATATTTTCAAGTAGAGTAATATTGGGAAGATCACGAATAGCTTTAAGTCTGCTTGATTTGTTGATTTGAGAGAAGCTCAGATGCCCCAACCTTCTATGCCATACCCAATTTTCTGAAGATTTACTCAAGTAACATTGTTCTTTGCAATTTTTCAATACATACAGGTTGCTTGGAGTTCTTTTTCCTTTTATAATTTCTTTACCTGTATCAAGATCACGCACCACACATTCTTTTGAACTAAAGACAACTTCAGTTCCTTGATCACACATTTGACTTACACTTAATAGGTTATGCTTTAATCCATCCACATACATGAATTCATTAGCTTTCACCTTTTCTTCTAGAAAAACAGACCATTTTCCCTTAATGACCGCAGGAGTATAATTTCCAAATGTAACATTATTTTCTTTTTCTAAAGCACTATATGCTAGAAGTTTGGTTTTGTCACCTGTCATGTGTCTTCAGCATCCACTATCAATGTACCGTTGGTTTTCTTCATCTTCTACAAATAACGCTATGCCACAATTTTCAACCTGTAATTCCTTCTTTTTCCATACCTTGGAGCTTGAAGGGACATGTTCTTTTGGCTAAAATTTGCTCCTGCATTCAGATTCTTCATGGCCAAAATTATTGCAATAAGAACATTAAACTTCATTTTGAAGAGGAGAAAATTTGTTATAAGTATTCTTCTTTGTTTCAATATCAATCCTTTTCTTTCTCGTTTTTCTTGTCATGATGGTTTTATATGCTACACATTGAACAACTTTATGACCAAAATTGTGACATGAGAAACATTGTCCATTGAAGAAGAAATTTATGCGATCATGTAAATATTCTACTTGAATTTACCCGTTGATTGGTGTTTCTTTGAAAGACATTCCTGTCAGTGTCTTTTTGAATTGAGATGATCATGCTTTACCTATAAATATTTTATTCCTCAAGGAGTGGCAACATGTTGTAAACTAGCGTCGTAATCGTTTTTAGATAATTTGGTGCTGAAGCCTGAGAAGATTCTTCGATATATCCAAGACCTGTCTTTATAAGGGGAGAACATTGTACCTTCATAATCTCATCTAAGGTTTCAGATCCTTTAGCAACTATAAGATTCATAGTCTTTACTTTCTCAAGTTCTTTTCTTAGAATTACTACTTCACACTCTAATTTCTCATTGTGTTTCTCTTTTTCTTCAAGCTGATTTTTCAGAGTTTCTATGATTATTTTACTCTCTTCTGGGCCAATTTTGAGTTGATTTTTTTCATCAAGAAAATATTTGTCTTCTAGAGAATCCACAAAAGTATCCTTTTCTTCTCTAGATTCTTTTTCAAATGCCATGAGAAGTCTAAGATCTTGTTCACATTCTTCCTCATTATCAGATAACCCATCATTGTCTTCATGAGTATAGTAACTTCTTCTAGTGCTATAACGATTCTTATTCCTTCTTACTACTTCCTTCCCCTTTTTATGTGTTTCTTTATGAGGACACTTAGCAGCATAATGACCAACTCTTCCATAATCAAAACATTTGAAAGGAAGCTTACCTTTGAACCTTCCTATGCCAAGTTGAAGTTTCTTTACAAAGTTTATCTCATCTTCTTCTAAGATATATCCTGATCCTTCTGGTTTTTGTACTTCCTTCCCATTTGTAGATGTTCTAAAGACTGCTTCTTTGACTTCAGATGGTCCTCCTCTTCTCATTTCATATGCAGTTAGTATGCCATGAAGTTGCACCATAGTAAGATTTTGAAGATCCTGCTTTTCTTCAAGAGCAAAAACTTTTCACTCAAATTTTTTCGTTAGTGATCTTAAGACTTTCTCAACCAAAGTAGATTCAATTATTGTTTCTCCTAGATTTCTCATACAATTTACAGTATCATCAAGATGTAAGAAGAAATTGGCAATGCTCTCCTCATTATCCATTTTTAGATTCTCATATTGAATTCTGAGAGTTTGGAGTTTAGCACTTTTTACCTTTGCATCACCTTCATAACTCAAAATTATTTTGTCCCATATTGCCTTTGTAGTATTCAGCTGCATGACTTTGACAAATTTTAATTCAGTTAGACTTCCCAATAGAGCATTGACTACCTTTGCATTTGTTTCATAATTATTTCTTTCCGTCGGATCTGTTGGTACTGCAGCTGGATACTGATATCCTTGTTCAACAATTGCCCATACATGTACTCCCAGAGACTGAAGATAGGATCTCATCCTTGTTTTCCAAAAGATTAAATTGTTTTTGTTAAAGAGCGGAGGCCTGATAGATGATGTTCCATCTTGATTGCTCATCTTGCTTGATCTTCCTTCTAGCGGCTAAGCTTTTTTCAGAAGGACCTGGCTCCGATTCCAATTGTTGGGAAAAATACTGAGAGGGGGGTGAATCAGTATTTAGAGCTGACTGAAAATTTTTACTTTTCCTTCTGTTTAAAAACATATGTTACATTACTGAATTCAACTTGTATGTCTCAGAGATCTTATTATGTCTTTACTTAGATCATCAAAGACTACTTATTCATTAGGATAAGTTAGGTACATGAACAAAAATAACAGAACAAACCATCAAACATAAGCAACACATATGAACACCAGGATTTAAGGTGGAAACCCAATTCGGGAGAAAACCACCGCTGCTGTTATCTTAGTCTTCAATATTTATTATAAAGAAAATTTCTTACAATTTTATGCTGGCGCAGACTTATACCAGCATGCAGGCACCCACCTGTAGAAAGCTACAACCTTTTCTCGTTTACCAGCCTCTCCTGGAAGGGAGCTACAACCCCCTACTCTCGTTTACCAGCTACCACTAGAAGGGAGTTACAACCCCCTCACTGAAGGCTTCGACCCTCAAATCTATTGCGGACCACGTTTCATCCACTTCCACACAACATACCTTGCAGGCCCCCAGATTTATTTATTTTCTTCAGAGGTGCATCCTTAATTCAGATTTCTTAGCAATCTGTTACCCATTCCATACAAATATACTTCAGAGTGAAGTATTCATTCACAACCCTTACTCATGCATACGTTCTTCATGATTTCGTCAGTCGATTAAACCAGGAATTAATCATTATCTGATCTAGAGATCTTGATCAATCATCATATTCATAGGTGCACCATAGATTCAGATATATCAGAGTTTATTCATACAGATATCTCTAAAAGAGATTCGTTTATTATCAACCCTTTCGCATGCACACCATTCTTCATGATTCTCATCACCTTATATAGTTTTCTCCTTTATTAAAACCTTGGGTCAAAACCATTCACTTGCTAATGGTATTCCTGGACGGGGTCAAAATAGATAATCCAGCGGGGTCTCCATAATTCTCACTTGTTCTATTGATCTTGGTAATTAAATAATTAATTTAATACTTTTGAACTTAACTTTAGGATTAAGGTTAACCTTTCGCATTTTAACGATTTCAAACAATATGATAGATCTTTGACCCCGGGCCCACAAATATATTCAATAGCCAATCAAATACGTGCACGGTACCATAAGTAAATTTTGCACAAGTCCAGTGTCCGATCACCGTTATATTATCAAGCTTCCAGATCAACGGCGTATATGCATATCGCTCGACCTCCGATGTCAAACATTAACGTGAGATGGCCCGTTGTACCTGTGTTAATATTCACGCACCTTCAACAAATGATGACCGTTCGATGACCCCTTCCCAGATCAACGGCGCTCAACGATATCGCTGGGCATCCTGGGTCGAACTATAATGCGCGACGGCGCACAGTGACAAGCAGTTTTCTGTGGGTCCTCCTTGCCACGTGTCGAGTGATTTATGGAATCGCTCCCAACTCCTCAAATACCGGTCACTCCGCATAGGTGGTGCAATGAAAACCGTAAACTGCCTTCACTGTTCGCTTGGTCATGGTTCCTCTCTTCCATGTAGGGTTCCATCGCATTTTCAATGTATTATTATAATTAAGTTGCGCTTTAAGGCTTTACCTTTTATTACAGTTCCGTTGCTAGGTTTAACGCTTTGTTCAAAATTTCGTTTGAGTCTTTTAACATACATTCTTTACACGGGTTGCTGCCTTCCGACCTTGACACAACACAATGTCACTCTATCTTCAATTCTGCTATGATATATATACTATATCAACCTTCCATTGCATGTTCAGAGTTCTATCCTGTCACAGTTCTGCTTCTAACTACACACTCAAGTTCTTGATTCCGCAAGCTGATCACTGTACTATGGTCCATCGTAATTGTAATCTTCGCTACATTCATCATATCTATGCAACCATTAATTCCTTCAATGGATTTCTTACTTATCATTCACTTATTCTTTTCTATTCGATGGCCTTTTTCTCCTACTCTGTCTCTGCATTGTTTGTTGCCTTAGTTCCTTATCTGCCTTCCTTCCTCTCTGCTTCTTTGATCTTTCTGCTGGTCTCTTTGCTGCCTCTGCTATCTCTCTGTTACTGTCTCTACTTCTTGTGTAATGTTGCTCCTTGCTTCTCTCTTTGCCTTGTTGCTGTTCAGATGCTCCTTCTGTGCCACTTCCTTTGCCATCAATGACAGCATTTCCAACATTTATAGCTAGGGTATTGATTCCATTTTGTTGTAAACTTGACCATAAATTATGTGTTATAAACTCGTGGCACATATGGAATGCTTGGATCATATTTGGTCATGTAATTAAGAATTTAATTTGAAAATATTTTACTACAGGTTGTAGAGGATGTAGATGTTGGCTCATTGCTTATGGCTCTGAAGAACAAAGGCGAAGGAGAATGAAGGATGACCTTTCAGGACACTTGTGGTGTAGACAAGGTACAAATAAGCTACATATTATGTTCATTCTTTTGGTGGACCAAAAGCTCCTAAGTGGGGAGGATTGATCCAGGTGGCTCCACACACCCTTAGTAGACCAAGAGGGCTCAGAAATGGTTAAAATTCAAAGTGGTTGGATTTCTCTCGAACTAGGTTCAGGTTGAAGTGCTCGTCACATTGATTCCAACGGTGCAAATGAATCTCCATTCCAAGTCTGTATGGAGGAGTTAGAGCAAATCAAATTTTGGTCAAATTTGCAGTTGGGCTAGGATTAAGTGTCCCACAAATTCACCGTCAACGGGAAGGGAACTTAGCTCCCGAAAATGGGAGAAATTGTCATTATGGAATTTTGAGGTCTAAAATGGGCCTCCTAAGAAAAATGTACAACCAAAATAAACTTTATAAGAACCAATAGGATTGAAGATAATGATGTCAACCATGGGGGATGATTCACCATTTTTGAAGTAAAAAAGTAAAAAGATTTAAAAATAATAAAATAATAAAACTACTTTTTTCAACTCGTATTTTCAACTTATCTCTATAACTTTTTACTCAAATTTATATCTGGAGTACTCACTGGATGAAAAATTTAATTCCTCATCCAATGACTACCCATGTTTCATACTTTCAATGGACATGCTACACAAAAAATGAGAAATACATGAAAAAACGTGATTACAATCACATTTTTAATGTATTTCTCATTTTTCGTGTAGAAGGGTCCATCAAAAGTATGCAGCATGGGTACTCCTTGGATGAGAAATCAAAATATGCATCCAATGAGTGTTTATTCTTGAAATTTGAGTAAACCCGTCGAGAGATAAATTGAAAATATGAGTTGAAAAAATAGTTTCTTTTTTTCTCCCTCTAAAATTTGATGATGTAATCTAATCTTATTTTATTATTTCCACTATTATTTTATAATTTCCTTAGGAGGACCATTTTAAACCTCAAAATTCCCCTAATGGGCCTCTTTAATTTTCCAATGACCCTTATTTTCATTAAAATGAAAATAACCATTGTTTTAATATAAAAAAAAAAAAAAAAATAGGGTGGTAGGCCACCACCCCTGCCACCCCTCTCCATCGAATATATATCATTGTATTAACTATGGTTCGATGACCTTAACCCCGCTGAACCCTCACAATAGCGCCACCATAAATGGGTGATGGGATGGCCACCCCCAGTGGACTCGTTCCATGCCCCCACCTATACGGTGATACGCAATGGAACGGTGTCGGTGAGGGTCGAACCTACCCAGCCCATGTGGCTAGCCCCCAAGCAGGTAGCACCAAAAAATACAAAAAATTAAATTCAAACCAAAATTATATAATGACAGTTTCAAAAAAAGGTATATGCGTTCTATATTGGAGTAGGCAGGCTTTAAACCTGACCCTCCTCCACATCACTTGTTGAATGGAACCAACAACCCAATGGTTGTCACATTGTAAACTCCGCCCACCATGTATTATATAAACCCATTCCACAATTCCCCCAAAGGAGGGAGAATAGCGCAAAGTTAGAGAATATTATTATGTATTTGCAAGGCAAAACCACGGTCCATGGAGACGGTGGAACCATGCCCCAAGGAATCTTGAGGGCATCAAAAATATTCCTTGAGGTCTAGAACTTGCCAAAGTCATAATTTGAAAAATTTTACGTTGCTTTTACACCTCTCGACAGAAAGAATCTAATGGAAATTTCCATTTCAGTAGCATAGCTTCCCATTTTTTACCATTTTCCTTATTGGAGTGACGGTGTCAGATTTCAAGTGTGGATAGTCGATTTTATGCCTCTTGATGCCACAAATTTGATGGTGCATCCAAATATAGCAGCTGAGCATCCACTTCTTCAGCCAACTTCAGGGGTTGAGGTATATGCATTATTGATGTCATGCACTTATTTTATCATTTGTTGTGAGATGTAATATGTTGTTTATATCCTTGCTTGATGTATGTTGCGAGATCCCTATGTAACCTTTTTGAAGGGATCCTCATCATCACCTTATGTGAGATTATGTCATGTTGATATAAGGCCTATTGTGTGTGAGATTTCCTGTAGGGGAACTTCTCGTGGAGATACAAGCCAGACATGTTGAGGGCATATATATTTGTATGACAGAAAACCTAGTCCATGTACATCATCACCATTTCTAGCACTATATGAAGCATCCTACCCCATTTTGAGACCGGGTCTCGAGATTTATCCCACACTGGGTTAACTCCGTTATCAACATATCATGTTATTATATTGTTTCTTTTTTTATTATTTCATCTTGCTTAAAGCATGCATGTGTTCTTTTAATGCTCTTTTCAGTGAAATTCTAACCATATCACAAATGTAAAAGTTCATCGGTAAATTCGGTAACTGATTGATCCAGATCACAGAGGTATCACAATTCATGGTGGATTCTTGTTCCAGTTAGCTATGCGAAAGCTCAAACATTCATATGGCATGAAACGCATATGGCTTCATATTTTTTCTAACAAATTTCTAGCATGTATGTTTCGAGATTATGGCCGTAGTACATTAACGGAGCTCAAACATGTGAAAGACGTTCAAGGAGCTTATGGCTGATTAATTTTTATTCAATTCTATGGTAAAGTTGCTAAATTTGGTTATGGGATATTTCTCCTTATACAACTTTTAAAACATAAGCTATTTTTCTCACTCTTATGGACATATTGATTCCATTATTTATGCGAGATTGTTTTTGATCCAAGTGGTGGATCTCTGAGACAAGATTTTAGTTGAAATGTGATCATCCAACAACATACACTATGAAATTTTCTAATACTATATCTTTTTCATCGTTATTAATTTTTAACCTTTTTTGGGCAGCCAACACAGAAAAAAGGGTGGTTGAGTCGTCTAATGGGATCAGGGATATCGTTGGGCCATCTGTTTAAGGGGGCAGCTCATAAATCTACTTTAAATGGCTGACATGGCTAAACACCTCATCATGATTCCACCTCATAGAAATTGACAATGCATCATCAAATCAATTTTATGAATACCTTAAATCTAGTGTATCAGTTGACCACCTCAACATGGTAGTTTGATTTGATAAGGATGAAAAACATGGGTTGTTAGACATTTTTTTGACGTAATTAATGGTCATAGCATCCTTTTTTATTACCAAATCTACTAAAATAGAAAACATCCATATTATTCCTCAAAATGATGTAATCCTAATTGAATTAGATCTCTAGGTCAAGTATCGAAGTCTAGCCAGGTGGAATACTTTTGTAACAGAGATCTCACTCTATAAATGAGGGGCTTTATTGAATTTGATGTGGTGGGTGGATGAATGTAGATGAGAGGACTATTATGTAATTTGGTTTCACCAATTTAATTTACAGTTGCTTAGTGTTTTTCAAACTCTATGTTTCTTTTAAGATTATATGTTTGTGTTTTTTCATTTTTGATATTATCATCAGCTTCATATTCACATGATTACTTGGAATTCATAGTATTATGCTACAAATTCCTTCATGTGCTATGTGTATGATGTAAAAAGTTATCATTTAAGCTTAATTTCCTTAGTTTCCTTGAACTGCATTTTCTTTTGATTGAAGTCCCATTAGGTGTCTCCATGCCCAATGGTAGCCTTTCATACATCTTCCACCTGCAAAATCATATAAACCATAAAATAGTACAGATTTAGCCATATGCAAATTGATTACATCTTGAATATTTCATTAGCTTCCTTGACAGAGCCCTATCTAACTCGAAGGGATAAATTTCAGTCCAAAGTGGTTTGAAATAGTTGCATTATGTTGACCATTGAATAGCCCAATTGGTGCCAACCTAGTGATAGAAATTTGGTGCATCTTCTAGGAGCCGAAAAGCTCCGTTTCCTAGATTTTATTTGAGTCTCTTCATGCTGATTCGTGAGGTTAACATGAAATCATAGTTTTATTTTGAAGGCTGTGATATTACCCTTGTGAATCCAATCTCAAAAGATACAGAAGATCAAAGCTTCATGGTGACTCCACTGCTTGAAGATCAATAGATTGAAGAAATTCCAATATGAGTTCTACTACAAGGAGAAATCCTAGGTATGCTCCAAAGGATCAGTTTCACATCTATGGTTTTCCAAATCCTATGCCTTGTGTCTATTGTTCAACTCATATTACCATGTTCAAAGATGAAAAGAAAGATGATGCTGGTCTAGATTTGGTTAAATTCCATATACATGTATGTAGACCGAGGGTTGAATTTACTAAGGATTTTCTCATGAATATGTTTATGGATACACTAGAAGACAAAGCTAGAGTATGGTATGAAGGGTTAAAATCAGAAAGCTTGTGCTCTCTTAAATATTTCCATAGAATATTTTTTTAACATTATGGTAAGTCTCATCCTTCATCACCACTGTTTCAATACTGTTGTAATATTTGGAAAGGTTTCATTCAATATATTAAAAGTATTGATGATGGTGTAGAATGTATGGATGATAAGAAGAAATTAGAGACACTTTATGAATTTTCTTCACAAGCTAGTTGTCATGGTGATCAAGAAATTTGCCAACAAGTAGATGTCTCTTCTTTAGTTTAAGATGAAATGGATCAACAATTTGTCAGTCAAGTCATATTACATGAAATTTATGAGGATTTGTAGCCTTGTCCATATATATGAAATCAAAGGTATGAGCCAAATCATTCAAATTGTTTTTTACCCTATTCCTTTTCTTAGATTTTATGTCAAGAAGAAACTCCTCAAGATCAGGTTGTTGAAAATAAATGCATGGAAATTCTAAACAATTAGGTAACATGTGATGAAATTTCACTTTTAGATAATCCCCGATCATATAAAAAACTTTCTAAGCATGTTGAGAAAAAAGAGTTGAATTTTGAGCAATATGAAAATGGGAAGGAGCAAGGAGACGTCTATATGAAACATGTTTCCTTTCATCATGAGGAGGAGGTTGATTCCTTGAGTATGCTTGAATATTGTCATAAGGAAGCACTTATAGACAATATTCAACAAATTTTTGATACACAAGTTGTTGTTCCAAAATGTCTTGTAACATATTTAAATGATAGAAAATTTCTCTTTTTGCGTGATGATATACATGAATTTCTCATTGTAATGCATGTTAAGTCATTTTTAAAAATGCATGTAACACATGATGTGGTTTCTCCCATTGCATATTTTCATGAACAGTCAAAGTCCTATCTTAAGAATGATGTTGAAAATGAAGGAATAAAATAGAGACAACCTACAATTATGATTGAAGATTATCGTTTTGATCATAAGGACATGATACTTTCTAGTTTTTTCAAGGATCCTTTTGCTGATTTGCTGCTTTCATCAAAAGAGGAGAATTTTCATGATTATAGAGATCCTTTGGTAAGCTTATTTCAGTCATCAATAAAGGTGGAGTTTCTTTCATTTATAACTTCATGTTATGGATTCAATTTTCATTCTGAGTTGCCAATAGATGACCCATTTCTGATTCTGTTCAAGCACAATCAAGAAGATCAGGTGTTGGATCAAATCTTTCACTAGCTATATTAGAGGCTTCATATTTCTTGAGTTAAGCGGGTGGATGTTCAAATGTTAGAGTAGGATTGATATGTACATAAATAATATTTTTAGGCAAGCATCTCTTTCAACATTTTGTTTGAAGGTTGTAGTTGCAAGTTTTGGTTTATACAATGTTTTTTATTCAAGATCATGTCAAGGGTCGGATGTAGGCTGAAGAATATAACAAGTGGTTGGGAACTTCCCAATGAATAAGGGACTAGAGCTGCTAATTTTTTGTTGCACCATAGGGGCACAACATCTCCATTGGAGCCACTATTATCCATGACGAGCATTAGGTTTTTTCTTAAGTTAATCAGTTTTCATCAATTAGGTTTGAATAAGGTCTTTGAAATTCAATTTTTCAAAAAAAAAAGGCACATGTGAGGGGTATTGAAAGTCATTTTTCATGTGAATAGGGGTCATGTCAAAGGAAAATATTAAAAAATAATAAATTATGTTCATGATTATTAATCATAGGCTATATGGTTAATTATATAATCACTCATAATGTGGCATTATGAAATATAGTGTGCATGAAATAAAAACCTTGTTGATTTCAAGGGCCATGATCGGGCGCGTTCAAATCAACGTCCCACATCTAAACACCCCCCAGTGTTTCCTAACGATATTCACGTGGGGGGGGGGGCGAGGGGGAGGGTGGTTTCAAGTAAAGGAATTTCACCAAAAATACCATCGCCTACGTGTCACCATCCACCCGTATCATGTCCATAACCCCCCTCCGGGTAGGCTTCAAAACTGCCCTTTGACTATTTGACTTATTCGTCGCCATCCTGTCAACTTTTCCATGTCATCACGCATGTCTTACTAACTGCCCAATTGTGTAATTAAGTGCCAATGGTTTGTTTCAATGTCAATGATCCAGTTGGTGGTTGAGATCCCACACCATTGTGAGACACTCATAACCATTGCATAGAGGTATCATGATTCATGGTCGATTCTTGTTCCAGTCAACTATGTGAAATCCAAAACCTTCATATGGCATGAAATGGATACGGGTTCGTATTTTTTCTAACAAATTGCTAGCATGGATGTTTTAGGATTAATGCCACAATACATTAGTGGAGCTCAAACATGTGAAATACTATCAAGGAGATCATGACTACTTAGCTTTTATTCAATTCTATGGTAAATTTGCCAAATTTGGTTATGGGATATTTCTCATTATAGAACTTTTAAAACAAAATATGTGTTGCTCACTTTGATGGATATATTGGGCAACATATTGATGCTATAATTTATGCAAGATTGTTTTTTCTCCAAGTGGTTCATCTCTGAGATAATAATTTAGTTGAACTATGATCATTCCAACAACATACACTATGAAAGTTCCTAATACTCTGTATTTTTTAGCGTTATGCATTTTTTACCTTTTTGGGAAGTCAGCACAAAAAAAAGGGTGGTTGAGTCATCTAATGGGATTAGGGATATCATTGGGCCATTTTTTTAAGCGAGCAGCTCAATGATCTACTTCAAATGGTTGACATGGCTAAACACCTCATCATGATGCCACCTCAGAGAAATGGATAGTTCATCATCAAATCTGTTTTATGAAGACCTTAAATACAATGTATTAGTTGGCCACCTTAACATGGAAGTTTGATTCGATAGGGATGACAAACATGCGTTGTTAGACATTTTCTATGTAATTAATGGTCATAGAGTCTTTTTTTATTACCAACTCTACTAAAACATAAAATATCTCTATTATTCCTCAAAATGATGTAATCCTAATTGAATTAGAGCTCTAGGTCAAGTATTGAAGTCTAGCCAGGTGGCATACCTTTGTAACAAAGATCTCACTCTATAAATGAGGGGTTTTATTGAATTTTATGTGGTGGGTGGATGAATGTAGATGAGAGGACTATTATGTAATTTGGTTTTGCCAAGCTAATATATAGTTGTAGAAGTGTTTTTCATACCTAATATTTTTTATGTGTGGGGCCCAAGGTGAGAGGGCTTATGTGTTTGTGTTTTTTCATTTATGATATTATCATCGACTTCGTATTCTCATGATTACTTGGAATTCATAGTACTATCCTCCAATTTCCTTCATTGTTATGTGTATGATGTATAAATTTATATTTTAAGCTTAATTGCCTCAGCTTCCATGAATTGCATTTGGTTTTAATTGAAGTCCCATTAGTTGATTCCATGCCCAATGGCAGCCTTTCACACATCTTCCACCTGCAAAATCATATAAAGCATAAAATAGTATAGAGTTAGCCATCTGCAAATTGATTAAATCTTGAATATTTCATTATTTTCCTTGAGAGAGCCCTCTCTAATTGGAAGGGATAACTTTTAGTCCAAAGTGGTTTGAAATAGTTACATTAGGTTTACCATTGAACAACCCAATTGCTGCCAGCCTAGTTATAACACCTGGGAAGGAGGTGAATCCTGGTACTAATTTTGAGGGTGGAGGTGCGTGTGAGCCTCTGGATACCCTTGTTCATTGATACATGCATTGTATCATTTTATTTGCTGGTTGAGAAAATGTGCATATGTATATTTGTGTATATTGTTGTAAATATTGTATCAAGATGGACTTATAAATCTTCATAGACAGTATGATTATTTGCTGGTTGAAGAAAATGTGCATAAGTATCTATGGTTGTTATTGTAAATACCATAATGAGTTGTGTTATAAAGCTCCAGTACATGATACATTTGTCATGTTTTTAGCAACAATAATTGTAAATATTGCAATGATCTATGTTATAAATTTCCATAGGTAGTATATTTTGGTTTTCATCCGTCTTGCTAGTTTATCAGTGTCATTGAACACCGAGGATGATGTTTCCCCAAGGGGGAGGGTTTTGTAATAACCTTGGTTAAAAATCCATGTAAAAAAATATAATACCAAGGTCATGGGACACATATTCCAAGCTGAATGGTGGGAAAAACATCCTAGTGAGGGTTCATTTGGTTTACTATGGCTGAATAAATTAGAAAAGGAAATGGCAAAGGATTCGGAAAGACATGAGGCATTTTATTTATGAAAATAAAAGAAAATAGGAGAAGAGGAACATGAAAGGTGACTAGTTGCATGTGAGGATGAAAATGAAGGAAATCTGAAGAAAATAGAGGACTCATTAATAAAAAGTCTTATGAGGATCAATTGGTATATTTTTTCAATTCAACCTTTTGTCAATTCCATTTTGGAGCTCTCATTGTATTATTTCTCTCTCATACTCTTGGATACTTGGAGTTTTTTTGGAGCACTATTGGAGGAGTGTGGAACACTTGGGATTTGGAACAAGAAGGAAAAGGGAAAGTAGGAAAGTGCAAGAGGACATTGGGATCAACAACTACAGTGGGTTTTTGTTGCAGGTATCCAGTTACATGTATGATTTAATTTCTAGTTTTGGAATGCATGGCACATGCATGCATTTTCTTGGTTATGATTCATCATTGGCATGGAGGATTGCCTGGTTTGATAATGTTTTTTCCTAACATTTCCATTTACTAGATAGCCATGTTGTATTGGGTTTATTTCCTTTTGTTTTATGGTTGCTTCTCATGTTCCTTATGGATGTGGGTTGAACTACTAATTCCTAGAATCCTTCGTTGGAAAAATGCTCTAGAGGCACTATAACAACTTGGGTTGAGTTACTAGTCTCGGAAGCCTTGTTTGAAAAAATGATCTATAAGCCCTGTAACAACTTGGTTTGGTTACTAGTATTGGAAGCCTTATTTGGAAAAACACTCTGGAATACCTTGGTGGGTTGAGTTACTAGTCCTGGAAGCCTTGGTTGGAAAAACTCTTTAGAAGCCTGACAACAGTTGTGGGTTGATTTATTAGTCCTAGAATCCCTAGTTGGAAAATATGCTTTGGAGCCCTAGTCAACTTAGGTAGAGACTGATCTAGTGATGGTTAGTGATGTATGACCGTGAGGTGGAATCACTAGTTGACAGTTGATCTGGTTTTGCCTCTAGAAGCCCTAGTTTGGCTATGCTTGGTTTATTCTGTGATATCCCACATTCATGCTTGGAATATGGCACAAGGGTGATTAGGTGAAAGAAAAATTTGGTTCAACCCAATCTATGGTTGGGTGGTTCATGGAAGTCCTTTACTTGGTTGGAATATGTATTCATCAATAAGATCTCCTTCTCATTTGTTATTTCATGTGTAAATGTAATTTTTCATATGTGGTTATTATGGTTGCTACATCCTTGGTATTTCTACGGTTATATGGTGGTTATGAGTATGTTTAATGACAGACTTGATGTATGGATCTCATGGTGATTTGATTAGAAAATGAATAAACAATGAATCTATGACCTAATAGATGATAATTAAGTTATTGTGACAAGGCATCAATTCTTCTTTATGAATCTCAGATAAGTATGAGACTCCTATGATTGGATCCTTTGTTATGACCTTTGGATTACATATCTGTGACATGTTTCACGAAATTCCTGTTAGGGCTAGTATGGTTCAGATCAAGTACTTGTACCAATGAATAAATTAGTAACCTTATTCCATTGTTGTTTGTCATTTCTAAAATTTTCATGAAGTTATGGATAGTGGCCTGAGACCTAGCCCTCAAAAAGTGGCTCAAAATTTGGGGTCGTTGGCTCAAAAATTCCTAAAAAATTCCACAATCGTTGGCATGCCTTGATTTGGGAGTGGCTGGAAGGCCTAATTCACATGCATGGCATGCCATCGGCGCAGTTGAGGGTCCATATTAGAAAAATAACAAGTTGTTTCAAGGGTTAAGAACCTGGAAGGGTTGGTTTCCTGTAATATTCCTAAATTAGTACACAACTAATTGAAATATTAAATTTTATTTTTTCTCTTAGATAGAATAATAAGAGGGTATGAAGACCCATAAATCTCCTTAGATGTAATAAAAGACACTCCTAATGTGAATGGAGGTCATATGAAAGATGGATTAAAGACACTTAGGTCTGAAAAGTGGCTGGAGCATGTTGTCAAACAACGTTGTTATGGAGGAGTGGCATTAATGATGGGACAATGCATTTTTGGAGGGAGATTGATTGCATGATGATGGAAACCCTAATGAGTGGGACCCAAGGTGAGAAGGCTCACATTTTTTATAAAGAAGAGGATGGCAGCCATATGGGGTAGCTTATGATCATTATTTTGATATGTCTATTTAGACATTTTCTCTCTTCAGTTGTTTAGAAAAGATTGGAAGTGTTGTTTAGCACAGGATGTTCCCAGTCGAGAATCCCACCTCTTTCCTTGAGAGGCCTCTTGGGAGAGTACTGACCTATCATTTCCATATATCTGGCATTCTGGCCAAGCTTCAGTCTTTAGTTATAGCGTAGTTTCTGCAGAATATTGTGTTGTATTGCAGGGTGTTGCAGTGGAGGGTTGATAAACCCACTTTCTGAGCTAGTTTTTCATAGGAGGGAGGATTCCTTCTCTTAGGAGATCAAAAAGGAGGGATTCTGAGCACATTTCATATATTTGGCACTATTCCAACCAATTCCCATAATTTACAGTGTAGTTTCAGCTGGGAATTGCATTATTTTGGAGGGAGGCTTCAGGGGAGGATCTAGTGGCTCTTTTAGAGTGTTTTCCTGTAGTTGAAGGGTTCAACCTTTCATTGGAGGAGACCTTTGAGGAGATATATATAAGATATATACTATTAATCCTTATATTTCATGAGCTTCAGTTTTTAGTGAATCTTTAGTCCTAGGGCTATAGATCACCATTTATATTTGGGTGCATTTCCAGAAACCCTTCTCGGGTTCCCTTGGAAAGGTGTCTAAGAGGCTATATCTTCATTCCTAGCATTATTTGAGCTATATAAAAATAGATCCACGCTGATATATCTTAATGCAGTAGTTTATGCCCTAAAACTATGCTCTCATAGCTCAAGGGAATTTGTATGGAAGATATTTCTCATTTATTGGCATATTTTTCTTCTAGAGGCTTCTTTTGTATGGCTTGAGTGGCTTGATCCTCAAGATCCTATGCCTATTATTTGTTGATATGTTTAATAAGATGGCTGCACATTTGTATCATATCATGGTGTGTTTATTTATTCACTGTTCTTTCCATTATTGTGTTCATGTATTGCTACTTCCCCATTTGGGTATATTACAGTGGTATCAAAGCATAATCTTGACTCAACCTGTGGATCTCAGCCATTATGCTATCAGAAGAATAAAAAAGAAGGAGAAAGAGATCCGAATGATGGAAAGAATGAGTTTTATCTCATATCCTTTCAGATCTAAGATGGATCTCAGCAAGGAGGTCAAGCAAAGAAAAATGGAGAAAAGAAGTGAAACCACGTTAGGGTTTCAAGATGAGGAAGGCCCATGTACTTCCTATCAACAGAAGAAAGATCTGGTATTGCATAGAGCTCCAAATAAACATTATATGCCCTTTTCCTTTGAAGAATAAGATAAGAGGCATGTAGATGGGGGACACTTAGATCATGATATTCTAAGTGAGTATCTTGCAAAATACAAATCTCAATGAAGAGCTTTCAAGGAGAGTCTAACTGTCCCACAGTTCATTCATCTCAAAGAAGAAAGAAGACCTTGCAGCAATAGATTTCTATTATCTACATTTGATGGGTCATCCAATTGTACATCAAGAGATTGGGGAGTGAATTTGGATGCATTTTTCCTACTACATCTAGTAGTAGAGAGAGAGGTCATTGAGATTGCAACACTGCACCTAGAGGGTGAAGCAAACATTTGGTGGTTCAACCATTTAATTCCTGCGAAAGTGACTGCATATGCATATTTTACCCAAAGGTTGATCAAGAAGTTTGAAAATAAGAAATCAAAGGGGAAGAGGCCTTCGCCACCACTTTCTATAGGAGCACTTGCATCAAGAGAAAGAACAATTGCACCTTTGCAAAGCGGTCTTGATCTCTTGACATTTAGAGTCCCGTGCACTATTCTGGAGATGCATGAGGAGGAGGAAGCTTGTACCAATGCAAATGCAGCCATAGAGGAGTAGCCATCATCATCAGTAGTTGGGAAAGCCATCACACCAGAGGAAGGAACCCTTGTAGCAGTACAAGATCTTCCCAAGCTTTACCAAGGTATGCATATGTTTCCACTTTCTGTTATTTCAGCACATCATATGGAGGATTGTGGGAATATACCTTTGCATGACCTAGGGTCAAAGCACATTACTGATTTGGAGCAACAGACTATCACTGTGTTGAGGACCTTGATTTATTCAAGGAGGAGATATGCAGTCATCCTAGTATATCATTGTTGAGCACTCTTGGGGTTGGAGTGTACAATTTTGGAGGATGGGATGAACATTGTCTTGAGTAGAACAATGAAAAACTATGTGTTCAACATTGAGCATGATCTTGAGACAAAATATGCACCATTTGGATTTCAACATCGTTTTCATTGAGCAGTAGTGATGGGTTGGAGGCCCAACCATTTTTGGAGAATTCCAATGACCTTTCTACATGCATAACAGAGGATAGGCAAATTATTGATGGAGGGTATCTTATGAGGGATGACAGCTTCCAATATTATGATGGGTACTTCTTTATAAGAACTTCACATTTTGATGAAAATTTTTTGCCTACCACTTATTTGGATTGTTATGGGGTCAACTTGGTCATTGATGAGTGGTCTTCATTTGGAGATCTCTAGGAGATTGCATTTCAACATCCCATGAAATGAAAAGATAGAAATCTGATTTGGAAGGATGGTATTCTCCATTGGAGAAATACTAATTTTGAGCATGATGATAGGCACTCACCATTGGTTGGATGGGTGATGTTGATGAATAAGGAAGATCTATGACACAGGGCAGCAGGAGGCAAGGTTGTGTTGGTTACTCTTGAAAGATTTTGATCATCATATGACACATTCTATTTCAAAGAGTAGGTTCGTGGATGGACCTTGGCATGGCACTTGCATCATATGGAAGCAAGGAGTTTGGGTGCATTGGGGTGATATGATATCTTTCATGTCAACCATCGTGTTGTTGCTCCATGGTTTATATGGTGTGGGGAGGCAACAAGAGTGTTGTTGCTTTGGATGTTCTTGGGAAAGTATGGACTAATTTCCTTCCATAATTTGCATAATGTTGCAGGAGTAGGTGATGGCACTATCATGGTGCAAAGGGGATACTCCTTAGCCTTGGAGGATCGGGAGATACTTCCACTTTGGAAGGAATCTCCCATATATAGTAGCATTATTATTGATGGCTTTGACATGTGGAATGTCAAAGGATGGGGCTATGAGATGACAGAAGCCTTGTCACAAAGGCCAACAATGTTGTCACTTGGGAGCTTGGGTTTGTTGATGGAGTGTTCCCAGGATCACTTCACATATGATGCACTTAATGAAAAAGTAGGATATGAGAGTGATGGAGTAGTGGATGGAGACACCTACTACCATGACATGATCTTCTTGACTTGGATCCCCAAGTATAAGGATAATTATTTGCATACAACACATGGTTCATTCCTTTTCATAGATATATGTCATACCACTATGGAGGGCTCATTCTTGGACATTATTATTAGCTTACTCTCAATACATGGTAAGAATTATGTTTTTACACTTATTGATTATCTAACACAGTACTTGCATTCTCTTACCATCACTATACAGTGCATTGCTCCACAAGAGGGCAAGCTCCTATTTGAGCTTCATGGTCATTTTGGGACCAGCATCTATGATGGAGATAGCCATTTCTTGTATGGCTTCAGGCAAGTGTTGTACTATTTCCTGTATGCCTAGTTGATATACAAATTCATTTACTATTTAATAATAGATGATATGATATGCATAACTAGAAAATTGTTTGAAGACAACTTGCCACATCATATTCTGAAACTGCAGTTAGAAAAACTGCATTGTGACTACTTGGGAGACTGTTGGTACCTTCCAGAACTATGTAAAACCTTCAGTACCTCTCTTATTTGGATTCCATATGATGATAATGTCATATTCATTTTGTATAGGATCATCTGGGCAAGAACCAAAGAGTGGGACTTTGAGGATCCTATTGCCTTTTTGATTCATGAAGGAAACATTATTGCAACCCATATTTAGCAGCAGCTCTACATTTATCATAAGTGGAGAGAGAGAAATCGTGGGATGGACAATTTGATCCATCATATTTAGCTATGCAGCCCACTTTCTTTTCAGGAGCCTAAGGTGGAGGAGATGTTTCAGGAGTTACCATGTTGGAGGGTGACTCACTTTTTGTGGATGATAGCTTGGGGAAGGAGGCTTCACATGGGAATGATGGTTCCCAATATATTTCAGATTCCATGCCTCACTTCGCCTCTAGACCACACATAGTTTCTTCCATGGATATCCCAATTGTTCATGGTGAGAGCAAATTGGACTTTTCACAAAGGCATACTTGTACACTTGGGAGGAACAACTTGAGGACATATTGATGAGAGAGCATCTTGTTATTTTTGGGAACTTATCACTTGAGGATGCTACAGGAGGAAGAGGAGAGGCTCTTCAGTTCTATCCTTGTAGTTGCTTGAGGACTAGCAACATTTGGGAGGGGAGGACTATAATATTCCTAAATTAGCATACAACTAATTGGAATATTAAATTTGATTTTTCTCTTAGATAGAGGAATAAGAGGGTATGGAGACCCATAAATCTCCTTAGTAGGAATAAAAGACACTCCTAGTGTGAATGGAGGTAATATAAAAGCTGTATTGAAGACCCTTAGGTGTGAAAATGGGCTGGAGCATGTTGAATAGGTCAACTTTGACTAAATCAAATAGCGTTGTTATGGAGGAGTGGCATTAATGATGGGACAACACAGTTTTGGAGGGAGATTGATTGCATGATGATGGAAACCCTAATGAGTGTGAGCCAAGGTGATAAGGCTCACATTGTTTATAAGGAAGAGGATGGTAGCCATATGGGGTAGATTATGATCATTATTTTGATATGTCTTTTTAGAATTTTTCTCTCTTCAGCTGTTTAGCAAAGATTTCAAGTGTTTTTTAGCACACAGTGTTCCCGATCAGGAATCCCACCTCTTTCCTTGAGAGGCCTCTTGGAAGAGTATTTATCTATCATTTCCACATATCTGGCATTCCAGCCAGTCTTTAGTCTCTAGCTACAGTGCAGTTTCTACAAAATATTGTGTTGTATTGCAGGGTGTTGCAGTGGAGGGTTGATAAACCCACTTTTTGAGCTATTTTTTCATAGGAGGGAGGATTCCTTCTCTTGGGAGATCAATAAGGAGGGATTATAAGAAAATTTCAGATCTTTGGCACTAGGAAAACCTATTCCCATAATTTATAGTGCATTTTCAGCTGGGAATTGCATTATTTTGGAGGGCAGCTTCAGGGGAGGATCTAGTGCCTCTTTTAGAGTGTTTTCCTATAGTTGAAGGGTTTAGACTTTCATTAGAGGGGACCCTTTAGGAGATATAGATCAGATATATACTATTTCAGCCTTATATTTCATGAGCTTTATTTTTTAGTGACTCTTCAGTCCTAGGGCTTTAGATCACCATTTGTATTAGGGTGCATTTCCTGAAACCCTTCCCGGGTTCTCTTGGAAATGTGTCTAGGAGGCTAGATCTTCACTCCTAGAATTATTTGAGCTATATAATAGAATATCCACGTTGATATATATTAATTAATAATTTTATGCCCTAAAAATACGTTGTCATAGCTCGAGGGTATTTGTATGGCAGCTATTTCTCATGTACTCGCATATTTTTCTTGTAGAGGCTTGTTTTGTATGGCTTGAGTGACTTGATCCTCAAGATTTTGTGCCTATTATTTTGTGATATGTTTAATAAGATGGCTATAAATTTGTCTCATATCATGGTTTATTTATTTATTCACTATTATTTCCATTATTTTTTTCACGTATTGCTGCTTCCCCATTTGGGAATATTACATTTCCACTTGAAGGGTTTACAGCTCCCGAGGAAGGTCATATTGGTTTTGTTTTGTCGGTTCAACTTCCTTAAGGTGATATAGGAGGTTGAACCACATCATAGTAGCCTCTAATTGAATTTTTACCCAATGAATAGGTCAGCTTGTTTAAATGTGGGAGGAGGGTGGTGAAATTACTAATGTTATGAATATTTAAATTTGTTGCTTGATTTGATTAGAGGAACTGATACTTATTGATTTCATATATGTATATAAATAATGTTCAATAAGGGATTAAATTATTAAATTTATTCCATGATTCATTTTTATTTTGAGCTTATAGCTAGTGTGGGTCCAATTTGAAAATAGATGAAAGGTGGCCTACACGTTGTTTGATGAGCAGATCTAGTATGAAACATTGTGAAACATGGTCTACGAGGTGGTGAGGGTTGGAACCTTCAGTAAGGGGGTAGGATCTCCCTTATGGTAGGAGTCGTTAAATGGGAATAGGGAGTTGTAGCTCCCTTCTAGTGAGTGTTGGATAATGAGTGGAGGTTGTAGCCTCCTATAGGTAAAAGCCTACGTGCTAGAAAGGGTTTGTGTTGGTACATGAATATTGTGTAAAGATAATTTTTATTTGTAATAAAAGAAGAAGACAGAACGATGACAGCAATGGTGGTTTTCCCCCCCATTGGGTTTCCACCTAAAATCCCAATGTTCCTATGTGTCTCATGCTGATGTGTATTTCATTCTATGGTATAGTTTTTTTATGATCATTAATAGAAATCATAATCACTGATATATCTCACATAATGCTTGTAATAAATTATGGATCAGATGCATTGAAAAGAAAAGTATGATATAAGTAAAGTTTTAATTGGGACTAAATTATTGATTCATCCTCCCCCCCCTTAGTATTTCCAACACATAAGTATCACATAAATGAAAAAATTAAAAAGTAGATAAATACATGTACACACATACCTAGGGGTCTCAAAGCATCACCTGGGGGAAACCCCATGTCAGGGTCACCCTCGAAATCCATTCCTACATATAAAAACTCCAAAACCAGCTAAGGTTTGGACATGAACCAACCCTTGTTAGTGTCAATCTAGTACTAACCCACCTATCCTCCACCCCTACGAGGCATCAAGGGATCCCACCTCTCGATATGTGGATCCCTCAGTGGAAAAGGGTCCATGCATATAATCAGATGCAACATCAACACCTGCTCGTATAATATGCTTCAAATAATGCTCCCAAAGTAGAAGCCACTGGCTGTATTTCACACCACCTATGAACGTTTCACCATCATCCTCTAATGCGCAAATCCTACCCAATCAGAAAGTACCCACTCGTACCCGCTCTATAACTACTAGTTGTATTATTGTGATCCAGTGTGGGTATGTGGTCCCACAGATGTAGATAGTTATGGCCACCGTTAATCCCATGTCCAAGTTTAGAATATAATTGATATTTATTCCATCTCCATCACATGGGTCAATGAAAAGAAATTGATCAACCCACTCAGAAAATATAGGCCCTCCATATGAGATATATATACGGAGTACCTTTCCTCAAGGCACTAATCTAGTAATGAAGTAGACATCCAAATTTGTGATGAATTCCAGGTCAGTCCTATAGATATCAAGTACCTTCCTACAGGCTACCATATGCGAATAAAAAACCACATGAACTCCTCCTACAATATTAGAAGGGGGCTCTAAAATAACTTCAACAACTCAAAGCCTACTAGTGTAGCATGTGCCTGAGTGTCGGTAGTAACTACCCCTCAGAGATACTGCCAATCCTGCTATCTCCATAGCACCATCTTGTATATGGGACCCCCATGAGGTCAGTCAAAAAGAAAAAAATCACAAAATAAGGCAAAAACACCAAGTTTCTAATATTTGGTGTCTCATGTGATTTTTTTTCACACAGTCATCCCTTTCTCATGTTTATTTCATTAAGAGATGTGAGGATTTCTCGTGCCTGTATCTCATACAGTTGTGACCACAGCGCAACTAATATCCCTTATCCCAAAAGGATGCCACATAAGGGATCTCATACTTATTTTCCTCATACTGGCGCCATGGTCGCGTTTTTTTCTCGTTCAACCATGATCTCATTAAGGCTATATCTCCCTCACCTACATGGCCTTGCATGACCTTCAACCAGTCTCTTGCAAGGGTTTGAGAAATTTCACTTAATAAGGTCGTACACACCACCCTATATGACCTACCTACCCTAAAACTACATAATTGACAACGGTGGTTTTATGATGACTATTCTGGCCATATTCACTCGATAATATTGTACTCTGTCTGACTGTAATGAGAAGAAATGAATGTTGGGCTCCACAACAAGCTCCATGTCAACATGTACAATTGAGGTGGAAATGTGGGCCCCACAACCCTTATATTTACCATTTGCACCATTCTACCAGAAACACGTATAGGAACCCATGAGTTCCTTTCAAAAAACCATTAGTGGAATTGATATTACGACATGTTCACCTACATCATGGTACACTACTTCAATTTATAAAAAAAAATCATTTTATTCCTATTTCACATTTTAGAGTACCAATCAGGTGTGCCTTTCTGTACTTTTGGATAAATATTTTTCAATAGTTCAAGTATATATATTTTTATATAAAGATTTTTTCACTCGGGAATTTGCTTCAAATATATGGGTTTCTTCCATTTTCATATGTGTTTGAAGCTTTAATGAAGTTGAAGCAATTATATGACTCACACTCTGAGCTTGAAGTTTTTCAATGATGATCAAGTTGTTCAATATTGAGTTGAAAAATGATGACTCTCTAGCCTTAGCATCAGAAATAATATCCATCATGCATGACATAAATCCACCGGTATCAAAATAGATGTTCCTCTTACAACCTATGTCAAGTTACTATATCCCACTTATTCAAATTATATTGAGTCATTTCAAGCAAGTGGAAAACGTAACAAGATTTCGTTTGACTCCCTTCAGAAGAAGTTTTTTGAAAGAGAGAATTATTTTGGAAAGAAGAAAAGTCATCAATCTCCTTAAGAAGCTAAATTCCTTGCAAAAAAAGAGAAGAATCGTGGTTATGATTCTTCTAGAGGAAGAGGTGACTGAAGAGGATGTCGGAAGAATAATTTTAGAGGCGGGGGGGGGGTAGACATTTCTAAGGAGAAATGTTTGATGTTCATTTCATATGGTGTAACAGAAATAGGCATGATTCTTCCACATGTAATCTTCCTTGGGACAAAATTGAATAGGAAAGAAATGAATAAAAATTCAAAGCACCTAGTAAAGGGAAAGGAAAAGCAGTTGAGTCCGCTCATTTTGTTGTGTCACATTGCAACATTGGAGTAACTGAAGTCTTACTTAATGCTTCACTTGATTCATGGAAAGATAATTGGTTTATTGATTCAAGAGAAACTTTCGACATGAATTTTAGAAAACATTTCCTTGAAGAATTCACTGACAATGTTGATGGAGCAGTCTAGTTTGTAGACAAGTCAAAACTCAAGCCATAATGGCTTGGCACCGTCAAACTCAAACTGCTTGGTCTTCCATAATTTATTCTACATGATTTAATCTACCTCCTGGAGTTGAGGATAAAATTATTTTCTTTGGTCCACATCTGCCAACAAGGACACTCTATTCACGTATTTGAATGTAAGGTTGAGGTTAGAAAACCATAATATTACTGACTTGTCATTATTGGGAAAGAAGAAGAAAGACTTCTGAAGTTACAAGGAACCTCTTCTCGTGCACAAAAAATTTCATATAGTTCTCACTATAATGAAGGTACACTTCCATCAAGTCTTTTATGGCCTGTTATATTTGGACATGAACTACAAAAACCTTCATTTGTTGAAGAAAAATGGTGTTACTAGTTTTCCTAAAATTCCTATGAAGCTATTGTACCTGCTACAACACCTTCCAAAATTCTAGCCTATACCCAATTTTAGAGCATTCCTTGATATTTTTCGTTGTCATCGCAAACTTTGAAACACATTCCATGTGTTCTCTTAGAGTATCATGTTCCCTTTCGCAAGATGGGAAAAATGTTGTGTTTTGGCATGTCAGTTGTCACATTATGAATATAAGCCTTTTTTGGTGTTTCCAAGAGGTCACATTTGTGAAAATTATTTTTTCTAACCTTGTAAGTACCTATCACACTCATTTCCAAAGTTTTGAGCATTGTCGCACAAGTTTCTCCACAGTCGTTGCAAAGTCTACCTTTAATGTTGCACTTGTGAAAATTTCACACGGAGGGAAATGCTTTGTTCATTTGTTATGAGTGATATATTTTGTTGAGTCATCAAAGTATTATGAGTGTGTGATCATGATTAAAGTCTTATCACTATCCACACTAGTCTCACTGATTGCACACTTAGCCATTTTTAGAAAAACTTCCTAACCAAGAAGCCTACCTCAATCCAGCCTCCCTGACCTGCAGACTACGTAGGTTCAGTCCTCTATTTCTGACCTTGCTTCTTGGAACTACGTAATTTCTATTTCCTACCTCCTAGGAATGCTACAATGTGCAGTTTCTGTGCCCAAGCTCCAACCTTGACCTCTAGAATTGCACAATCCTGTCTCCCAGCCTAACTTAAAAGGTGTACTTCATAATCAAAAGCCTCATGCTCATTCCCTTAGATCTTGATCTGTATAACTATGAATTATCCCAACCTCCCTTATCTCTTAGAACTGCACAGTATGCTCACTCAGTGCCCATTCCCTTAGTTTGTCTCACTACCTCCCGAAACTATGTAGTTTTCTCCCTCAGTCCAGCCCAAATTGTGCACTGAGAAGTCTCAAGGCTCAAGCCTCACATCTGGTTGCTTGAACTATGTAGCTATGATGTCACTACATCTGGGCTAAGTTTATGGATAAGGATGTACCATCTTAGACTAGGGGGTTTTCGGATTGATGTCGTCTCATCATGAGTGAATTGTAGGAACAAGTACCCTATCATGTCATGGAAATATGATGAATAAGGATAAGAAGGAGGGAAGCATGATAAAATACACATTTTTAGTTGAACATAGAAGTTGATCAATCAAGATAAGTGAAGGGACACTAGTTTGAGACCACCATTCAAGACTTGAGATTATTTAAGATTCCCTATCACCAAGCCATGCAGATATGAAAAGAAGACCATTCTCAAGAAGACACTCAACACTCAGTAGTATTTGTGGCTTAACATTGCCACATTATCAAGCATTCCATGTTAGCATTTTCATGTCATGTCATGAGTGGTGACATGCCACACCTTGTGGCCAATGATGTAACATATGTTTCAGAAATGTATTGTAAAGTGAATGTACAAAGCACATGTGTGGAATACGAAGAGTCATGTAAAGTTGAAAAGTCATAGGAAGTCAAACAATCATGAGGGTAGATGAAGAGTCACAAGGAATGTGAAGCATCACCTCCTCATTGTTATATATAACACCTCATTGTAAGAGAAAAAATAATTTTCACCTTGGATCCTCCCACAAAGTCTTACAAAGATAAGCTAGTTATTTTGGGGAGCAAGGAGTGGCCCCAATGCTCCATTACTAGAGATAGTAATGTTGATTGTATACATGTTTCTTGGTAATTTTAATTAAGAAAAAAATCCTTCAAGTTGAGCATGTTCTTCATGCATGGATTATGAATGTTTTCAAGACTATTTTGTGTATGTTTGTACGTCATGTTTTCTTTCACATGTGCTAATATAGTTGAAATATTTCAGTTATTTTAGTACTGATAATGTTGATAATGTGTTGTAATGGTTGTTATTATTGTCCCATCCTTGTGGACTATTCCACAGGATATTAGACAAATATTTCATATTTTTTTTTTGTAACAACGTTCGCATTCCTTGTGGACTATTCCACTAGATGTTAAATGGATCTATATGGTTCATGTGTGTCTCTTTTTGGATGGAACTAGTACCTCTCTCTTAGAGGCTCAATTTTCTCCGATGTCCGTGGTAGAATAAATTTGACACATTTACAGTTGGAAACTCACCAAGCATATCTTCTCTCTTTTCAAAGGCACCATTGCATCCCTCTCTCTCTTGCTGACAGCTAGATCTAGGGAAATATTTAAGAACCTGGAAACCGGGCCTTTATAGCAAATGGGAATCCTACAAAAAATGGGGTGAGGTCTAATTGGGACTTCATATCAGGGATATTCCCTGAATTTTTGTCGGTTTAGCATCATCAACATTTCGAGTGCTAGAAGGAGGGAAACCATATTTTTATGGATGATAACCTCACTGACCCAAATTCTACTCTATATAGTCAAGGTAGTAAAATTCCCAACAATTCTACTCTACCCATTCCTAAAAATAGTGATCCTTCGCAGCCCAAGTCTTCACATCCTTACGAACTCATGAACGAATAGATCTGGGCACTTCACCCCATCACTCACAGGTTTGCGAAAGCTATCAGACCGATACCATGAGTACACACACTCCCATATTTTCCAAGGAATAACTAAACTACTCCTACCGGGGCAATAGTTTGGAGAGTTGAAGATATCGTTCTTGCCAACCTTAAAGAGTTACCAGACTCTGAGGAAGACGAATAAAATCTGGAATAACCTCCAACTTTCAATAGTGGTGACAATCATAACATGGTACTTTCATACAATACTTTACGTGGATCAGGCGCTAAAGAGGAGGAATATAATCCATCAGATTCTGATAAACGGAAACAAGACAATGAAAAAGACATGGAATACCAATATCTAGTTTGGATGAATTAGGGCCCAATTCCACTTTCGATCATTTTACAAAAAAATTCCAAGCCATCTGGAAAATATCTTAACAAAGTATGACCCTGATAAAAATGTGAAGGGAGAGGACCAATTGGACAACTTCTACCTACATCTAGAAACACTTGAGGTATGCTATGATGATGTTGCATGTAGAATTTTTCTGTGTACCTTAGATGGAAGAGAAATTGTATGGTATCATAGTCTTCCTTCAAACTCCATCCAGAACTGGAGGGGGTTTAAGAAAATATTCCCTGAAATTTTTTTTGATGATAAGACCCACACCATGTTATTGAAGGAATCGAGTAATATTAATATGGATAAAAATGATAAAGTGAAAGAATTCAATACGAGGTTTAACCACATCTTGAATAAATTTTGAGAAAACATGAAACCTCGTGATTCTGTCACCATATGTTACTGTTGAGTCTCAAATCTGCATCTTTTCCATACACTTTTCTATACCTTTTTCACTCACCTGAACCTCCCAAGTTGTCAATATCATTGTATATTAATTTCAAAAGAGCATCTAACATGGTTTTTAATTATATTTTTTTGTATGCTGTTTGATTTAGATTATGTTCATTTAGCTGCGGAATCTTGCCACTTTCCGTAGCTGCTACAAATTTCCGCAGCTATTTTGTGAAACTCTATGCTACAGGTGTCTTCAGGAGAAACGAGCCACATGTGCAAGTCAGAAATGATGTGGACATGGTTCGTGTCCTATTGGCTCGAGCAAATCCATCTAAAGAGGCTGCGGTCAAAGGTGTCCAAATGGAAGTCAACCGTAGAGTCCCACGGTGATAGGACTCTGTTTCGTGTCACGTGAAGGTTCATATGGCCGTTTCTGAATTGCGGAGGACAAATAAACATCTGTACATGGCTCCATAGCCGAATTCAAACATCCACTCCTCATATATTTACTCTTCAATACGGCCATGATCCTAGATCTATGGACGTAATGGTCTACGTGTTCTCCATCAGCATAAACTTTAGGAATCAGTTATGTTTCTTTTGTTATAAATAACGCGTTTGCATACGCATATGAGATTAGTCTCGATTAGTCTCTGTTATCTTTTATTAGTCTGCTCTGTAATGTAATTACGTTGCACTTGTGCCGTAATATCACCTTTCTGTTATGACTGCATTTTAATATAAGAAGACTTTGTTTCCAAACGTAATTCGTACTTGAAGATTGTTGCCAAGGCTGGTGTAGAGGGCCCCTGCACTCGCCAAGGTTCTGTGCATTATTGTATAGTTCTTGTTTTATTTCTTTAAAACTCATTGTGCCATAATCCATTCACATGTTTATACATTGCATCTTTCATGGTATATATGCTTCATTTCTGTTTATAATCTTTCATGCTTTCCATTTTACTTCTGTCTTTCATGTTTTATGTTATTGATCACTGATCAGTGTTCTTGTTTCAAGTTATAAATAGGCAGCCCGGGCATTTGCATAACTTTTTGACTAATGACATGGAATTAACATTGTTTTGTTGCTAATTTGTTTTTCTTAGTTTCTGTTTAATTTCAGTACTTCTTTGTTTAATTCAGTTTTACTTATTTGCTTCAGAGAGGGGGTTAAATTTATGCAGGTTGAAACTCCATAACATCTTCTGGGCTGTTTCAAAGCCACAAATTGGACTGATAGAGGGATTGTATTATGAAATGTAGTTTGATATTATTTTCCAAATTTAGATATTAACCGTCATAACATCTTCGGGCTTCCTCCAAATCCACTGGACCGATGGTGAGGGATTGTATTATGAAATGTGTAGTTTATATTAGTTTTTCTCTGCAAGTTAGAAATATTAAATTGTGCATGACATCTTCAGTTACTCTCCGAAAGCCACAAATTGACCGATGGTGAGGGATGGAATTGCGAATGTATGGTTTTTGGTTTGATATTAGTTACTTTTCTGAAGTTGAACATGAAATTGTGCATGACATCTTCAGTTACCTCCAAAAGCCACAGCTAGACTGATGGTGAGAAATTGAACTATGAATGTATGGTTTGATATTAGTTTACTTTCTGCAAGTTAGATATCAGTTACTCAAGTTGTTTATGGTTACTTCCGAAAATCATAGCTGGACTAATGATGAGGGATCAGAAGACAAGTTGATGTAATCTGATTTAGATTTACTTTATTGCAATTTTGGATTTCTTTAAGCATAGTTTCTTTTGTGTTTAGACAGCAACAAGAATAGTTTGGTTTTCATGCTCAATAGTTTACTGTTTTGATTTATTAGACTAGCAACACCTTTTCATTTCAGCAGCACATTTTCATTTCCTTTCAAGTTTTGTCATTGTAAGTTTAAAATTCCTTTTTAAGTTTCAAGTTGGTAAATCATTATAGAGGATATCATTTCCTTGAACAAACATAACCATACTTGTTTTCATTTTAGAATTTCCATTTCATCTTAGAAAACCAAAAACGACAAAAAGTTAAGAAATATGTTATCTTGCACATATAGTGCGCCGCACTTCATCAGCTTACGAATCCTGGATTGACAAATTAAATGCAGCAATTTAGGACACACTAAATTGACCAAACATTTTGGCGCCGTTGCCGGGGAAGTGTAACTAGGTAGCCAATTTCTTAAAAAAAAAACATAAAATCATAAAAAGAAGGGAAAACTTGATAACTTCTTGAAGTATGCTCTCCTCTTGCACCTAGTGTGATCTGGAGGATCAGAAAAGAGAGTTATTGGTTTAGTAATTTCTTAAGTATGCTCTCTTCTTGCACCTAGTGTGATCTGGAAGATCAGAAAAATAAAATTTTGAAAAATAAAAAAAAAATATAAAAAATGACATGCATAGAGCAAGAGATTCTAGGGGAAGGTTTATAGCTAAAGCCAAGAGTTCAATTTTCACAACTCCATATTCTTCAAGGCATAGACCAGATTCACCACCATCTACCCCTAGCCTTAAGATTTTTGGAATTCAAGGAGCAGCTGAATTAGAGGATTCTCCTATACCACCTACTAAATCCCATTTAGAAAACAAAGAGACTCTTTCTCATCCTCTCTTGATAGAAGAACTAGAGGACTTTAAGGACTCTAAAGAAACTATCATGGCAGAGGAAGTAATAGATGGAGGTAGAGGTAGAGGTAGAAGAGGAGGAAACAATGGAGACAACAATGGTGAAGGAAATAATGGTAGAAATAGGGAAGGAGACAACGTGTTTGGATTCCCTATAGTTGATGAGGAAACTCATACAACAATGAAAAATATCTCACCATCTGTCCTCCCTAACTTTTATGGATTGCGAAGTGAGGATCCTGAAACATTTCTGTTTGAGTTTGAAGTCGTGTGTCGAACCTATGACTATATGGAAGACTCTCAAAAACTCAAACTGTTTCCTTCAACATTGAAGGGAGCTGCTTTGAAATGGTTCATGGGATTAGCCACTCAATCTATTAGGACTTGGGATGATATGAAACAAACATTTTTGGATAGATACTTGGACTATTGTATGCCCACCAATCACAAGGATGAGGTATTCAAAATGATGCAAAAAGAAGATGAAAATTTGGAAGATTTACTTGAAATATTTCAATACAACTTAAAAAGAGCAAAGATGAGAAAATTAGATGATGAAACTTTGAAAGCCCTCATATTAAAATCCATTAGAGATGAATGGATAGATATTTTAAACATGATGGGGAAAGGAGACATTTCTCAACTTCCACTTCGTGACATAACATAACTATGTGTCCATCTCTCAAGAGGAAAATCTAAAACAGGAAAAGGGCCTAGGGATCCTTCTCTTATTAGGGCTACCAAATCTGCAACTGGATCAGTAAGTAGGGCAGAGATTGGTAACATGATTGATGAGTTCAAAATTGATATCTTAGGGAGCCTTAGTGAACAACTAGACACCCTTAAAATCCAAAACAAGCAGAAAGCAGAAACAGACGCTTTAGCCATCTTTTGTCCGAAATGTAGGAAGAAACATGCTTTAAGGGAATGTCCCTTGGATGCAAAAGTTGTAGAAACATGTATGATTTTCTCAGAGAATCATGAGATCAAGGATTGTCCTTCAATTCCTAGACTCAAAGCTGTTTTTCAAGAAGACCCAAATTCAGTAGAATCTCTTTGTTTTGTTGCAAGAAGACCTTGGCAGGGACAACAAACTCAAGGGTTTAACAACCCTATGAATCTTCAAACCCCACCAAATTGGAATCCTTGGCAAGAACCTTGGCTCCAACATCAAAATCCATATCGGCCATGGGTACAAGGGATGCAAAATCCTTATGGGAGATTTGCTCAATTTTATCAATATCCTCCATCTTTTCAAAATCAACAAGCTCCACAACTTCCAAACCCAAATCCACAACTTTCATTTCCATTTCCACAACAACAACCTTCTCAAAAAAATCCAAATCCTCAACTCATGCTCACATACCAACAAAAGACAAATCAACTTCCAGCTCAGCCATTGCCAAATCCTAACAATAAAAATCCTCAGAATACTTACATGGTAGAAGGACAACAATTTCCTACCTATATGATTGTTCCTCTCAATGATGTACAACTCGGATCTGGTAGAGTTTTAGAAAAAACTTCTATAGATATTCAAGAACAAGATACCTCTGAGGAGGACTCTCTTAAAGTCAATGAGGGTTCTGAGGAAGCATCTCTTCAAAATTCAAACATTCAAAAAGAAAAAGAAAAGTTAACACCCACAACTCCTATAGTTGAGCAACCTACATCTTCATCTACACCTCCTTTTCCTGAAAGACTACAAATTGACAAGGGGGTGGAAAAACAAATCTTGTTGCCTAACTATGACTTTCTAGATGAATTGAAGAATGTTTGTATCAAGATTCCCTTGCTACAAGCCATTCGAGAGATTCCTATCCTAGCAAAAACCATAAAGGAATTGAGTTTCAAAAGACCAGGAAGGAAACTAAAAGACACAAGAAGAATCCACCTGGTAGGAAAGATTGCAGATATTATGATGGGAAAAATTACCATGCAGAAGTATGTAGATCTGGGAAGTCCAATTGTCAAGACACATATAAATGGGATAGAAATTCCAAACACATTGATTGACTTAGGGGCTGCTATCAACATTATGAGTAGACAGACTATGGAACAGCTAAAACTTCCTAACCTTCTTTTTACACCTACTTTACTGCAACTTGCAGATCGATCAGTTATTAAACCAGATGGTGTATTAGAAGATATTTCAGTCTCCTTAGATTCTTGGGAATATCCAGTAGACTTTATGATTTTGACTCCCAAGAGTAATCTAGGAGGGCACCCACTTATTTGAGGAAGACCTTGGCTAGCCACAGCTGATGCTTTTATTAGTTGTAGATCTGGAGACATGTACATTTCTAATGGTAATTCGACAAAGAAATTCAATTTGTATCCTCCAGCAAGAGCAATCACAGAAGTAGGAGACAATGAATGGGTCGATGATGAGGATATTATACAACCTATCTTTACCATTTCTGAAATCAGTGAGGATAGTCAAATTCTGAACACATTAGAAAATTTTGAGACATCTTCAGAATATGACCCCACACAATTTTAGTTGGAATCTGACATAGAATATTTATCATCAAGACAAATGTCTCTTTACTCTATGGAAGAGTTTGGTAGTTCTACTATTGATATTTTTCCAGGAAAAACATTAAATATCAACAAACATTTGGAAAAGTCACAACAAGAAGAACTAACCAAAATCTTGCAAAAACATTCTACTGCATTTGCATGGGAGTATATTGACATGAAAGGAATTGATCCTAAGACTTGCATCCATCATATCTATATTGAGGAAAATAGTAGACCAATCAGACAACCTCAAAGAAGGATGAATCCAAATCTTAGGGAGATAGTGAAAGAAGAGCTCCAAAAACTACTCAATGTGAACTTCATTTATCCAATTTCAGATAGCCGATGGGTTTCTCCTTTGGTTATAGTACCTAAAAAGAATGGTAAATGGAGGGTATGCATTGATTACAGGGAGTTGAACAAAGCAACTTTGAAGGATCACTTTCCTTTGCCTTTTATTGATCGGGTATTAGATACATTAGCAGGTAAAAAGTACTTTTCATTTTTGGATGGTTTTAGTGGCTATAATCAAATTCAGGTAGCACCTGAAGATCAAGATAAGACCACATTTACTTTTCCATGGGGAACTTTTGCCTACTGAGTGCTTCCTTTTGGGTTATGTAATGCACCTGCAACATTCCAAAGAGCAGTACTAGGAATTTTTTCTGATCTAATCCATGATTGTGTAGAGGTTTATATGGATGATTTTACGGTTTATGGTAATTCATTTGAAGAGGCATTAGAAAATTTGGAAAAAGTTCTTATAGATGTAAAGAAACAAACCTTTCATTAAGTCATGAAAAATGCTTTATGATGTTTACCGAAGGGATTGTTTTAGGACATCATATTTCAGGAGATGGGATTAAGGTTGATAGATCAAAAGTTGAAGTCATCTCCAAGTTGCCTATTCCAAATTGTCAAAGAGATGTTAGAAGTTTTCTAGGATTTACTGGTTACTATAGAAGATTTATAGAAAACTTCACTAAAATAGCATCTCCACTCTCCAAATTGCTTACAAAAGACTGTGAATTTAAATGGGATCCTGATTGTCAATCAGCTTTTGAAACTTTGAAAACAAGAATATCTGAAGCACCTATCTTAAGAGGACCAAATTGGAAACTCCCTTTCCATATTTCTACAGATGCTTCAGATACAGCTCTAGGAGCTGTGTTGGGTCAAAAGGATTTAGTCCCTTATGCCATTTACTATACCAGTAAAAATTTGACTCCCACTGAGTTGAACTATACTGTAACTGAAAAAGAGTTTTTAGTCGTTGTTCATACAATCAATAAGTTTAGACATTATATAACAGGCTATGAAACTTTTATTCATACTGATCATTCTGCGATTAGATATCTAATGAAAAAACCTGTTACTAATGGCAAAGTGACAAGATGGCTCCTACTTTTGCAGGAATTCAATATTACTGTGTTGGATAGACCAGGGAAACAAAATACAATAGCTGATTTCTTGTCTAGGATTCAGAATACTAAAGAAGATTCTCTTGTAGAGGATAAGTTTCCTGATGAATACTTGTTTGCAGTAACTATTAAAACTCCTTGGTATGCAGATATTTCTAACTATTTGGTTACAGGGAAACTACCTTCACATTTATTTCCAAGTGAAAAATGAAAAATTATTCAGGAGAGTTCAAAATATTCATGGATTTCTAACGAATTGTTTAAAACAGGGCCAGATCTTGTGATCAGAAGATGTGTCAGGGAAGATGAAATGCCCGATATTCTTAAGGCATGTCATGATGAACCATGCGGCGGACACTTTGCAGACAAAAGGACGGCCTATAAAATCCTCTCTTTAGGATATTATTGGCCTTCCCTCTTCAAAGATGCAAAACAATATGTCAAAAGGTGTGACAGCTGCCAAAGAGTAGGGAAGCCTACCCTTTCAAATGAAATGCCATTGCAAACACAGGTACTCATTGAACCCTTTGAAAAATGGGCTTTAGATTTCATTGGACCTATTAATCCACCATCTAAGCAAAAGAAGTATATATTGATTTGTACTGATTATGTTACTAAATGGGTAGAAGCCAAAGCATTAGTATCTGCTACTGAAAATTCAGTTGTTCATTTTATTTATGAGGATATTTTTACTCGCTTTGGTGTTCCAAGAGAAATTGTGACAGATCAGGGGAGCCAATTCACATCCAATTTGGTGGAGAAGTTGATGGAAGAATACAAAATCAAGCACAGAAGATCTACTCCTTACCATCCGCAAGAAAATGGTCAAGTGGAGTCCACAAACAAAGTTCTTGAAAGTATCATCACCAAAACCGTTCATCTACATAGAAGAGATTGGGCAGAAAGGCTTCCTGAAGCCTTGTGGGCCTACAGAACTACATGGAGAAATACAACAGGACATTCTCCCTATGAACTTGTTTATGGGAAAGAAGTCTTGCTCCCCATTGAGTTCCAATTCAAGACCTTCAAGATAGCAGTTCAGTTGGGGATGAACTTATCAGAAGCCCAAAAGCATAGAATGGAGCAGTTGAATGAGCTAGATGAGATCAGACAAGAGGTAATTCTAAGAACCGATCTAGTTCAATATCAAAGAGCTAAATGGAATGACAAGTACATCAAAGAGAAGAGGTTTCAAGAAGGAGATTGGGCATTGTTATTTGATTCCAAGTTTAAATATTTTCAAGGAAAATTTCAGACTCATTGGCTTGGGCCATATGAGATTGACAAGATCTTTAGCAATGGAGTGGTAAGAATCAAGACCATTGATGAAAGCTTTCAAACTCCTCTTATTGTGAATGTCCATAGATTGAAAGTTTATCATAAGCCACTCTCTAAAGAGGATTTTGTCAAGTTGTTTCAAGAAAGTTCTACAATCAGGCTGGTACAGAAGAATTTTTCTTCTCCACCAGCCTAGCTTTTGTTCTTTTCTACTAAAAATTAAAATAAGCTCGAAAACCAATCACTAATTGGCGTCTTATACGTAAAATATAGGGTGAAAATCAGAACACCTCGACACTCATTTTAAAAAAAAAATTCTCTTTCATTTCATAAGTTTTATAACCACTCCATTCCATTCCACTTCATTCCACTTCATTTCACTCCATTCCACTTCATTTTATCTATTTCATTCCATTTCATCATTAAAAATCTTTTTCATGACCATTTCCATCTGGTCATTTGTCATCCGTTCATTTCCATTCATCCAAATAATAGCTGTGTCAGTTTCCGCAGTTGACATCTGTTTCCGCAACTGACTCCAGTTTCCGCAGCCAGAAGCAGATTCCGCAGCTACCACTCTGTTTTCAAAAGAATGTATAGCCAGATGTTATTTCCATAATAATGAAATTAAATGCAAGTGTGAGGACCAATTTTGAATACATGGAGCATTCAAGATACCAATAAAGAGAAACTAGTTAAAGACCAAGGAAAAGGCAAAGATTCCAAAGGTATGAGTAAAATTTATTTCAAATAGCATTGAAAACACATTTTTATATAGTTATGAACCATGAGCTCCATCCATTATGTGCAATGATTATATTGATAATTCCGTAACCCTTTCACGATCTCCATATCATCCTCTCGCATTCATTCTCAAACGATTTCATAATTAAACCCCCAATCTTCACTCATATTCCTATATTCCACCAGTGACAATGAGACGTAATTTATTTGACTACGGACTCTTACAGCCGCATAAATCCATAGCTGTTGTTTAAACGTGCTCATATTTATTGTGCAGCCACCAAAATTCAAAACACTGCCGGATGTGTTATATTTTGTTAATCTCACAGCCGTGTCTCTGTCGTGCTTACGAAACCCCACTCTGTTATGTTCACTCCATTTCGTTCTCTACTACGCTATAGTCTGTATACCCACTCTCTAACATTTACCCACAGTCATTGTGCTCATCTCCGTACATTCAGCCGTTCTATTTCCATTGAACCCTCACGCAAGAAAATTTGTGAAGAACAGAAAGAAAAATGGGTAAATTGCTAAGAGCAGAACCGGAAGGACCTAAGTTCATGGAGGGATATCCGCAAGTAAGGGATATATTGAAGAAAGCAAAGTGGTTGCGGTTTATCCAAAAATTCAGAGGCTATCATAAAGAAGTGACAAAAGCATTCGCAAGGTCGTTTAATGGCTTGGAAGTAGAGATTGGAGACCTTAAGTTTGCGGTCAATGAAGCATCTATAGCATCTGCCACGGAACTTCTTCAAGAGGGTGAGCGTTGGTTTAAGAATAAAAGCATCAGTGATGAAGCCTGGAGAAAAATCTTACGAAACCATGGTATGGACATAACTATTTTTAAAAGAGGAATTCCTGTTCATGCATTGAAAGAGGAATGGGCTACTTTGCTGCTAGTTGTTCAGAAATTCATTACCTGTGAAGGCCGTTTTGGGTCCATGTATATGTACCACACCAGATTGCTGATGAATTTTCTAGATAATCAAACTCTCAATCTCCCATATTTTGAAGAAAATGTCGGTGACTGTTCAGAAGCATTTAGGAGATGTAGAACCACATCTATATCACCACGGTCTTGTAAAAATTTTGATTGAAAAAAAGTTAAAGGAGAAGAAAGACACATGGGAACAATTTCTGATTAGAAATTTCTTTGAGGAACCTCAGGAAATTCCTGAAGGTAGTACAACAAGAAGAAGTAGGAGAAAAAGAACAATTGATGAAATTCAAAATACTCCTACTACTACAATTGAAAGAACTGATAGGGAAGAGAGACTGTCAAAGAGGAAGAAGAAATAAATCAAGGGTAAGAAGCCAATAACACCAAAAGAGAGAAAAACTATTGAGGCTATACATCAAACCCCTTCTTCCGAAGAAGAAGATCATCAAGTGTTATCTGAAAGATTAGTTTATCTTCAAAAACAGTCATCTATGGCCAAGAAGACAGAAAAAGGAAAACAAAAACAAAAGGATAGTGTACCACAGCGTGTGAGAAGAAGCAGCAGACTTAAGGGGAAATTGAGGAAAACGCAAATGAAGGGTCCTCATTTCATTGATTTGGGAGAGGAAACATCTGAACAGTCCCCAGCTGACCATAGTCCATCTCAGTCAATTAGTGAACCTGGTTCATTTCATTCTCAGTCAGACATTGAACATAGTCCATCCCATTCTCAGCAAGATGTTGATGTGAGCCCTTCTCAGCCAGATTTTGAAGATAACTCTCCTTCACGGCATTTTGGGGACAGCCCAATAAAAATGACACCTGAAATAGACCCCAAGCAGCAAGAAGTATATGACTATATAGAATATTTGGAAAAAGCAGCTATAGGTCCCAGTACTTCGTCCATTCAGCCTCATACAGTACAGGATGATTTAGTCCAATCACTAAAACATGAAGTCTTTGAGCTAGAGCTTTTAAATAGACACATCAAAAATGAAAATGAGACATTGAAGGAACAAGGAAAACTGGACAAAATCATTCTTGATAATACCATGCTACATCTGGGAATATGGCAGAAGAAGAACAAGAAATTGAAAAGGAAATGCCAGAAGTTAAGCAGAGCACTGGTTAATATCAAATTTAGGTGCTTAATGAAGAAACCCAGAATGTTGGCAGCACTAAGGAAGAGGAGGAGAGGATTGGATGTGCTAGCTGAAGTGTCAAGGCATATGAACTAAGGAAGGAATATCAAAATTTTGGTTGCATGAGGACATGCAACACCTTCACAGTGGGGGTATGTTGAGTCTCAAATCTGCATCTTTTCCATACACTTTTCTATACCTTTTTCACTCACCTGAACCTCCCAAGTTGTCAATATCATTGTATATTAATTGCAAAAGAGCATATAATATGGTTTTTAATTATATTTTTGTGTATGCTGTTTGATTTAGATTTTGTTCATTTAGCTGCGGAATCTTGCCACTTTCCGCAGCTGCTGCAACTTTCCGCAGTTATTTTGTGAAAATCTATGCTACAGGTGTCTTCAGGAGAAACGAGCCACATGGGCAAGTCAGAAATGATGTGGACATGGTTCGTGTCCTATTGGCTCGAGCAAATCCATATAAAGAGGCTGCGGTCAAAGGTGTCCAAATGGAAGTCAACCGTAGAGTCCCACGGTGACAGGACTCTGTTTCGTGTCACGTGAAGGTTCATATGGCCGTTTCTGAATTGCGGAGGACAAATCAACATCTGTACATGGCTCCATAGCTGAATTCAAACATCCACTCCTCATAGATTTACTCTTCAATACGGCCATGATCCTAGATCTGTGGACGTAATGGTCTACGTGTTCTCCATTAGCATAAACTTTAGGAATCAGTTATGTTTCTTTTGTTATAAATAACGTGTTTGCATACGCATATTAGATTAGTCTCTATTAGTCTTTGTTATCTTTTATTAGTCTGCTCTGTAATGTAATTACATTGCACTTGTGCCGTAATATCACCTTTCTGTTATGATTGCTTTTTAATATAAGAAGATTGTTTCCAAACGTAATTCGTACTTGAAGATTGTTGCCAAGGCTGGTGTAGAGGGCCCCTGCACTTGCCAAGGTTCTGTGCATTATTGTATAGTTCTTGTTTTATTTCTTTAAAGCTCATTGTGCCATAATCCATTCACATGTTTATACACTGCATCTTTCATGGTATATATGCTTCATTTCTGTTTATAATCTTTTATGCTTTCCATGTTACTTCTGTCTTTCATGTTTTATGTTATTAATCACTGATCAGTGTTCTTGTTTCAGGTTATAAATAGGCAGCCCGGGCATTTGCATAAATTTTTGACTAATGACATGGAATTAACATTGTTCTGCTGCTAATTTGTTTTTCTTAGTTTCTGTTTAATTTCAGTACTGCTTTGTTTAATTAAGTTTTGCTCATTTGCTTCAGTAGTTAAATTTAGATATATTAAACTGCTCATAACATCTTCAGTTGCCTCCGAAAGCCACAGCTGGACTGATGGTGAGGGATTGTATTATGAAATGTGTATTTTGATATTAGTTTCCTTTCTGCAAATTTAGATATATTAAACTGCTCATAACATCTTCAGTTGCCTCCGAAAGCCACAGCTGGACTGATGGTGAGGGATTGTATTATAAAATGTGTAGTTTGATATTAGTTTCCTTTCTGCAAGTTAGATATATTAAATTGCTCATAACATCTTCAGTTGCCTCCGAAAGCCACAGCTGGACTGATGGTGAGGGATTGAATTATAGATGTGTAGTTTGATATTAGTTTCCTTTCTGCAAGTTAGAAATATTAAATTGTGCATGACATCTTCAGTTACCTCCGAAAGCCACAGCTGGACTGATGGTGAGGGATTGAATTATGAATGTGTGGTTTGATATTAGTTTACTTCCTGCAAGTTAGATATCAGTTACTCAAGTTGTTTATGGTTACTTCCGAAAATCATAGCTGGACTAATGATGAGGGATCAGAAGACAAGTTGATGTAATTTGATTTAGATTTACTTTATTGCAACTTTTGGATTTCTTTCAGCATAGTTTCTTTTGTGTTTAGACAGCAACAAGAATAGTTTGGTTTCATGCTCACTAGTTCACTGTTTTGATTTATTAGACTAGCAACACCTTTTCATTTCAGCAGCACATTTTCATTTCCTTTCAAGTTTTGTCATTGTAAGTTTCAAATTCCTTTTTAAGTTTCAAGTTGGTAAATCATTATAGAGGATATCATTTCCTTGAACAAACATAACCATACTTGTTTTTTTATTTTAGAATTTCCATCTCACCTTAGAAAACCAAAAACGACAAAAAGTTAAGAAATAGGTTATCTTGCACATATAGTGCGCCGCACTTCATCAGCTTACGAATCCCGGATTGATAAATTAATGTAGCAATTTAGGACACACTAAATTGACCAAACAGTTACTACACTTAATCATTTCCTGCAAGCATTACGCAGTTTGTGAAGCGAACGACGAAACAAACTCTTATGGAAAATTAATGTTGTCAAGATAAATCCCCTATGTGGACAGAGACAATCTCTCTAGCCCTGGAGTGGGTCTAGCAACTTGAGATACTTTCTGATGCAAATATTTCTTAGATAATATTCAAAATGCGAGAAGAAGAGATATAGAGGTACCTTTTCTTGATGCTATAATCAAACCCGTTGATGATGGCTTTGATCCACGATCCTTTTAGGCTTGCTCCTTGCTACTGGTGGCACAAAAGTACCTATGGATGATCAAGAGGAAACAAAAAAACATAATCCAATACATAATAATCATTAAACATTAGCTATCTAGTAGATCAAGGAGCACCAGAATATTTGCATAAAATACTAGATAAATATAGAAAGAAAACATCAGTTGTTTTATTGATAAATATGAAAGGAAGAGCTTACAACCCAGGCTTCGATGTTGGAGGCATCCCTTTGGTGAAAATATGAGTTCTTCACCGAATCTCTAAGGAATTCCTTCTCCCAAATAATTTAGGCATTATCACAATGTAAGAAACTAAAGGGAACAAGAGTTCAGACCCGCCCAACAATGACCAACCAGTAGTGGAAGGATGGGGACCAATTTATAGGAAGGGAGAAGAGGTTGGGAGCCCATTAAAGGAGGAGGAAGGTACAATTTCTAAGGTATAAACCCCCATGGATGAGATCAAATCTCTAGAATCAGAGAGCTCAACTCTATCACCACTGTTTAACAACCAACTCACCACCCTGGAACTTCTAGAGGTTGAAGCTTCTCCTCCATTTGAGGAAACACTGCCAGAAAAGGATCAGTACGATTTTCCAAGAAATAGGGGTGCTGGAATCTATCAATCTGACATCAGGGTGAGCATGAAACCAAGAAACACACTGACCTAGAAAACTAGGGTTTTGACCAAGTTAATTTAGTAATCTTCCAAGGCAGTTTTGTTTGAGTCCTCAGGGGATGTCTTTACATATTTCTTCATGGTGGAAAGATTGCACAGGTTCTATCAGATGGCACTTCAGGATCAGGGATGGAAAGTGAGCATGGTGACAAATTAATGTGTAACATATGCCCCCTAAAGCATGAAGTCATAACATGGAGTGATGGATAAAATTCTTTATGAACCAAGGCAAATAACTCATATCATCACCAGGAAACATACCAAATCAAACATATTACAATATAGGTTATCTCTGGTATTAATATGCCTAACCACATAACTGTGCACTAGGCATCAAATACTAAATAACCTAGGGCATGGTCACAACCATCCATCTAAATATATCATAGAAATGGATTTGTGGTATGGATGTTGTCGTCCATATAGATAGGATCATGTATACAATCACGGATACTCAATAACTCCCCACAACCTCGATCAAAATCAGATGTGACCCATGGTCTTCACCATAATATCAATCAACCTTGTGTACCCATCTAACCATGCGAATAGATGTGTTGATGTCGAACATGGTAGAAACCACCTGGTTACTAGTCAAAGATGAAAACTATTAACGGGTACGAGAGAAACCACCAGTAATTACGATGGCCTTCATGGTACAACAACACAATCCACAAGTGTAAATGAATGTGTTGAAGTCAAACACTTTTGTAATCATTCGATCAAAGGCCAATGGTGAGAACCTATCATCGAACACAAAGAAATTTCCATTGAGGCATGCAAGCTTCAAGGTACTGAAAAGAATATTCTAAACCACCTTCCTGGATAATGGGTTGAAGTCGACAGGAAGTGATTCATCGATGGAGGCCATAATTATTCCCACATCATCGACATGAAAAAAAATATGTCTCAAAATGATAGGAATTATTCGAGATTGTAACATAGGAGGTCAGATAAGAAAAGGATTTTTGAAAAGAAGGATTTCTCTTGAACATATTGGCAACACGACTCTGGAGTGCGGTATAATTTGACTCAAATGGGATCAGAGGTGATGATGACAAAAATGATGATCGACTAGGAGGAAAATGGTTTTCCCGAACCTACGGAGGAAAAAGGAAGAAGGAATTATATCACCAACTTGACACTAACTGCAGATGAGTGTCATGTTCAAGAGCGACAAGTTGCCAAAAATACACATAGGATGTCCACTTTCAATTTTCCCCTGTTATTTCTAACAAGTACCACTTTATTTTTTATAGATGATGTGAAGAGGATAAAATATGCTAAAGTGTAATTTAATTCTTCGAATGAGTCCATCCTAGTAATTTTAATGAGCCCTAGGAAGCAGGAACTTGGCCAAGTCATGGTAACAAGCCTTTCACCGTTTAATCTTTAACGAGTCCAATGAAAGGTTAACTCGGTAAAATTTCATATTTAAGAAGTTTGAAAAGAAACAAAAAGAAAACTCCATCATGTCCATTTCTGTAAAATGTCTCTCAAACACGAGAAGGTAGAAAAAAATGCTCGAGAGAACCTCTTGACCATGTTCGATCAAGGTATTCCTTTTTCGTAAATAGTGAATATCATCCCAAAAAAGGGGTAAACATATACTGATATTACATAAATTCATTTACTTTAACAAGTTGGAAATGACAAGTACTTGACAATCTTTTCATTTTTTGAGAGTCAGAAAACAGCTGAAAGTTGACTCCAGGGGGGTTCCTTTATCGTTTATTTTTACCGAGTTCGAAAAAGAGATCAAATAAAACCCGTTTGCATCAAAAATAACCTTCAATAGTGTAAAATTCCTATTACCGCAAAAAATATGGCAAAAATCACTGATATCAAGGAAATAAAATAAAATAATGGAAAAAATATTTCAAAAATCTATAAACAAACAAAAAGTAAATTCATTTTCACCTTTCTATTTTGAGTAAATTGGAGAAGTGCACTTTACCCATTTTCCCTCTGAACTTCAGATCAGTGTGCAACCGATCCAGGACACCATCTAGCGATATGCCAGCGCCAGGTAAGACCTCAAACACTCCTCTTCATTTCAATTCCATTCTTTAAGTGTTTAGCTTTAGAAATTGAGTGATGGCATTTGAAACCTCAAATTCTCCCACAGCCAGCATGAATTCGATCTATCGGACTCGCGCTAGTCGCACTTAGCCTGTTAGGACAGCGTGCCACCAGTGACGAATTAATTCGGACAGTCATGCTGGCCACGGGGAATATTTTGAAATGTGAAATCTACCCATTTCAAATGGATGATTTCAAAAAATACTCCAATGAAAGCTCCTAAAATTTCTTTTGAACATGTTTTGGAGATGATTTCAGTAGAGATGGTCATCGAATGGAAAGAATGAGGCCATGAGGTGGAAAACCACGAAGCACTGGAAGACCACAATTTTGTAAGTGCATTGCGTAATTACGAATTGTTGAATTTCTTTCAAACATCAGGGCTGAGAGCTCAACTGGAGTAGCTTCAGTATTTTATTGGATTGTGGGACATAGATCATCAGATATTCATAATCAGAGACCAGGAATTGGAATTATATGTCATGGAAATATATTTCATTACAGGCTTATCGAGGAGAGGGGAGAGAATTCATCTCTCTGGAGCTCACATAGGAGGTGAGAGTACCAGTATGCTTATTTAGAGACACTGTCGTGGGGCTCAAAAGAATAAGAGTAGCAAGATAGGGATATCCTATATTATAGTTCTTCCCTTGCACACAATCCTTCACTGCATGACTCAAGTGGCTGGAGCCTAGGCATTGCGTGAGGCAACAAAATCTGAATTCTAGTATGCGGTGAACTATCTAGCCCCTACAATGTTCAACTGGTATGAGGGGTTATTGGATAACATGAAGAGCTAATTGACCAAGTGCAAAATAGGTCGAGTGAAATTTTTTGGGTATGGGTCCATATTGTTTACCTTTTTCTTGGAGAGAGTACCTTTGTTCTAGTATCAACGGTTGGAGATCCATGATCTAGCCCCGAGGGACTTGAGACTGATGAGGTGGTGTGAGATCATGCCTCGTCAGGGTGGAGGCCAGTAGATGCATTTCCCTACAACGTTTTTTAGCTGGTTGCATCATAAACTAATCGTGGTTGAGGACTAGGCATATGTAGGCATCGATTTCAAGGGAGATCCAGATCTACCCATTCCACTTGTAACAAGTGGAATGATGCATGTAATTTTTTTTAACATTTTTTACTTTTTGAATGTTTTTGTCAAGTATCACGAGATATAAAATTACGATGTTCTTACAGATATGGTTTTGCAAGGACCGCCAGGCATGTCACCGATCATGAGGAGGGTAGCCCATCTGGTGGAGGATGTTCCCTATGAGGAGGGAGAAGACCCATTAGCCGAGTTAGAGTGGAAATTGGTAGGCCTTATGAGAGGCATCCCAAGGTATGCTACCTTTGATGATATTCCTCTTTACTTTTAGAGGAATATGATCAGGGTTCCAGGAAGACTGCGTCATTTACTCTGGCAAGTGATCCGTGCGATCACCTACTATCACGAGCACCATGTGGGTGGATAATGACCCTGTTTTTACATTTTTTTATTGATGTAGGCTCAGAAAGGCATTTTTGTCACAGAACACATATTTTTTGAGATTTTGATGCAACACACTTGATAGACACGATCTCTCTCTCTCTCTCTCTCTCTCTCTCTCTCTATATATATATATATATATATATATATACATATGCATGTTTCTATGGCTACTCGTGTATCATAATGATGTATTGATTTCTACATGTGGCACAGGTGTCTATCTAATACATGATTTGCTAATGTATCTGTTAATGTGTTTAAAATTCTTGGAATATGTTGATATGTAATAAAATAAAAATGTCTTTCCAATAATCGAACACGGAAATCCTTACACAAAATTTGAGGATTTCGCACAGAATAATGGCCATTTACCTGTAACACAATGAGTTGTGAGTCTAATTTAACAACCAAATATCTAATTCTGAGATCAATTGTATCCAATAATAGCTCGATAACCACACTATATTCAGCAATATTGTTAGTTTTTTGACCCAAACAAATACCTTGTAAATTAATCAACTCACCATCAAGGGAAAATGGTTCCCATGCTATAGAATACAGGTTTTGTGTGGTATGGCACGTGCCATCAGCAAAATCGAGGGAATGATTCGATGAAATCTACAAATTAAGTGGAATACAAGGTGAGCAGAGGAAACATGTGTGCAAAGAAAAAAATCACACCAAAAATACAATCAAAGCATACTAATGAATAAAGCACTAATGTACAAAGCATCACAATCATGATCAAACGTAATACATCTTCAAATGGAGCCCATTCTGAGACAAAGCCAATTGGTTTCCTTTGTAATAAGAAATCTCACAGGCTCCTCTTTCCAATACCCATTGAATGATATAGGGCACGTGCCACATTGGCCCATGTTTCCTGATTCTCGATTTATCGTGGGCTTGGTCGTAAAGTAGGACCAAGTCATCTTCAAAGAAAATGCAAGGGTTGACAGATTTTTCATATTGAGCTTTAAATTTTATTTTTTGTGCTTCAATAACTAAAGCATCAAGTCTTTGGGTCTCATCAAGCTGCTCAAGGTAAAGCAAATGTTCCTCTTATGGTGAAGTACCTCGAAGTATTTTGACGACTAGCTTCAAAGAAGGAATTTCACACTCAATCAAGAGTGTGGCCTCTAGAACATACACCAATTAGAATGGTGTGAATCCATTGATAGAGTTAGTGGAAGTTAGGTAGTCCCACAGAGCTGAGAAGAGCATGAGATGCCAATATTGTTTGTGTTTCCCAATGGTTCGTTGAGGCATGGTCACCAAAAATTTGTTAACAGATTCAACCTGGCCATTGGCTTGTGGATAATAATGAGTAGAGCTATCTTGATGTATCCCCAACTGAGCAACGAGCTATGTCATCATATGATTTCGAAAATGAGAGCCACAATCAGCGAAAATCGCTTTCGGGACACCGAACCAAACTATGACATGATTAAACAGGAATTCCACCACAGTTAGCCCTTCATTATCATACGTAGGCATCACCTCAGCCCATTTAGTGAAATTATAAAAAACACCGATAATATAACTGTTGTGGTGGATTTGACATGCGGGTGTACGAAATCGCACGCATTTAGAGAATGTGATATTTTCTCTAAACCATAAGTAACAGGCAGTATCTGGGGGGAGCTCAGAAGTATAGAACTTAAATGAAGTAATACACTAAAGTATGCTCTGTTAAAAAATTAAAACTAAAAACACAAAAAAAAGCTAAATAGAGAGTTCCAAACAATAACAAGGTAAACAACGACTCGATGGCCTTCTTCTTATTGAATGCTTGGAATAAAAACAAAAATCTTACCCACTTGCCAAAGGGCCTAGGCAGTGGATCTAGGACACGATGCAAGGATGTTTTTCCTTCAAGTTCTACCTGTTGACGCAGTCTAACTCTCTCTCTTTGCTACAATGGGCTAAGATTGTTGGGTGGCCAACAATCGAGTCCTCTTCTTCAACTCTTGCTCCTTGGTTCACACAGGACACTGGTGTTGCTTGTGAAACTTTGGCCAGCATAACCTTGTGGTCACCCATTGTTCATCTATTTGAGGGTTTATGTAGGTGAGCTTTCAAACCTCCTTCCCTCCCTTGGTACATGGTGGATAGTGACCCAAGGGAGGGGAAATATTCTATTGTGGGCTGAGATATGCTTTTGTGTGCTCACACAAGGCCTAAAGAGGTGTTGGTGCTTTCATTAGGCGGCTTTCACATAAGGAGAAACTGTCCTTTGCTTGCTTGTGGTCCCGGAAAGTGACTTTTTGCTTCTTCCAGGAATGTGTGCTTATTGGACTCCAATGCATGGAAAAGGTGATCTTCTCAAAAGAAAAAGCACGTATCCAAGCATTTATGATTAGTTTAATATTGAATTTCTTAGAACCTTAGAGATTCTTGATTCCATAATGTATTCCTGTCTTGTAAATCCTTGGGCTTGACATTAATTGATGTCATTTTCTTCTGTATGATTTTCCAGTGTTAACAGCTACCCCCTAATGTGTGAGGTCTAGGAATAACTGTATAGCCGAAATAAATTATAGTTTCTTTTCTGTATTGTACGTAGAGAGAGAGAGAGCGAGCGAGGTTTGCGTGTAGAAGAGACAACACCTTGCACTGGTTCCGAGATAAACATGGCCTAGGGGACCCCCTGTAAGCAGAAAAAATATACAACATATATGCAAAATTTCAACGAGGCAGGCATGTCCCATGCTCGTGATGTTATATCTAGTTAAACAAAATTGACAGATACATGTGTTGTCTGTGTCACTACTGTGGTAGTGATGTTGGTGGTTGTTGACGATGACTATTGATGCCCTCAGGGGAATTTTTTCTTTGACGATAGGTGGAATGTGGTACCCATATGCGTAATCTTGGTATGGTATATCACTGTGCAATGTATGAATATGTACTAGCTGGGACCTTCCCATGTAATAATTGTTGTCAGAGACGCTTATAAAGGTGCGGGTCTTCGATGGATCTTGATCAAAGTGCAATGGTTGTAAGGTACGATACCATCGTGACATGAAAGATTTTGCTGTAGTTGAATGTCAAGAGGATCGATGACATCTATAGACAATTATGTCTCCCATTGTGCCACCCGAGGATACCCCTTTGCATGGGGAGGGATCATCCAAGGTACTGTTTCCTTTTTGGAAAAGAGGTGTTGATGTCGACAAAAATGAAGCCTTAACCGAACCATAATGGGTTTAACATAGGCATGTTGGTGAGAGGTAGCTGAAAATGGATGATGGGGATTCAGTTGTCTGAGGTCGAAGTATATTTGAGCAGCTTGGTGACAGTCATAGGTATTTATAAAGGGAAAAATCCCTGGAGTCGGTAGGACTTCCAGGGCGGGTATGAATCGGCTATGATTGTCGTAATGGTGCGTGCATGGGGGGGTTATGAAATATTTCGACCAAGGAAGAAAGGGGAAATACTGCCATGGGAGGAAAATTGCAATATGAGGGCAAAAAGGCGAAGGGCGTTGTTTGTGATCTTTGTACACTTACCAAAAGAATAAAATAATGCGGTTTGGTTTGTACAAAACACAGAGACGGGTACCCCAAAACATGAAAGAGGGTCGCTCACTTGATGGTGTGAGGATGGTGTTTTGCTGGGGGTATGGGTCCCATTGGTTGGTCTCATGTGCGAGGTTGATGAAGCGGAAGATGTCGCAGATGGGTTAATGATGATGGAGGTATGGTGGGCCAAATGCAGTGCGTGAAGGGGATTGAGTTGGAATGGTGAACTTGACCTTATGTATGATATATGGATGGGCATGAGGTGCTTCCCAGACTAAAATGGTATGGCCATGACGTCACTTGTGGAGTGATGTGTGGTCTACTTGAGATGACGATCACCATGGAGGGGAGGCTCTACCAACCATCGCGGACGTTTATCATATGCAGGGTGAGGTGATGATAAACTTGGTCGAGTATGAGGACCCTAGGGTTTATTTCTGATGGAGAAATGATGTCAGGATATGCAAAGTTTTTTGGGACTCTATCATGCTGAGGGTAGAATGATACCTGCTCCGGAACTTTCAGTGTTCGGTGTTGTGAATGGTTTGCGGGTTCATCCTGCAAAAACAACTACCTCAAGTGAAACCATCTTCTTTTCATTCAATATTATTGAAAAACATGAATCTTGGAAAGGAAGATGGGTGGGGGCATACCTGCCGGTGCTTGAAAAAATATTTCTTCGGAAAGTGAATGTGGGGCATCTCTTTCGTTCGTCATGGTATACTGATGATGGTGCAACTTACGGTTTGCAAAATGGACCTTTTGATCTCCTGTTATGGACCTCCGAAGTTCTGGAAAAGGGCGATAAATAAGGGATCATCGCCCTAATCCTATTCATTTGTACTTGCTGAGTTTGGGAGATCAGAGGTGATAGCAGATCCTTTCTTGCCGTTGCGGTCATCCTGCGTACCGGGGATTAGCGATACTATACTGAGGTAACTATGATGACATCCTGCATTTTGATTTTTATAGTTTGGTGATGCCGGGGGCCGTACAAATTGGGTTTGTACGACCTCAAAGGGGCTTTTTTCCCTAGATTGCGTGGGCGATCTAGGGAAATAGGAACCCCCCTTGCACATATTTCTCAGGTACAGCCGTGTGAAGGCACACTGTCCCTGCCTTTTTGTACGCAAGGGCGCGCCTGTAAATGAAACATGCACGCAAGGGTATGCTTGTCTAAGAGACAGACATGCAAGGGCAGTGTTTTTTGAAAAAACTTGGGGTTTTTTCTATCTTTAATGATTTTTCTCCTTTGTACTAATGGGTACCTGTTGCTTGGCAGGTTAGTGTGGAGAGAGAAATATTGGCCCAAGATCCGGACTGCTCTGGATACTGATGCTGGGGCGCGCCATCAATTGGCCGCATGGGGCCACCTGAAATTTGCTGAGAACAAGTTCCTTCGGTCACAGGACCAATTGCTACGTTACATCATTTAGCACTGGCGCAGGAGGTGCAAAATTTTTTTCCTGAGGGGGAAAAACTTTATTATCCATCTAGAGATAGATATTTACTTTGTGACCGGATTACTACCTCAGGGAGAGGCGCTGAGGTATCTGCTTCCTGCTGGGCAGGTGAACATGGACAAGTTCCGGCGACGGCATTGTGGTGGTGCTCCTCTTATTGAGGGGTGCATCAATATCACCTCAGTGACAGATGTGGCCAAGTGGTGTGCTCTGGCCATTATTGTGCGACTGGCGGGGTCGTATGCGCCTCATCAGGCATCGAGCCCACAGATGGCGGTTTTACGCCATTTGAGGAATGGTCATTTCTTTGATTTTTCCCATTTATGCTTTGATGGTATGGTGTCGCAACTAAATAGGGTCCAGCGTGGATCCAAATCATTTGCGTACGCCAACATTTTGTGCAGCATCATGTACGAGAGGGTCGTGTTGATGAGGCCCGTAGTGTCTGTGCCTATCGGGGGGGTGAGGGAGCCACGTATGAGGAATTGGGCTTCGGTGATGCCACGCGGTGGTGGTGGTAGAGTGGGTCGTTATTGGAACAACACGATGGAGGCCTGGTTTGAGGCCAATCCACAGATGTTCTTTCCATACCCTTACGCAGGGATGGACTTTCAGGGCAATCCAGATATTGGTCTCCCTTTTGGTTATGTTTGGGGTCCTGCAGGTATGTGTTATATTTCTACATTTACTCATGTTTTTTGTGTTATTGAGTGTTTTTCATTGACACTGACATTATTTTGGTTACTCGTGCAGATGTTGGAAAGGTGGGATGCCCAGTGGCCCGACTGGTGGGTCACAACCCTCTACCACGACCGCCTGGTGGTCAGGGAGGTGGTGCCATAGGTGGAAAGAGTGAGGGTGCCAGTGGACCAGGCAAGGATGGTGCTGGTCCTTCTAGTGAGGTAAGCAACACAGGTATCGCTGAGACAGTAGAAGAGAGAGCTCGTGAAGATGTGGCTAAGGTGTGTATCATAGCATTTACAGCTTATGTAGAGGCTCTAAAGGACTTCCGGGGTCGAGTGGACCATTTGAACCACGGGATGCCTGCTCAAGGTTGTATGGATGACTTCGAGGAGATATGGTTAGAGACGATGATGACCCATGAGAGGGACTACTGGCCTACTCTGCGACAGGTAGCTATCGCAGTGGCGATAGCAGCTCCAGTGGTGGTACCAGGAGCAGTGGTGGGCCAGGTGCTCCTCCTGAGTGGGCACCCCCATAGGGTGGATTTGTACACAGGGAAAGCACCCATTATGAGGATGATTCCCTTATTTTTAACAACCTCTGTATTTTTGTGCTAGCCAATGGGCCAGCAATACTATTTTTTGTGCTCTGATACACATATTTTTTGATATATATATGAGAGATATTTTTTATGGCTCTACATGGTGTGATGTCTATTTCGATTTATGCATTTGTGTTATGCTAATGGATATACATGTTTTTGGTTTTTTATGTATGGTGATTTGCTCGCGATGCATTCCAGTCTAAGATATTTTTAGCTATGCGATCATTTGTTTGGTTTTGATTCCTTGATGCATGTGAGAATGTAATATAATCAAATTTTCTGCTTAATCTTCTGGCACACAAATATTTTCTAAATATTTTTGCATCCCTGGTTTCAAATGTTTTGTTTAACTGCGAGACTACTAGCTGGGAATCTAGGCATACATGCATATGGTGAATGCCCTGGTGGAGGGCGTCGCACATAAGTCCAATAACGACATCATATTCTGCCTGATTGTTGGTTGTTGATCCGATGCACACGCCATTTGAACACAGTGGTGATCGGTCAGGGTAGTAGATGACCCTGGCAGCTGCAGCTAATTTTTGAGACCATCGCGATGCTCCATAAGCAAATCCGAAATAAGGTTCAAATTGGTGATCCATGGTGATATTTTGAGCGCGTTTTAGGTATTTTGGGTCAAAAATATTTTGGTATTGGGACTTTTGTGTACTATAACTCTATGGGATAAGGGCTATTGGGGCCCTTATGGATAGAATTTCTTGAGGTAAAAGCCATTGACGAGGTTAGCTAGGTAGGTCTCGTCCAGCTCCGTCAATATGTATCCCCTCTGCTAGAGGAAATTTTTGATGATATAGGGCCCTTTCCACAGGGTCTCGAACTTTCCTGGCCCTAAGGCTTCTTTTGTGACATCATAGCGAAGGACTAGCTCTCCTTCAATAAATGAGCAAGGGGTGATGTGGCGGTCGAATGATGCTTTTACCCCTTTCTTATGGGCCTCATTATGTTGCAGCAATTGGCGCATGTTTTCATCAACTAACTCTAGTTGTACTAGGAATTTTTCTAGAGGCTGGGTGTCATCAAGGAGTTTGATGGTTGTATGCAAGTTTGGGATTTCGTGGAAATATATGCAAAGGCGTAATGTTCCTTGGTGTTTTGTGACAGGAATAAATCCAAATTTCTGTGACAGGGAGGTTGTTGAAATCCTGTTTCGGGCATGTGATGACACAAGTTGTATGTGATGAGTTGTGTCGTTGCCATGTTGCAGGGGAAGGATCTCTATAATGGAGTCCTAAGTTAGTCGATAGTTGGCCTTCCCGCTAGGATAATCAATTCCCAGTAGATGGAAGTTGATTTTATCACAGAGATGTCTGAACGTTTGTAGCAACGGACATCCCTCTGGTGCGTTATTATGACTGGTGAAAATGGTGCAAAGTATAACAGCGCTGACAGAGTATATAGTGTGAGAATATACACTACTCGATGTTCCATATGTGGATGCTTGGAAAGGGTCTGTTGCGAACCAAGTTGTCTTTTGTTTCCATTTTTGCATCGTGGGTTGGAATTTGCCTCCCTTTTTGGTGGGCAGCTGTCTTAATGCTGCTCTATATGCTCTCAGCTTGGGGAGATGCGTGCACTTAAATGTATGATGAAAGTGTGAGAAAATTAGGTAGTAAGTACGTGTGATCTTCTCTTGATTAGAGAGAAGATTTTGGGGGAGGGGTGATATTATGCAGAGACTATTTACAAGAGGTTTGAGTTCTATGCATTGGTTTATTAGGTGATCGTTTAGATCACATAGGCTGCATGTTATCTTGGGCTTGGCCTGAGATTTACGTGAATGGTGTGTGACCTTAGTAGGCATGACGAATTGCCCTGGTGGTGGGGTCATTGGGTCAACGATGTATCTTTTATGCCATTCTTGTAGGTCGCTCGTCCTCTTTCCTATGACATTAATCATGTCGATAATGGGATGGAGTCGTGAGACATTACTACAATGTCAGTTGTAATGATTACCCTGACATATCAAGCAAAATATCTGTGATATGGGTCTGCCATTGTGCATGGTCTGAGGCCAGGTGGGGTACCATCATCGGTATGCTGCTAAGTCGGGGCAGTGGACTACGATATGGTCCATCTTTTTTCATAATGTGCATGTGCGCGACTTCCATGAAGTGCCTGTGGCAGTAACTATGGGTTGCCTACTAGGACGTTATTCGGTTGACAAGAACATGATAGACCCGCTCATCTCCTCTGCCTGGGTCATGGAGCTGCTGATAGATTTGGCATCCATATCATCTTCTTGGGAGAGACGAACTATGCCTGAGCGGAGACTAGCAAGGGCTAATCGAAAGCAAGGTATGTAGTGACAATCTTCCAATAAGTGATTGTCAGCGCATAATGGGCATGTGAATTGTGCTGCTCGTAGCCCCACGTAGTAGACCCTTTCGATTGGATACCATCTGTGGATGAGTTCCAATGCGGCACACTCTTTGAGGTAGTGGCCACGTTCATCGCATAGCGTGCAACGTATAATGGGCATTACTGGGGGGTGCTCTACATATCGATGCTCCTCTTGTAAGTACAAGATGGTGCACAGTTCGTCATTGATAGACTGGATGGAGGGATCCTCTTCATAGGATCACTAGATTGCGTGTAAGGCATCCCTATACCATGGTATTTTTGGAAAATGGTGGGTATAGTGCCCATAAGTGTCACAGAGGGTGCATGCGTGATTGGTATGCAACATTTTTCTTGTACTTTTGGTGGAAAGTTCCTTTTTATGAAAATGCCATTTTGAGGTGCCTACCTCGCAGCTGAGGAGTGGTTTTAATTTGTCCAACTCTGGGCATATGTGAGTAGGGTGTCCTATGACATCACATATAGTGTAGGCTAATGACTCCCACTGTATGGTGGGGGTCACCACTTTCTTTCCTTTCTTGGAAATTTTCTTTATTGTGGTCGCCTGTTTTGCAGTGGGGATTTCCCTTGCGGGGGCGGTTTCGACTTCCACATGGGTAGGTTGGGGCTCCTCGAGTCTGGGGGGCTTTAACCCAAATGCAATAACATTGGTAGCTGGCGTTCCTGGAGGGGCAATGAGATACCACACTGGGAAAGCCAATGATATGTTGGGTAGTACCAGTGTTGCCAAGACCTGTTGGGAGGTGAAGCCAGGAGGAGGGTATAGGAAAGAAGTTTGGGAGGTGGCATAGAATATGGAGGCTATAGTAGCTGATGCCTTGGTGTCGTTACTACTTGAGCCTGTGTCCTGACTAACCTTGGTGCTTAATGTGGACATCATGCACACCGGGGCCCCTGTGGCATCAGGTGATATCTCAGGGATAATAAGAGGATCTCCTAGGAATGAGCCTAGGATGGACGACGGTTTGAATTGGCCAGGGCCATATTATTGATACCGTAAAAGACCATCTGTGGCTGTGTCTACATATGGTCAAACCATATCCATGTTGTTCAAAGGACGCTTTTTAGTGTGCGTCAGCTGGTCTACTGTAATGATTCGATCCTCAAGGGGGGACATCATGATGCAGAAAATGGAGGATGCTATGGCTGACATGGCATACATGTAACTCCACCCAAGGAGTATATTGTAATCCAAGTGAGCATCCAAGACTTCAATGTCTATGTGGACCATTTTTCCAGCTAAGCAGACCGGTACATTTTGGAAGAGACCGACGGGGGTTGAGGGCTGACCGTCGTATGCCCTGAGTGTGATGACAGAAGGTTTGAGTTATTGGGCTCCTAACTTCTGCCATACATTTTTTTACATGATGCATGTGGATGCACCCTCATCAATGACACATCAGTGAATAGTGATATTCTGTACTGATACTGGTATCTGGAAGGCAACCATGGAGGGAAGACCAGGGGTGGATTTGTCTAAATCAAAATCCATCATGCGCGTGTCAGTAGGGTCGACGGCACCTAAGGCGGAAAGTAGGGCTTTCTGCTGCTCCGGGCATGACTGCAGTACCTCCAAAGCGAACATGGAAGCAGGTGACTAGGCTAAATTTTCAATGATGCTGTAATTATGGGCTACTTTGGAGTAGTTACCTGCTCGCCTATTAGTCCCTTTAACCATTTTTGGCAATGGTTCCAAAGGAATATTTGGAATGGTCAAATTTGTAGTCGGCGTGGACGTACTAGCCCCTAACGTATCGGCGTCTGGTGGGGTGTCATATTTACGATTCCGGGTTTGGAAAAACATTTCTTCCTCAGCCATGTAAATTTCATGGTTTTTTTTCTTGGAATCGTTGGGGTTTTGTTGCTGAGTGCTAACTGTTCCTTGATGGGGGAAGGGTTCTTGCATAACTGCAGTTGTCTGGGAATATCCTCCTTTTCCTCGGTTACTCTGAAGCTTTTTAAGCTCAGGGATTTTGGGACAGTGGTGAGTATAGTGCCCGTACTCACCACATATTGAACAAGAATGGTTTGTTCATAGAGGTGGCCTTTTCCCTTGCTTTTGAGCATTGCTTGGCTCCTAGCTCTGGTTCCGGTTGGAGTTATCTCCAGGCCGGGGTCATGGTGGGTGGTATTGGTTGCTACCCCCCTGTCTAGGGTTCCCTTTAGGTTTTTTTTTTACCTTTCTTTTGACCATGTTAGGAGGGTAATTCTCATGATCATACTGGTGTGGTTGATTCTGGGACCGCTGCACAAAGTTCACCTGCACGTTGTTTTGCGTCGGTGGGTTATGTGTTTGGGACTGAGCATATTTATATCCCATGTTTTCACCTGGCCATTAGGGGGGGGAGTTCTTCCATTAGTTCTTCTTCCTACGTACTGGGTCCCCCCGGCCGGAGGGTAAGATCCTCCTTGGTGATACGCTGCTGCCCTATTAGTCAAATTTTGCTGCTGCATATGATGACTCTAAAATCCGGGTTGGGACATGTCTTGGGTAAACCCATGTGTGTAACCAGGATTGTGACTACTTCTACCTAGGTACCCTTGGGTCATTGACCCAATAAGTCCATTTGAAAAGTTCGACGCGCCTGGAAATTCTTGATAATATTGTAGGTGCGAGGCGTTAGACAGGATATTGTATATGTATCCTGATTGCGTATAGATCAGTTCAAGCTATTGGGATTTACTGATTGTGTCCTCTTCGGATGTGGGGTTGCATTGCGCCACATCCTTTGAAATCTCCATCATCAGAGTTTTCAAGAATAAATCTAAAAGGACTTGATCGTCGAGTTGAGCTTTGCATAAGCTACGATGCCGTCTCCACTCATGGAGATGTTCAGAAATATGGGTAGAGGGAGATTGTTTGAAATGAGTTAGTAATTCCATTCCCGAATCATAGTGAATGGGTAAATGAAAGTATGTGAGGAATGTAGTAGCAAGGGTGCTAAAGGTTCTATGTGAAGCAGGGGGTTGCTTGACGTACCATTTCGTGGCCACTCCCGTGAGAGTGCGATGAAACAACCTCAGTCATATAGTATCGTCAATGATGTTATTCGATGAGCACCACAGGTGAAAGGTCATTATATGATTCCCTGGGTTTTCCACTTTCTTGCCCTCAAACTTTGGTATGTCTGAAGGGAGATTCGTGGGCATGGGAGGCCAATTGGGGTCATGTGCGATGGGTTCATTGGTGAGCTTGGTTAAATCTGGTAGATTTAATGCTGCTAAAAAGGTTGACTGAGAGGTAGACGCCATGGCAACGTGTGAAGACACGAAGTTTTGGTTAGAACTAGGGTTAGTCTGTGACGTACCTGATTGTGAATTTAGCTGGCTTCCTGTATGGGATGCACTCTTCTGCCCCCTAGGCGACAAAGGGGGAGTGATGTGTGGTGTGGTGTTGGGAGACTGGCTAGGGTTCCCAATGAAGGTTGTTCCCATAAAGGAGGAACCAACCACTGTGGCAATGTTCCGTCTTTGACACATAAACGTCGAAAGACCTGGAACCCCTCCTGTTAATGGGGGGAGGTCCAAAAGACGCCTGAACCGTCGAGGTTCCATTGGAACCATTTGAGGTTCGTCTAAGTTAGGTTTTGGAAAACAAATTTGAGGGAATTGAGTCTATGATCACGTCAAATTTATGGCCACATACATAAAACAAAGTAAAAATGAAATGATTTTTCCTTTAACTTAATCTATGTGATCAATCAAGCAAAAAAATGGTTTTGTTTGTTTGCGCCTGATACTCAAAAATCCTAGAATACCTAATAACATACTCACACTCTCAAAATTAACTGGGCCTTGAGAGGATTTCTTTCGAGTGTTGGCACAACGTCTCGAAAGAACTGGCGACGCCCCAAGTCAGCCAAATAGAATCAACCAAGGTAAGGGTAGAGGGTCTCGCGCTTGCCTGCACCATCACCTATAGGGTAAAGGATTCCCTAGTTTTGGCCACTAATAACCACCATCCCACATGAGCATTCGATTCTTGGGCTTCTTGGTAGTCAGCTACCAGTACTGAGTATCAGATGGGTCAGGTAGCCCCAACTGATACCGCACGCACTATGCCTAAGCCTAACCCCCTCTGAATTGGGTCTCTGCTGCGCTCGGGTTTTCTTTTCCGTGGGCTGATAGGTGGATTTTGAAGCTCCCTAAAAACACAACTTCTATGTTTCAAATGTGAAGCATGATCAAGGTGGCTTATTGGATGCCTACCCCCTTGATCCTAACTTAAGCTATAATTTCTCTTGTGGCCCCTATGGGGAGAATTTAGTGCGTTGGTTTAAGTTATTTTTAGGTGGATTTATTTTCTTAGTGGGTGAATGTATGTGAGTGTATGGTGAAAAACCTCATAATTTGAACATATGGATATCGGTGACCCTTTACAAATGTCCCCTAGTTAAACTATGTGACGTTGTTCCTTGCTCAAATAAAAATCATGTGCGAATAATGGGCCGCTTCCAACACCTCCTAATTAGTCTATGTGAGTGAATAGAGGGAGATGGTGAATCAAAAATATAGAGTGTTCATATGATTTTCTAGGGTCACCCAATGGCGTAAAGACAACAGTGATTACTTGCTCTAACTTGCGATTCAATCCTAGTCCAGCAATTTCCTAAATGAAAAAATTGAAATTTAAACTAAACAATTTCTACACTAGCTTATGCATGTGTGGTCATGAGCCACTTACTTGGACTAGTTAGACTAAGTGTGCATACCAGAATTTGCAAAAACATAAATTGTTTGGAAAGAAATGGTTAATTCACCCCCTACTTAAACTATGTGAGCACTTTTTGCAAAACACCAACTTAAATGAAAGCTAACTAAATGCCTACAAAAAGCAGCAAAAATTAGTCTTTAGAAGCTGTGGGGTATCAACACAAGTGTCGGTAGGTACATTAGGGGCTTCCAAACAAACTTACAAGAAGAAAAAATGCAGAAGGTAGGGAGAGAAAATCTCTCTACAAATTGCGCGCAAAAGCCTCTGACAGGTGCGCTTTCCTGTGCGCAGGTCATTCCTGAACGCACGCACTACGCGTCTGTGTGAAAAAACAGCGTGCAAAATTCCTGCAAGTAAAAAAAAAAATTGGAACTGCCTTCTTTAGTCTGTCACCTCAGTGAGTCTAGGGACTGCAGGATGGGTCAGAGGACTGTCAGCTCCACTCCAACATAGACTAAGGGTCTCCTGCAAACAATGGCACAACCACATAAACTTGAAACACATCAGTGGAGTCGCCAATCCTGTTGTGGTGGATTTGACATGCGGGTGTACGAAATCGCACGCATTTAGAGAATGTGGTATTTTCTCTAAACCATAAGTAATAGGTAGTATCTGGGGGAGCTCAAAAGTATAGAACTTAAATGAAGTAATACACTAAAGTATGCTATGTTAAAAAAGTAAAACTAAAAACAAAAAAAGAAGCTAAATAGAGAGTTCCAAACAATAACAAGGTAAAAAACGGCTCGATGGCCTTCTTTTTATTGAATGATTGGAATGAAAACAAAAATCTTACGCACTTGCTAAAGGGCCTAGGCAGAGGCTCTAGGACCTGATGCAAGAATTTTTTTCCTTCAAGTTCTGCCTTTTGACGCATTCTAACTCTCTCTCTTTGCTGCAATGGGCTAAGATTGTTGGGTGGCCAACAATCGAGTCCTCTTCTTTAGCTCTTGCTCCTTGGTTCACACAAGACACTAGTGTTTCTTGGGCAACTTTGGCCAGCATAACCTTGTGGTCACCCATTGTTCATCTCTTTGAGGGTTTATATAGGTGAGCTTTCAAACCTCCTTCCCTCCCTTGGTACATGTTGGATAGTAACCCAAGGGAGGGGCAATATTCCATTGTGGGCTGAAATATGCTTTTGTGTGCTCACATAAGGCCTAAGGAGGTGCTGGTGCTATCCTTAGGCAGATTTCACATAATTAGAATTAATCCTTTTCTTGCTTGTGGTCGCGGAAAGTGAATTTTTGCTACTTCGAGGAATGCGCGCTTATTCGGCTCTAGTGCATGCAGAAGGCACTCTTCTCGAAGGAAAAAGTGCGCATCTGAGCATTTATGACTAGTTTAATCTTGAATTGCTCAAAACCTTAGAGATTCTTGATTCCATAATGTATTCCTGCCCTGTAAATCCTTGGGATCGATATTAATTGATGTTGTTTTCTGCTGTACGATATTCCATTGTTAACAATAACTATCCCCCCCGACTGAGCAAGGGCTATACGTCATGAAATCTAAGCCCCATTTCGCAAATGGTCCGATGGTCACAACTCGGTGCAAGGGTGAGGGTGGGCCATGCTCTTTCTGAGAGTAGATTTGGCAGTCATGGCATTTTCGTACTGCAACAATACAATATTTAAAGATAGACGACCAAAAATACCTTGTGTGAAGGAGTTTTTAGGCACTAGCATAACCGGACATGTAACCACCACAAGCCTCGGAGTGGTAGTCATTGAGAACTTTCTTCGCTTCCTCTAGATGCAAACATCAACGGAGGCTGGAGCCAACACCAGTGTGATATAAAGTGTCTCCAACGATACATTAAATTTGGGATTGGTAATGAATCCATCGTCGCTCAGAGTGTGATAGCTTTGGCCGAAAAGTTTGGGTCTAGAGATAAACGATGATGTCTCCATACCATGGATCAAGAATACTAATGAGAAACAGTGATTCACCTGGAATTGAATCATCAAGAGGAGTGGGATCAACCATGGTAGGAAGATCACAAATCAACTCAGCAAAGATAAGGGATTTCTTAGACTTAGCAGCAGTGAATTATAAGTCGAACTCTTGAAGGATGATAATCTATTTCAAGTACTTTCCCCCAAGAAACTGACGCATGAGAATGTAACTGATGGGGTCACAATCAGAAATCACCGAATTTTTACGAAGGAGAATGTAATGATGAAAACACTGAACAATAGGGACAACAACTAGCACGATTTTCTCTACATGAGCATAACGAGTCTTAGTATAAAAGATATTTTGGCGCAAGTAGGACACTACATGCTCTTGACCATCGTCATCATCTTGAACTAGCACCATACCAATAGTGTTGTCTACAATGGCTAAATACAGGTAGTAATCATAGTGATAATTGGGAAGATGCATTAGAGAAGCACTAATGAGGGCTCGGTTCAAAGCATCGAAATATATTTTTGAAATTTCATCCCAAATGAACAGGATTCCCTTTTTCAATAAACGAGGAAAACCATTGGAAATCTTGGCGTAATTAAGTATGAAGTGACAAAGGAAATTGGCTTTCCCCTGCAAGCTTTGTAGTTGATGAACAGAAGAGGGAAGAGGAAAATTGATGATTTCCTCTACTTTAAAAGGGTCGATGTGGATGCCTTATTTGGACACCATAAAAACCAAGACTCAACTAGATTCGATGTAGAATACACACTTATGAGGGTTCAACCTGATATTCTAGTGTCAATAGTGAAGAAATATGGCTCTGAGGTGTTCTGGGTGATCTTGACGTTATGCGGAATGAGCAGGAAGGTCGTCAATATATGGTTACACTATGTGCCTAATGTAATGAAAATAATATGACATAGCTCGCTAGAAGGTGGCCCTGACATTATTCAAGCCAAAAGGGAGTCTTTTGTAGGAAAATGTTCCCCATGGATAGATAAACATGGTTTTGTGCCTATCATCTGAAGAAATATTGATCTGGTTATAGCCAAGAAAACCACCCATAAAGGAAAAGATATCACTCCTAGCGCACTCTTCAATTATTTGATTGATAAAAGGAGTGGGGTAAGTATCCTTAGGACATGCTCGATTGATATCACGGTAATCAACGCAAAAACAGATGGTCCCTTGTTTCTTAGTAAAGAGAAAAATATTTGAAACCTAATCTGTCAATGGTATGGGATAAATAAAACCATCTTTGAGAATTTTTTCAACTTCACCCTTTATGGCAGCAGCCTTTCTTGGGTGCACAGGACAAAGTTGTTGGAAAACCGGCTTCAAGTCCAGATAGGTAGAGATTTCGTGCATGAAAATACTCAGATCAATGTCTGGTATCTCCTCGTATGACCACATGAAGACATCGTGGAATTATTGGAAAATCTTAGTGTAGATCATGATCTCATCCGGAGAACAAGATGCACCAAAGTGAACATTCTTGACAATCCCTGGTTTGAGAGAGATGTTGATCGGAATGGTTGGAGTAATATTTACTATCTTCCATTCAGAAAACACTTTATGAATCAAGATAGGATTCTAAAATGGGTGAGTCGATACAGAAGAAGCATGGGATTCCAAACATGCGGATATCTCACTTAGGGTTGGGAGAAATGAGGAATGATAATGTGCATAATCCCATGGGGCTTATTCGAGAGACGTTACCTCCATGATACTTTAGTCGGTGGGGAAATTTTCATTCAAGGGATCAATATATTCACAAGAACCAAACCAAATAGACTGTGCATAAGTGTCCAGAGAAGAAACCAATCTATCATTGGTTTCAAATGCAGCCTATATAATATTAATACATATCTGAGGAGTTAAAATCAGTGAAAGCACCTCGAGGGAGCACAATATACCACTTGGTCGTAGTATCGATCAAAGTGCATTGGAAAATATGAAGACGAATTGAATCGTCAACCCAAGAGTTAGAAGAGCACCATAAGTGGTATGTCATGACATGGGTTCGGGGGTCTTCCTTAGACTTGCCTTCAAATTTAGGACAATCTCCTAGTATTTTGGTCAAAATTGGTGTCTAAGGCAACTAATATTGCATGGGGTAATTTGTAAGCTTTGACACATCCAACAGTTCTAACGTAGCAAAAAATGGTAGGGGAGGATGATGAGGAGAAAATGGTCAAGGGTTCCAACTTAGTTGATATGGATTCTGCCCCCAATAGGGAATATTTTGTCCTGGATACACATACTTCCCCCATTGTTGGTAAGGACCTTGCTACAACTACCACTAAACATAGGCACCTTGCTAGGGCTATTGATAAGGCATCTACTAGATTTGGGGTTGTCGACCTTGCTAGATATATGGTCCAAGGTGAGTTATGTACTGAACATGAGGTCCAACCTACGGTCCCTATTGAACATGGGGTCCAACTTGTGGTCCTTGCTGAACATCGGGTCCACCCTGAGGTCCCAATTGGGCCTGCTGGTACTGAGGAATATGTTGATATTGAGCACTAGGTTGAGACCTAGACTCAGGTGGCTGGAACTGACCATGAGGAAGTGGCTGGTACTAAGTACCAGTTTGATTGGGGTGAGGACCAAGTTGACCCAGAGGGAGATTAAGACCAGTTTGGGTGTAAAGGACAAACTAAGGGTTAGTCACAACAACACTTGCGAGAAGATGGGGTTGTTGGACATACTGCTGAGAGGCGTTTGGTCAAGGAACATATTGATACTATACATTCAATCATTTAACATATTGATGATGGATGTTAGGTTGCTAAACATACGAATATGGTACGTTTGGTTGTTGGAGAGGCTACTGAACCTAAGAATACTAAACATGGGGTTGCTGATAGACCAATGCGGTCAAAGTGGGTTGACCACTCAAAGGAATGGTTCCTATGACAGTGTTCGTCAGTTGCGAAAACCATGTCCCACTTAGAATAAAATTAGGTTGTCTCACCCCAGGAACGGGTCCAGAGTTCATTGGCCCCCCACTTGAGAGGGGAGGTACGTAAAGAAGATTAGATTGCTCCCTAGGAATGATCAAAAGAATAAATGGTGGGAAGGGGGTAGAGGATCATATCGAAATAGTCATTTGACCAACTGTGACTGTAGGTCGAACAATAGGTTGAGGCGTTCTAGCCACATTCGAAATGAATGGGCTGGAATATGGGGGAATACCCGTTGACCAAACAGGATCCAGAAATAAATATGTGGCACCGAAAGCTCTTGAAATAAGGTTTCCCAAAGAGGTATACCCTTATGGAAGTGGAGATGCAACTTGACTAAAGGATATTTTGGTTCCACTACCTGAATCATGAGATTTGGAGCCAAAACGTTCACCTTCAGAGGGAAACACAGATGAATTGGATTTTGAAATGTATGTGCCAGTGGTTTCCTATAGAGTACTCTAAGGAGCACTGACCTATGGGAAATCATCAACATTGGATTCCATTTCTTCGGGAATAACTAACAGACAATAGAAAGATATACTACTAGAGAAGCAGGAAGGGGAATGACAGGTTGATGAAAAGAACTATAAGCCTATTGAGGCAAGACCACAATCGAATAAAAGAGCATATTCACAGGAATTGTCATAAACTGTGCAAACGGTTTAGGGCTTTCCAGCTTAGATTCTTTTGATGTTGTCCAAGTAGAATCGTCAGGCAGTGGTTGAGATGAAATGGGTTGTACACTTATGACAATCCCGAGTTCGGCACCTTGAGGGTCAAGGGGTCCTACTAGAAATTAGGGGACCACAAGAGGAGATTGTTGAGATCCTTCAGAGGAGGGACGAGGTGAATTCGACGATTCAACCACGATGACCTTTCAAGACAAGATAAAGGAAGGAAGAAGTGAAAATATTAAAAAATCCACAATTTACCAAGAAATTATGAGGTTGGAGAATTGCACAAGTAAGATGTTTTTGTGGGTAGTTACTTTTTAGATTTAAACAAAAAATAAATAAAAAAGGGTGTACTAGGCATAAAGGTTTACCAAGTATTTGTGAACTGTAATATACACCTTGGTGATAAATGATAGAAACAATGACCAAGGACTTAACGTACTACAGTTAATCTCCCTGAATGTTGTATTCGGTGTATCACATTTACAAGGTGACCGACTCGGTTACCTATGGTAGGATTGCAACCTAATGATGTCTCCCCAAATATATGCGATATTATGTGAGATTCCAGTCCATAGTCGCGTTGTCTCATACATAACAGTTCGATGAGATAACCCAAAATATATGTATCATACATCAATATACTTCCATACATGGGACATGATATCACCCCCAGGTTGTAACATAGACTGTTAGCAACAACTACTACATTTTACGACGCTGGAACACGTCTCTAGCCTAGACTTCTAAATATTCTCGTTAGTTCCAAATGATCCTTAAGGTAAGTTGGGTAAATTTTAATGTTGATCTTGAGTTAAGTTTCAGTTTTTTTCTTGAAATCGATATCACCTGAACCTATAATGCATACTAAATGAAAAAAGATAATATTTCCATTTCAATGAAGTCTAAATTATTGAGGGAAAATATACAAACAAAAATTCAATCGGTGCAGCAAACAATGATACCCCTCCAAACTAGTTCAAAATTATAAAATGCAATTCTTTCAAATTGAATTCAATTTCCCCAAAAATGAAACTTATTGAAAAAATGAAAACATTTCTCTTTTCCACTAAGATTCATAAAATGAAACCCTTTTTTTCACTTTTTACTTTGAAATGCAATCAAGAGTAAAATGAATGAAATGGAAAAACCACACTTTTCATTTTTATTTCAATCGAACAGAAATAAAACTCACTCTAAAAATACATGAATGAAATGTTTTTAACTACTTTTAAAAATGATAAAGACAAGCCAAATCAAAGAGATAAAATGAAAATCACTTTCAATTTTCTTTTGAATATTGGAAAAATACACACTCTTCTAAACTCCTAAATCAAACAATTTGTGATCTTATGTTTGACACTAAATTTAAGGTAATATCATAAATGCAGTGATGACCAGTGCATACAACCAACTACTTCAAAACAAGTCAGAACCACTAAAGAAAAAGGTGTTTGAAATGGTAAAAAATATTCCAACTCACAAGCAAGCTAAAGAAACAAAAAAACTCGTTCAAAGAAGACAAATAAGTAAAACACACAAGCAGGAGGTCACTGAGACTCAATAAACATTATTTAGAGGCCAGAACCCATTGGAAAAACAAGGGGAAACAAAAAAATTTCCTAGGTCCGAGATCAACGCTTCTCTGATGAGTCGAATGGTGTTGAAATAAAAATCATCACAGCTGTGCTATATAGAACAATGCTAGCAACACTACTGTGAAAACAGAAAATGCATTGGGCACTAAAAACATGGAAAAATGAAAAAATATCCACACCAAAACCAGACCTGACATAGTGAAATAACTATCAAACCCTATACAAACTAACATAGACCTAAGGAAGCTCATATTTCAGTGATCAGTCAAGCTAATAAAATATCAGTCTAGGAAAGGAAGGCTAAGAGGCTAAGCTCAAATGGAGTCTTCAATTCTGTTGTCAAGATAAATCCCCTCTTTAGATAGAGGCAATATCTCTAGCCCTAGAGTGGGTCTAGAAAATTGAGTTACTTTCTAATGAAAAGCTTTCTTAGATAATATTCAAAATACGATAAGAAGAGAGAAAGAGGTACCTTTTCCTGATGCTATGTTCAAACCCATTGATGATGGCCTTCATCCACGATCCTTTTAGGCTCACTCATTGCTACTGGCGGCATGCGAATACCTGTGGATGATCATGAGGCAACAAAAAACATAATCCATTACACAATAATCATTAAAAATCAGCTATCTAGTAGATCAAGGAGTACCAGAATATTTGCATAAAAGACTAGGAAAATATATAAAGCAAACATTACATGTTTTATTAATAAAGATGAAAGAAAGAGATTACAAACCAGGCCTTTATGTTGGAGGCCTTCCTTTGGTGAAAATATGAGTTCTTCACCGAAGCTCTAAAGCATTCCTTCTCTCGAACAAATTAGGTGTTATCACAGTGCAAGAATGTAAAGGGAACGAGAGTTCAAACCAGCCCAACAATGACCAACCAGTAGTGGAAAAATTTATAGGAAGGGAGAAGAGGCTGGGAGTCCATGAAAGGAGGAGGAATATCCAATTCCTAAGGGAAAAACCCCTATAGATGAGATCAAAGCTCTAAAATCAGAGAGATCAACTCTATCACCACTATTTAACAACCAACTCGTTGCCCTGTAACTTATACATGTCGAGGCTTCTCCTCCATTTGAGGAAAAAATTCCATAAATGGATCAACGTGGTTTTACAAGAAATAAGGTGCTGGAAGCGCTAAGCCAAAACTGTTAATATGACATTATCACGAGCATGAAACTAGGAAAATCTTTGACCTAGAAAACTAGGGTTTTGACCAAGTTCCTTTAGTAATCTTCCAAGGTAGTTTTCTTTGAGTCTTTAGGGGATGTCTTTCCATATTTCTTCATTGTGGAAACATTGCACAGGGTCTGTCATGAGGCACTTCAGGATCAGGGATGGGAAGTGAGAATGGTGACAAGTTACTGTGTAACAATTACGAAGAGACAATCTTGGGTGAAAAGGACTTTCACACGTTTGGGGTCATCGTAGATGATGAACCAACAAAATACTCTCAGGCCTCCGTAAGCAAGGCCAAAGATAAAGAAGCTTTTGATATTGAAATTTGGACCAGTATCATCAAGAATCTATCAAATGAAATGGAATAGATGAAACAAATTTTAAGCGAGACCACAGTGACTAGCAAGCTTCCCAGATTCAACCTATTCAGAATGACTACAAATTCTGGTAGCAATAGTAATCAACCAGAAAAGTATGCACAAATATCGAATGCGATATTGAATGTCGAAATTTTGGGCATAGATCAATATTGTACATATCATCAAGCTTATAATTATGATAAAATATTCCCATAATGTAATCACACCATGAACATTCTTGCTACACATATTTTTGACGTAGTTCTTGTTGATGAGCAGACCGAGCATGAGGAAGAAAATGAAGAAACTACTTCAACTGAAGAGACTCCAAGTGTGGGCATTCAGTAAAAATGTTTAATTGCATACTTATAGCCTAAAAGATCATGATTAAGAAATAACCTTCGACTAATCCTTTGGCCCAGAAGAATACCAACCTGTAAAATTTGAGAAGCCAAGGGCTAGCCACAGAAGCAGAATTGAAGAAGTAGAAACTTAAAGAAATTTTGTTAAGAAAAATCGGTCCACCCATCAGTTCAGCATATAAAACTCAGGGAGTCTATGAAACCGGTCCCAATGAAAAGTACTTCCGTAAATAGTAAGAATAATACCATTTTTCCAGAATTCAAAAACTAAGTCACATCCCCAGACACTTCGACAATATTTCCTGCTATAGATTACAACATAATTGAGAACATGAAGAAGGTTCGTGTGAATATTTCAATGTTTGAGCTAAACAATTTCACGATTCAATGGTAAATCATCCTATGTGCACTTGGGAAGTCCACTATAGGTAACGATGCCTCTTCAGAAAAGGGATCAGGTACATCCTCTAGTTCCCTCAAATCAATGCTTAACGCTTTAGCAATGGAAGCAAATACACTCTGGCATTTGTTTCTATCAGCTTTTGAGATTTTTAATTTCAATGTACAAAATTGATTAGTTGATTTAGGTGCATCAGTAAATTTAATTCCATTATCTATCGCAAATAAAATCAATTCAAAATGGGATAAAAAATATGAACAACTTATTCATTTGGAAAAGACTCTTGTCCATGCAGTTGGCGAACTCAAAGATGTGATTATCCAATTATCATACGTCGATCAAGTTCACTATTGTATAAAAATAGTAATTGTGGACATACCGGAAGCATAAAAAGTATTTTTGAGCAGGGAATGGTCAAGCATGTTACAAGGGTACTTCGCTATGAACTGGTCACACCTATGCCTTCCATACAATAGTAGAAATAATCATATCTAGGTGAACTCATAGAGATACATGAAACATATTGTTACTCCCTTGAATGGAAAAATTAACCAATGGCTTTCAAAGAACTTATTTTTGGTAATTTATTCCTGGAAACTAAACTGGGGTGTTATATTTAACATCCATCCCCAGTCCCACTAGAAACACAAAAACATAGTTGGAGCTACTTCCTAGTCCAACTAGTGAAAATGACCTTTGTACAACTAGTAGTATTAGTAGTTATAATAGTACTAGTGTAGTTCGTTATCCTTGTACATATGACATGTGGAATTTGTATTTTGATGGTTCCAAAACACAAGAGGGCTCTAGAGCTAGTTTAATTTTAAAAGACCCACCACAGAGAAAACATTTGATCTCTAGCTGATTGGAATTCAAGTGCATGAACAACACTACAAAATATGAAGCACTAATCTTGGGTTTCGAAAGAGCCATCAACCTCACCGTTGCACTCCTAAAAGAAATAGGTGACTCATACATTATGGAATGACAGGTATGAGATACCATACACTATGTGTCACCTCATATTAAAAGTTATCAGCAAGAGGTATGGCATTTAATTTCACACCTCCAATATTTTAATATTATTTTTGTTCCTAGAATGCGTAACGTAGTTGTTGATGCAATAAAAATGCTGCTCTAGGTTATCACTGTCGAGGGAGAATTTTTCTATAGAGATTCTTTATAAGCCACCCATCCCCGATAATATTACTAATTTATGTGTTTTTAATGATGACCAGCATATATTATACTTCATGGTGAACATTGATGTTTTCAAAGATGCAATGATCAATGAAGATGAGCATGAAAATGCATTGCAGGATGCAACCACCACAAGTAAAGTAAATATCATGCCGAAGAGCATTGTATCTATGGAGAAGGTGTATGACCCACATAATCGCTTTTGGGGGCCTATCAATGATAAAACCCACAGTTCCACGTTGTTGCATGAGAAGATTCATTTTTGAACATAAAAGGATATGAATTTTTTCAATCTTGGTAATTGTTTCACACCACAGGAGTTGAAAGCTTTTATCTGCTTGTTCAAGCAGTACTTAGATGTATTCGTGTGGATGTATGACGAGATTAAAACTTATGACACATGAATTATCTAGCATGTGATTCTGATAAATGAATAATGCAAGCCATTCCAAGAAAATATAAGAAAAATACATCCGACACTTGAGCCTCTCATTCAAAAAGAGTTAATAAAGTTGTTGGATGCTCAGATGATATATTGAGTGTGACATTTGACACGGGTATCAAACTTGGTCCTAGAAAGGAAGAATTCTGGGGAACTATGCTTATGTGTTGATCTTTTAAATTTAAATCATTTCTTAGAAAAATAAAACTACCTCGTGTCGTCTATGGAACAAATATTGAAAACAATACTAGGGTAAAAAAAAAATCTTTGATAGATGGATATTCAGGATACAACCAGGTTCTGGTCTGAGAGCCTAACAGACTTGAAACCACATTCCGCCTGAGGTGGGACATGTTTGCATTTACACAAATTCCATTTGGGTTGATCAATGTTGGTGATACATTCCAACGTGCCATGGACATCACTTTTCGTGGATTGATTGGATAGAGCGTATTCGTATATCTTGAAAATGTCACAATGTTTTTGAAATAGAGATCTGATCACATATGCCACTTTAATAAAAATTTTGAGCGATGTCGCAAGTACAAGATATATTTCAATCCCAAGAAGAATATCTTTGCAGTGTCCAAGGGTAATCTCTTGGGCCACATAATTTCTAAATGTGGGATTAAATTGGACCCAGAGAGGGTCCGAGAGAAATTATGCAGATTTGCTTCCCAGTAAACAAGAAATTTATGCAATCATTTTTGGGGAATATCAATTTCCTCCATAAGTTCATCTTCAAATATGTTCAAATTTCTAAGCCAATATAGGGGATGGTGAAGAAGGATGCAATATATAAATGAGATAAAAGGGAAAATGATGTGTTTTCCTGTATCAAACAAGCTATCACATAAGCACCTGCGTTATACAACCCAGATTTCAATAAAGATATTTTTCTCTACACATTTTCTTCTGACATTTATCTCTCAATTGTTCTCACAAAAAGGGATGATATGAACAACAAGTGACCTATCTCTTTTATGAGCGTTATCCTTCAAGGACCCAAAATCAACTACCCTGTCATTGAAAAAACAAGATTATGCAGTATACAAGGCGGTGAAACACTTCCAACCCTATCTATCGATAAATAACTATATTATCTTTGTTCCAACCTAGCAATTAGATCATTGCATGCCCAACAAGAGCTGGGTGAAAGAAGTGAAAACTGGATGACTAGTTTGCAAGAATATGATTTAGAGATCAAGCAAGTTCACACAATTAAGGGCCATGGTCTATGCCGACTAGCAATAGAAACAATGGATTCAAAGGAGGAAGAAGATATCTCAGGGTGGGAGTAAGAAATTTAAATGTACAACATTGAGTGAGCCTTCCCCATTACTAGCACAGACTCTTGGTACGCTAATGTGCGCCAATACCTTGAGCATGACACTATGCCCTCCAATTTATCTGCATGAAAGAAAAGGGAACTGAGACTTATAGAATTATCTTACCAACTAGTGAATGGAGTAATTTTCAAAAAGCATCACAATGGAGTGATACTAAGGTGTTTGGAAGCACATGATACAGAAAAGGTACTACGTGATCTCCACGATAGACCAACTGCAGGACACTTCATGGGCAACATAAGTACACGTAGAATCATGCGGGCATATTTGTATTGGCGTACATTATTCAAATATGCTCATGCTTATGCCCCAAATGTCCAATATCTCAAATATGCGTCAACCAAAATAAGAATTCAGTTGTCCCATTGCAGCCTATCGCAGTGGAAGAACCTTTTCAACAATGTGGCTTGGATATTATTGGATAAATATTTCTACATTCATCAAAGAAGCACCACTATATTCCCACCAACACAAAATAATTTATGAAGTAGGCAAAAGCAGTTCCTCTTAAACAAATGAATTATTAGGAAGTCATTAGCTTTCATCAGAAAATATCATTTCTAGGTTTGGCATTCCTACTTCCCATGTTTTCGACAATGCAACATATTTTTCATTGCTCATACTTTATGATTTTGCATTGGAAAGTAGAATTGTATTGAAACATTTTGATAATTATTATCCTCAAGGGAATTTTCTTCTTGAATCCACGAACAAGAATATAATTTGCATCATCAAGAAGACCATATTCTCTGTAGATAGGTGTTAGCACTCTGTAGGTTTCCTAAGCTAAGGAGGAAAATTATAGAGGTAACCACAAACCACTTGCAGGATTAGAAAATAGCATTTCCAATCCCAGAGAGGGATCTCTCTATATGTATTACAATAAATCATAGTATAAGGTTTTAGGCTAGGTATGAAGATCAAGAAATTGGTTTTAAAATTGTGGTTGCAGAATGAAGGAAAATTCCATTGGGCATGGAGTCATAAGGGTGTTAAATAATCAATCACAGATAGAAATATAAAGCTTCAAACATGGTGAAGTAGGCAAAATCCTGGATCTTATAGAGATGTTGTGGTGTGGATAAGATGAATAAAAGCTAGGATTAATTAAATACATAGCATACATAGATTAATTCTATACTTAATATTATAAATAAAACATTAAGATTGCTTAACAAGCCATAACATAGTACTACAAGTAAATTCTACTCATCATCTCCTTGTAAACAATTTCAGAAGGAGCATCCATTTAAAAATTGAAGGAAAAACATATTTACAAAGAGGGAAACATCACCATGTTTTTGACACAAGGGTCGTGAAACCAAACTGCATAGGTATTGCTGAATTGATTACTTCAGTTTGAACTCCACAACTTACAATTAAGAAAAAAAAAGAGTTTTCCTTTTCTTCACAATCAACCCTTTCTACGTTAAAAATCATAAACTGTATAAAAAATATAGCCCCTAAGTATAAGGAGGTAGAAACCAACTTATTCTCATTTTGGATCGAACTTATCTCATGAAAATAGGCAAGAAAAACCACTAATATGTAAAATAGGACAACACCTTTGAAATTCATATAAAACATAACTATACTCCTAATACGCCGAATTTGTTTATGACAATCACGAGTGATAAATTTACAATGATAAAAAACAAATTTAATTACATAGTAAAATCCTTCATTTGTCACGCTGAGGTGAGAATTAGGTGTAAATAAAAAAGACTGTGTTTGAGCGCAACACTTCCTGAGCACAACACCTCGTGAGTGCAACAAATGAACTGCCATTTATTTGAATTCATAAATGGATGCAATATGATCAATTTCTTTTGTAGATGTCCTTTAGTTTGTAATGAAAACATATATGCCCTGTATATATTAAAAAATTTCCCAAAATGTGACCTTGAAGAAATACTAGTTCTACTTCTCATTCTATGCACAACACCTTTGGGTAGCATTGTCAATTTGCCTTTTTACTGGTTCTCTCCTCCTCAACTACTTCCACCAGCAAGTCTAGCTTGTTTCTCTTCTTATTTTTCCTAGCTTCCTTGGCTTCAACAAAATTTATCTTCATAAACCTATGCTTCCTCTTTAAAAATATTTTTTTTCACATACAAGCTCTTCAAGTGCCTATGCAAAGGAAAAGTCTATTTCAATTTGTGTTTTTATTTTAAAATGGTAAATAAATAATAATCCACCTCTAAAAAAAGATCATATTTTCCCTATGGTATTTATATTTAATCTGATCAACCTAATGATGTACACCATCTAGCTCCTTTAGTAGCTTCTTGTTATTATGAATCTTGATTCGAGGTGTACGAAAAATGACCACTTTAGCTGCGCATAACAAACAACCCTGACAACAGAAATGACTGCTAATATCTTCAGATCTGCAGTTAGATGATCAAGACAAATGCTGCAAAAATCTAGATCTATCCATTAGAAGACATTAAACAGTACAAAATTAAGATTTACTTCATAGATCCAATAGACAAGACAAGAATATATCCAATGAAATTTTATATTAAAGGGCACCTGGGAGGAAAACACAAGAGGGCGTTCTCTGTTCTCCTCAATGGGATGGGTTCTTGTAAGTCCTTAGCACTTAAAATTTAGAATTCCTCTCTCTTGATGGTGTAGAAAACCCAGACAAAAATGGAAAAATATGGCTATGATAAGGGATCAATAGCTAGACCAAGAGTTGAAATCCAGAGTGATCTTTAGGCAACAAAAGGTGACAAATGAAAGGGAAAACCCTTCTATTTATAACAAAATATTGAGTTAGTCTAGAGATTGGTGCATAATCAAAATATTATTAACCAAATCTAGATCCAACTTTTATGGAATATTTTATTATATTTGTTGGAGGGAAAAGGAATTTGACTTGAGTCAAATCCCCTTATTTGTAAATAATAAATAAATAAATGATTTATTTATCATTTTAAGGATGTAATTAAGTAATAATAAATAAATAAATGATTTATTTATCATTTTAAGGATATGGTTGAGTAATAATCAAACAAATAATGATTTATTTAATTATTTAAGGGTGAATTAGTCATATTTAACAAATAATATTATTTAAATAAGATTTAAACAATTATTCTTTAGAAAATAATAAAATAAATAATGATTTATCTAATTAATTTCTTTGTTTTGGGTTAAATATAACCAGAAATATTAATTAAGCTACTGTTTAACTAATTATTTCTTGAGGAAAATCAAACAAATGTATATTTATTTAATATTTCCTTATGGGGTTTCCTGTTTAGACCATAAACAACTTAATAAAGGTAATTTACTAGGTTATTTTCATAGTGAAAGCAATTTTACTTGGGGTAAAATTGGTCTTACATGGTGTACTTGGGTACATCTAATGATAACAGGTTAGATGACCAAAAAATGGTGTAACATATTTCCCCCCATCGTGTGAGCGTTAGGAGCTAATCGTATGACCGAAGTACGTTGTAAGAACTCAATCACTAGACAATAAAGGGGAAGTAAAAGACAGAGGATTGTAAGGTAGACCAAAGTGCTGAAGGAACTAGACCCTGAGGAGGTGATTTTCAGGTGCGAAAAGTATTTTTGATGAGTGAGTACCTGCTATAGGCAGCGACGGAGGCATACCTATGCCCTTCGAGGCAATAGTACAAACAATAAGGCGCTCAGAAAACTGCGGAACACAATAATAAAGCATATGCTAGCATAAACATGAGCTAGATAAATAACACGATAATGAATCCCACACACATATTGTGCCTGGGATAAAAAATAGGACTTGTACAATAATATCTGAGTACATGAGATATAAATACAATCCAGATGCCCCTGAAAAAAGCAAAGGGCTCTGAAAATCTGACTAATACATGCAAACAAAAAGGCGTTGCAAGCGGCTAAGGCCGACATCATCAAATGTATGGAGCTGCATTGTAGGCTATAATGAAGATGTCATCCGAGTGTGTGAGGGGCTACTTGTAGGGCCACCCCCTCATGAGGGTTGAGACATCTCACACACACCCAGGAATCATCGATGTTAGTTGCTGCATCACTGAACCATCAAGTATACGGATCTCGATCATGCTGAAAGGAGCTGGAGTTGAGAAGCAATCAAGTCAAAGGGCAATAAGGAGTCCCTTTTCCCGATCTAAGGCACCGAAAAAAAGTGGAAGCTGGAACCAAGGTACACCTCCCTCTAGACCTGTCTTGTTGTGTAACCAGCTCCAAAAAGAGAAGAAAAGAGATATAAACGCCTTAGAAATGAGCCACTTCGAGGGGGCAACCTCCAATACATTACATAAATGAACAATTCTTGGATGATACAATTTACAAAACCTCCTTTCTATATAGGAGTCCATGGGGCCATAATGTAATCCTAGTGGGCCACAATGTAATCCTAGCCGACCTAACAATAATAATTTAAGGGCACAATAATAACAAAATGGGGGTTACAAGGTACAATAATAACAATAAGGGGGTTACACTAACAACAATAAGGGACTATACTAGTAATATAGGGACCTAACATGCCCCTCTCCTTCAAAAAAGTGTTGTCCTCAAAACTTGAGTAGCTTTGGGTGCTTCTGTATAAAATTCTCATCCTCCCATGTAGAATCTTCAGTGGGTAAGTTCTTCCACTTGATGAGATACTCTGAAATTGATCGATTCCGTATTTGTCGAGTTCTTGTTTCCATGACCGCTTCTGGTTCCAATATGATTTTTCCTTCCTCATCAAGTTCTGGCAATATTGTTTGAACTGGAAGATTTTCACCTATAACCTTCTTTAAGCATGAAACATGGAAAACTTGATGTACTCGCGAAGAAGCAGGAAGCTCCAATTTGTATGCCATAGTACCAATATTTTGCAACACCTTGTAAGGACCATAGTACTTTGGCGATAATTTATTATCCTTCTTAGCTTGCTTGAGGAACATTTGTTTGTATGGTTGTAGCCGTAAAAATACCCAATCTCCTACATCAAAACTTCTCTCGCTGCGATGTTGATCTGCCTGTTGTTTCATTAGATTTTGTGCCAAATTCAGGTTATCCTTTAAGAGTTGGAGAACTTCTTGCTGATGCTCGATGTGATCTTCCACTGCTTGAACCTTCGAATTTTCTCTTAAATATGATGTGATGGATGGTGGATGATATCCATAAAGTGCCATAAATGGGGTCATTTTCGCTGCAGTATGGAAGGAAGTGTTATACCACCATTCAGCAAGAGGTAACCACTTGACCCATTGTGTTTGTTTATCAGATACAAAACAACGAAGATATCCTTCCAAACATTTATTTACGATCTCCGTTTGACCATCAGATTGAGGATGATAAGATGAGCTATGAGCTAATTGAGTACCCAAACAAGAAAATAACTCCGTCCAAAAATTTCCAGTAAAAATGGGATCTCTGTCTCTCACAATAACCCTTGGGCTTCCATGTAGCTTTTGAATTGTATAGAATTGAGTGGTAGGCTTCCTTGTCGCCATAATTTACATTCAAATTTTCTTGGCAACCTGAATGCCTTCTCCAATGAATCAGGTTCCAAAACACGAACTTCATGTTGGATGCTATCCTTTAGAGTACCTATGAAGAGATCAATCCTGTGTTCCTCTGGAATATCAGTTACCCTTATATTCAATTTTTGGAAGTCCTCAATGTGCTGCCCCACTAAACCCTTTTGTTTGAGATTTATCAATTGGCTAAAGAAGGTGTTGCTCTTTGTATCCTCATAATGTGCTATCATTTCCTCCGTAAACATTGACCAAGTGACAATTTTTTTACGGGAGCAAAGCCATCGATACCATACAAATGTATTTTGTTCTAAATGTAAAGTTGCAATGCGTACCTTTTGTGTGTTTTGCACGTTATGGAGATCAAAATATTGCTCCATCTGTAGTATCCATGTTACAGGATCCTTTCCATCAAACTTCCTCATATCCACTTTTGGAATATGGTGGTTCTTCCTGCCAACATTAGAGTTTATGAAATCACGATTAACATTTATTTTGTTCTCATCATGAGGTTCTTCTACTATCTTTTCACCATTAGGAAACCTTTCTTGTATCAACTTTGTCAAACCTTCCATGTCTGATTTTAGAAAATTCTTCATGTTTTCCATTTTCTCATCGATCTTAGCTTCCATGTCATCCATCTTAGATTCCATGCCAGCCTCCATGCCATCCATCTTAGCTTCCATGCCTTTCTTCAAACCGTCCATCTTCACTTCCACGCCATCCATCTTAGCTTCCATGCCTTTCTTCAAACCATCCATCTTCACTTCCACGCCTTTCTTCAAAACTTCCATTTCATTTTTTGTTGCTTTTTGCGAGAGTGAAATTTGTTGCACTTGTTCTTGTAATTTTGATAGATCATGTTGCAATTCTTCATCTTCATGAGTCATGGTAGAGCCTTCTGAAGGCTTAATGGGTGTTTAATTATTTTTAGGTTCCATTTTAGAATCCAATATTGATACCTATTCTACAATATTCCCTTGGAATCAATTCAACTTGATTCTTCAAACAAGACTTATGCAATTCGGAAAAAGAATACACACCTTTTACTTGCTTTGAGGAGCTCGATATTGAAATTATATTATCTCTGTGATTACAGATTTTCAATATCTAAATTTCAGCACTGAATTAGCCCTCTGAATTATATTTTGAATGCGATAGGTCTGACCTGATTTGGATTCTCCAAGACAAAGTTGTGTCCAATCTCCCACAATGACCTAATTATGGACTGGTTCAGTAGAGCGAACTTGTACGAATTTCCACGTGTCACGGTTTCATCTTTTGTCTCTAAAATTGATAGCCAAGAAACTACAGTCTGTGTAATTGTGACCAATTTTTACGGCACTCCAATCTGATGCCCAGTGAGAGAGTTATTGAACTTTTCCCACACTCACCTCTTTGAGATGCAATTCAGGAACCTGAAAAATCACTACCTTCCACAAATCATATCTCCAAAAATATTGTGAAACAAGCTCTGAAATTTTTTTAAGAATTTCCTCAGGATTTCAGCTTCGCACCATACGAATTTCAGATTCTGAACATTCGTAGAAAAAATTTTATAGCGAAAATTCCACGATGACCTGTTTAGGAGCTTGAAAAAAAACCTAACTTCCACAGATGATATCTCCGAAAATATTGCGAACCAAGCTCTGAAATTTTTAGACAATATTCCTCAGGATTTCAGCTTCGTACCCTAACAATTTTAGCTTCTGAAACCTCTTTTAAAAAAAGTTATAGCGAAAATTCCACGATGACCTGTTTGGAGCAGCGAAACCCTAGAATCCCAATCTCTGATACCAAATGTTGTGTAACCAGCTCCAAAAAGAGAAGAAAAGAGATATAAACACCTTATAAATGAGCCACTTCAAGGGGGAAACCTCCAATACATTACATAAATGAACAATTCTTGGATGATACAATTTACAAAACCTCCTTTCTATATATAGGAGTCCATGGGGCCATAATGTAATCCTAGTGGGCCACAATGTAATCCTAGTCGACCTAACAATAATAATTTAAGGACACAATAATAACAAAATGGGGGTTACAAGGGTACAATAATAACAATAAGGGGGTTACACTAACAATAATAAGGGACTATACTAGTGATATAGGGACCTAACATGTCTTCTGGAATGAATGAGCTGATTTCGACAGAAGGAGGTCTGCCATAGGTGAGGCAATAAGGGATCCTCAACTAAGGCACGAGAGAAAATAGTAGAGTGACTGATGGACTAACACCAATGATGATGATGAAAATGGGGGGAAATGAGTAGCGAGCGAACGACTTCCCTTGTTAGAGAATAAATAGTGTGGATGACCTAGCAGCGACTGACATAATATCATAAGGTATAGGGGACAGTGGGACTGAAGGCCATAATGAGAAACGAGAGAGAGGGACCAAGAAATGAAGGATGGAGGACTATATTGGGGTGCAAAAGGACTCGGGATAGACTCCATGAAAGCAATGATGACTCAACTTGGATGCTCTAAACAAGGGTGACTCGATGGTGCTGCCACACAGGGAAAGGGTCCAATGGGGACCAAAAAAGCATGAATACAAGATGGTAACTCATGACGAAAGTCAACACGAGCATGGAAAAGTATGGAGGAAACATAGTGCCCCCAGTACGAGTGTTGCAAGTGAAGAAATTCGATTTTGAGGAAGGGTGAAGTGGTGCTTCATGGGAAAAATGTGTCCTGGTGAAGTATCAAAACACTAAAAACTAACAGATACCCATTTGAGGGCTTCGTGAGAGATTTCCAACGGTGCAGATGGTTTGGTAAATAGAGCTATGGTTGGATCGTTGCAAGTGAAAGAAAAAACATGGGTTTCTCTTTTAATAAGGCATTTTCCCTCCAAATTCATTCATTTGCATGTGGAGCTATGGTGAATGTGAAGAGGAGAGAAGGCCCTAAATCTTGCGGCGATCGTAGCGGACAAACTGACCGTTGGAATCGAGATCTGTCAGTTGTAGGTAAGAGGCCTAACCCTACTCTTTCTTTTCAGTGGATTAAAAGTTTAGATTAGGTCCCTAAGGCTCAGTAACAGCCCCCTACTCCTCTTCATGGCTGGGTCGCACTTTTTGGGGAAAAAAGTGTGACCTGGGTAGCAGGTTTTGGCCAAAAAAGTGCAACCTATCCCAGGTTTAGGCTTGAAAAGTGCGACCTATCCTCGGGGGTTGTTTCTATGTTGTTTCTTAGCTGAGCATTAGGTTTTTTTTATGAGCAACGATATTTCCTATATGTATAATGAAAAATATGATGGTTTTGTGCAGGTATGGTAGAATTACGGATCAACTAGAGAGAAAGAGGCCTGGGCACATTACGGTCGAAGATCTGGGAGGATCAGGGTGTCCGCAGTGCTTTCACTAGTTTTGGGGTTCTGAAGTTTGTGGAGAACCCTTTGATGAGAGCTAGGGAGCCCTTATTGGCCCGGATTGTCAGCTATTAGGGTCCGGACCATGAGGTCTTTATAGTGCAGGGGCACCAGATCAAGTTGACAGTCCAGGATATATATTTCCTAACTGGTCTTCCACCACTTAGGATGGTAGGGAATACTCAGCCAGTATTACCGCATGGGCGGAATATCATAGAGTTTGTAGAGCACCATTGTCACCTAGGTCTCCAATTCAAGGGGACTCAGATACCCATCGGGGATTTGGAGAGGTTAGAGACCCGTGCTATGGCCGTAATGGTTCTACGGATCCTGGGCAACCAGGCACTCCATCACATCACGAGGGGTCAAATGATGCTTGTGGAGAGTGTTTTGAGTGGGACCTACTATGGGTGGGCCCAGATGATGTTGTCATCATTGAAACGATAGTTGTCGCTATGTAAGTGGCAAGTGAACCATGACTGTGCATATGGTATATTTTTGTGCTCTTTCTTCTTTGAGGAGATCCCGACACTTTGACCTCGCATACAGCTCCCAGATGGAGGCCCGAGAGAACCTAGAATGCACCGGTGGGGGCGAATACTATGCAGAGGAGGAGGTGGAGAATTTGGATGGGTGTTTTGTCCTGCTTTCTTTGTTCATTGGGATCATATACCGTTGTATATAGACGACTATCCCTATAGTGGGATGACTTATTGTGGGGACCCAGATCTGCCACTGCTGCCTGGTCCTATATGGGGACCTAATGGTGAGTGAAAAATTTCTAATATTTTATGTGCATGAAAATTTTCTAGAATATTATGTGTGGTACTGATTCTTTTACTTTTGGTATGTAGATATAGCACCGGTAAAATCGGCCAGGTACATGGGTCGACGTACAGTATCGGGGGCCGCATGATCTAGAGGAGAAAGGGTGCAGCACAATGAGGATGTAACAACCCTTTTGGAGGATATCTGTCATATATGTGACAGGCTTTTGACTGGTGTTTCAAAATGTGGCTGGCAAGACTTAGATGACCAGTACATAGATCCATGCATTGGTTTACCCTCGGAATGGCGAGGGATCATGCAGCGCATGGCGATGGCCGGATAGGGCATGTGTGATCTACAAGCTGTGGGGGCAGAGCTATTGGCTTGGGATCCTCCAGATAGTGATTAGTGTGTAGGGGCAGGTGGTGCCCCCAGTTTTTATTTTTTGTAACAGGCTATGGGCATGTCATATGTATTAGAGTTTATGAACTCTAAAACATTGTATACGACACATACTATGGATATGGATCATTTTGATATTTTTATGTTATTATCTTGTGTTAAATGTGTGTGTTAAATGCTAATCTAGAATGTGGTTTGCAATGCTATCTACATAGTGATTTTGTGCTCTAGGTACATGACTTAAAGTAATGATTTCAAATTCATGCATCAAAAGCTTCACTCGTAAATATCTTTTGAAAAGGATAGGATTATGAACAAGATATACACCATTCAATTGCATGACAAGAAGCAGGGAATATAAATGAACATGAAGGTGGAGGATGCAATGTGAAAGGGCATCGCCTAATAAACCTTGCACAACATCATATTCATCCTGATTATTGGTAGCAATACCAATGCATACACCATTTGAAAGAACAAGCTCCTACAAAGGGGTAACAATGGCCCAACCTGCCAAGGCTAAATTCCAGGATTAGTGACTTGCACCATCGGCAAAACCAATATAAGGTGTTGACGGGAGGTCCCTCTGAAAGGTGCCACAAGACAATAAATGGGAGGATAAAGAACAATGCTGGCAACCTGAGCGAATAGTAGAAATCAAATGCACTCTATGGAAGGGAGTGATCTGGGTAGGATGTCTACTTCCCACATGCCACTAATGAGGGGAAGTGTGGGAGCTACTGGAGGCGTAGCTTGAGCTCAGGCTGCATAAGTCACCAAAGTTATGGATGATGGCATCTCATTTATGGGTGGGAAAGATGAAGTCAGGGGTGAACGTAGCTTCCATGATGTTTTCATCACAACATGAGGTGGAAGGATAGGAGGAAGGGAGACCACATGATGCGGCGAGGCTACCTAACTCATCATCATGAGAAGAAAAACTCACATGTGCATCATCACGGCAGATGACGTAAGAACAAGCAGCTAAAGGATCTACTGATGTTGAGCCTAGGGTGTTTACTAAAAGGAGGTCAAGCGAAACAACAGGAGAAGATTTAGAGGGAGCTTCTGTCGAGGTTCTCAAGAATGATGAAAGGTAGAGGATGGTGGCCACATGCTCTGTCATTTAGACATCAGTGAGGGAATGTCAATAGGAGCGGGTAAATCCTCACTCTGGCCTACAACATATTGTGCAAGCATGGGAGAAGCGGATTGATTCTTTTCAATCTCGTACTCCCGAACTACCTCCAAAGAGGCACGGTAATGTGTAAGGCAGGGACAATGATGGGAGTAATGGCCACGGATACCACACAAAGAACAAGGGTTCTTGGTGTGAATATTCTTGGTGTTCTTGGTTGTGGTCGATGAAGAGGCAGAGGTTTTAGGGACCGTAGACTCAGAGAATGCGACATTAACCATGGAATTGATGCAGGGCAACTCGGGACAAGTATGGGTGGCATGACTGACGACATCACAGAAAGCGCAGGGCTTTGGAGGTGGAGGAGGTGCAGGGTCAGTCGGGGCAGCTTTTTCCTTTGAGGCCTTTTTGCAATCTCTTCCCTTCTTACCCGAAGTGGTTGCAACATGAGGTGGATCCTGTTGAGGTGGCTAAGGCACTGTGACAACGAGAGAAGTCAGGGGGACAGGTTGAACCGGGTTCAAAGCAAGATAGGGTTTAGGTTGAACTGGCGGGGTGGCGGTTGGAGGATCAAGGTACCAAACCAAGAGCCCAATGGTCAAGTTAGGAAGAGAGAGGGTAGCCATGACAGGTGCCATATAGATGCCTGGTGGAGGGACTAGGAACAATATCTGATCAGAGGGGTAATGGCCAGGTGGGATGGCTCCAAAATGGTTAAGGCCTAGAGGAACCAACCTAGGAGGATAAATAGGCTCAGGAGTACCAGTTGAAGGGCCAGGAGGAGGAGGTCCAAGAGGCTGCATTGAAGAGCTAGGATATGGTTGCGGAGGGTGAGGGGGCTGTTGACTAGCCAAGGCAGGCCTCTTGAGAGAAGCCCGAGAAGATTGCATCATGAAAACATTCGATGAGCTGGGATTAGAGATAGGAGGAGGAAAACTAGGGAATGTGTTTCGGGGAATATCACCCTAGAGGTTCGTTGGGTTACAACCTCCACAGAGCAGGGGCATGCTACTAAAGAAGGACTCACACAACTATGCATGTTCAGAAAAAATAAATAGAGTAGAATGAGAAAGTTACCCGTAGGCCCTACGGTTGAAGCAGATCCCGCGGGGTCCAAACCCCCAGCAACCGTCCTTCCTTCTTAACCTGAAAGACAAGAAGAAACAAGCACGAAGAACTGGTTGTACAACATATATCTACTCTAAATGTTAGTGAAATCCATATAAAACATTAAATAGATCATAATGAATGCTTAAATAACAATATTCTCATACATATAAGCAGACACTAACACGTATATTTCGGGAACAAGATGGTACTTCTGTATTATAAATAGCATGTACAAAAGTAACGAGTGGAGAGATCACCTGAATCCTTCCACGATCTTCGAGCAGACCGTCGTCTGGATCCGTCCCACCCTTGCCTCGCTAAGACTCCTTCCAAACTAGTGCATATGAGATGACATATAGGGAGATGAGCATCTCAAGGAAACAAGGGTTTCCTGTAATGAAATGGGAAAGTGCAAGAGGCACAGGGAATGGAGCAGATGAAGACATAGCAAAGGTATAATATCAGCCAAGTTTCTCTCCCTCTCCCTTAGAGCCCATACCACCAGGGGTTTTATATCTCCCTCAGAAGTAGTTTCCATGATTGGAAAGCAAGAGCAGGTTGTACGTCTTTGGGTTCATGTGAATTACAAGTAACCATCAACCCAGCCCGAAAATAGGGAATAATTATATATTTTTTAATCATTTTAATGGCATACGCGGAAAAGTCTAGCTGTACTTGTGTATACACGCGGAAAAATACGGACATAGTCGCGTATGGGGATTTTTACACTGTTTTTAAGTGAATTTGTCCAAGTCTGTAGGAATGGGTGCCCAAAGCCATATAAGCAATCATGAATCATGTCAAGGTGAGAAATGATGCTATAACAGATGCCCCCTAATATATGAGGGCAGAAGGGGTACATGATGGCCGAAATGTATTATGCACATAGAAAGAACTTCGCAAGGACAAGAGAGGACTTCACCAGATTTCAGCCTGCCAAAAACCAATGAAAGAAACCAGAGAGTCAACTCATGCTGAGGCGGGCATACCCATGCTCAGTAAAAAATACATCATATAGAAAGTACTGAAATAGATCCAATATGTATACAAGTATAACTGGACTGAAAGTACATAGTGAATCATCTGAGCAGGGCCCGGAAATACAAGTCTGAATCAATGTCCAAGTATCACATATAGAAAGCTGATCAAAGATGGTGCAACTGGATGTCTGATCAAATAAGTAACTGAATCTCCAAGTACCGAATCATAAGAGGTGGAACAACCGGTACAATCACGCAACTCGGGAGCCAACATATAGGATGCTGCTGTACTGAACTGCAACATATAAGGGTGGACGGCATCACTGGCAGAAACTGAATGGACTGTCAAAAGTGAACCGAAAAATGTTGATGCAACCCGAGGTCTTCACCGATCACTATGGCACAATTCTACACAATGGGAATAAATGAGCTGAAGTCGACCATGTGATAAATCGTTGGATTACCGGGCATTGATGTATCCCGTTAACCAACGCGAGACAACCCACCGATAATGATAATGAGTGTCAAGGTGCCCCAGTACAATCTAACAAGTGTGAATGAATGAGTTGAAGTCGAACACTTGAAAGAATCTACCAATCAGGAGGCAATGATGAATCCCCACTATCGATAGCAAAGAGTCTGCCACTGATGACTGCAAACCCTAAGGTACTGACAAAAAGACTCTAGACCTTATTCCCAGAGCAATGAGTTGGAGTCGATGGGAAAAGATCTGCTGGAAGGAAGGCATTAAGGCATCCCACATCAGTCCAGTGCGAGTGTAACCCGCAGGCCAAGATTTGGAAGGAATCAGACGAAGGAGAGTGATGGAACCAAAACCGAAGTACGTTTCCGACGTGCACAAGATGAAGCTAGCGCACGGAAGAAACCCTCTGAACCAACCAATAATGAAAGCTGACACAGAGGCGAGAAATCCAGCGATAGGGTCAAATGGAAATCCAGGTACTGCACGAATCCCAAGTGTGATAATGTGTGCTGACGTCGAACACAGGGGAAACCACTCAGTCAAAGACCCATGATGATGATCAAATGCTGAGCACGAGGTCACCTATCAATAATGGAAATAGGCCCAAGGTGCGGCTCTAGGTTTGCTCTCAGAGCAATGTGTCATAGTCGATAAGAGACAAACCCGCCGGCAAGAAGTCAATGGGGACCTTCTCAAACCAGCACGAGCAGAAGACCAAAACATCTGATGTGATAGAACATGATACTGACAAGACCGGGAAGGCTGACTGAATAATGAGTCAAGAGACACCGCAGAATGGCCGACTCAGGCTAAACTTCCCTTGAACAAAAGCACGACTCGGTGATGACCATGGCGGTAAAAGTGACACTGTATAAGTCTGTTATGCAGGAGGCACAACAAACTCTCCATATGATTGGAAGAGATAACCAACCGGGGGAGAAATGACAAGTGAAACATGGTAACGGCTGAACCTAGGTCAAAACTAGAACCATCCCAAATGAAGGAAATATATCTAAGTATATGTGCTTTGTTCAAGGGTGACAAACTGACTCTGTACTGCCATCAAAATAACGAAGATACATCCCGTTCCCGCTCTTTTTGTTATATTTGATTTTTTTGTCTTTTTCATATAATAAGCCTGAAAAAGAATAAAAGAATGCTATAGTACAATGGATAGAACGAGTATCAAGAAATCAGATGCACTAGTTCCTGGGATTGGAACAATCCTATGCTCAATGCAAGGTGGCGAAAACTGGTAAGTGATACTCAGAGGAACGTTCCATCCATGGGTAAAAGGTGTCAAGTCGTGATAGCTAAGTGCATGCAATGGTTAACTTGTACTGAAAGTCAAGGTCAAAAGTTGGCTTAAACATCGAGTCCAAATGAAGCCGGATAAAGGCCAGGATAAACAAGTAGCCAATATGCAATGCAGTAATACAACTTAACGACACCAGGGAGCCTCTAGGGTAAAAGCCGGAAAAATGATAGTGATGAAGAAGAAGAATGAAGCTTCAACACATAAGACATGGCGGGACTAAAGAGGACTCCCGAGCCTACATAAAACACAGCATGGGCAACAAGTGATAGCGAGGAACTAACTAGGAAGCCCATGTAAAGGAAGGCTCTACCATCAAGTCATGGTTAAATAATCGGCGAGTGAAATGGGTGTAATACTCATGACCTGATGGGATCGACCCTAAGGCAAGTGATCAGTATGGAGGCTAGAATGCAAGATGCAACGAAAAGTGATTTCCCTAACCTATATGCCAGTGAAGATCATATACCTGTCATGACGAGTCGGTAATCATGGATCAAAAACCGGGAAAAATCTCAAAATTGTCAAAATATACCTGAAAACATACCAAACTGGGCACTTCCAAGCAATCGAGTTATGCAGCTTAAGATAGATCGAAAAAATAGGCATAAGGAAATTTTGCGAAACTTTTCAAATTTTTAGCCATAAATAGACAAATTACCTCTCATTTGGTTCATTATTGCATAGTTGATTTGGAAAAAGTGCTCTGGAGCAAAAAATTCCTTTCGTCAAATCAGGAACAACCGACCGTCGGAACTCAGCGAAACTTCAGGTAGGCTCCTTAATCATCCTGTTTATTCATTTTGTCCGTTTGGAAATTAAAATTAAGTGATTTTTAGCTTTAAAACCCTTGCTAAAATATGCGGACTTGCGCATACACGGGTTCATTGAAGGAAACTCGCGTATACACGCAACTGTGCAAAGGAAAAACCACGTATGCGCAGGTCCGAATGCAAAAAAGCATGGCTAATGCATAATTTGATGAAATTTCTCAGGATGACAATCTCATGGAGGGAACGTGAGCATAGCGCAATAGACCAAGAGGTCATGCAAGATCGCGCAGCACAAAATATCCTCCGGAATTGCGAATTGTTCAAATTCTTCAAGATGCCAAATATGAAAAGCAATGTGCGGTTGCTAGAAATGCTCGTAAATTACTGGGAACCAAATCAGGATTGCTTCATAATTGATCAGATGCCACTACGCATTGAAGTGGAAGACATATATTTCATTACTGGACTCTCCCGGAGGGGAGATCCAGTAGACTTGCACGGGAAGCCCCTGGGAGGGTTAACCGTGGAAGACTATGTCCACGTATATTGCGTAGGGGGTTCCAAAAAGGTTGGAACTCATATTGCAATTAAAGATGTGAGGGATTTGCACATGAAAATCCTCCTTTTCACCATCGGCAGAGTGGCAGGATCTGCCTCTCTACATCAGGCGTCCAGGACGCAAATGAGCATAGCTGTAGAGTGTTTGACTCATGTGTATGATTGGTGCACAACCCTTCTACTGAACATGAAACAACAGCTGACCTCAATCCGCCAAGTAAAGACCAAACACTTTGGCTATGGGACCATTTTGACAACATTCTTCTTTGAGAAGATTCCAGCGTTGAGACCCAGAGTCATCTCTACCATCAGTAGCCCGCGGGACCCAAGAATTTCCCGTTGGGCGGACATGATGAAGAGACTGGGGGGTAGTGAAGTACCCCGGACCACATGGGATGATGAGTTCTTCCTTTGGTGGGGAGAACAAATCATCGCAGTGGACGACTATCCCTATGCCGGGATGGACTTTCATGGAGATCCAGATCTAGTTCTTCCACCAGGCACAGCATGGGGCACAGTCGGTAAGTTTGCAAAAAAAATTTGACTTATATAATTTTTTTTGGATTTTTTCAAATATGTATGAAAAAATGAAAAACAAACATGTTTTTGATTGGATTCATAATGACTGACAATTAAAAATGATCATGTTTCAGATGTTGGACCAGTTCGACCTGAGGGTCTCCCACGCCATAAGCGTCGCAGGGGCGAGGCAGAGACAGTGGATTCTGACAGGACTCTCCAGGCCGTGCAGAGAAACTTGGAGGGATTAACCCGCCAAATCCCTATGGCTGCCGTGGAGGACTTTCCGGAAGCCATCCAGAGACGGGTGGTAGGAGTACCACGAGACTGGGTTAGATTATTCCGCCGTGTGGCCACTGCAGTTACGTTCTATAGGAACACGACTTCTGGGCAGGGTCCTCAGGAGTAGACAGATTTTATATATTAGATGACTGTATATTCTTTTTTGAGACTGAACATGATGGGGCATAAGCCCAAGTTTTGTATGAGATTATGGATCCAAATTTTGTAAAGTTTTTTGACACTCTGATGATATATATACAGCGATATTTGATGTGATGTGATAAATGTATCAAATGTATGATGTTTTTGATGATTAAAAATTTATTGTATTGAATGATTAATATGCCAATCTAATGCTTGATTAGCTAATGAGTCAGCAAACCAATTGTCAGCTCGAGGAATATGAATAAATGTTAAAAATTGAAATGACCTTTGTAACAAACGTACCCTCAAGAACAATCGTAATAAAAATGGATCTCGTACCCGATAAGTGTTATTCAACTGCGACACCACCAGCTGGGAGTCCAAGAAAACTACCAACGAATCAACACCCAAAGATATTGCCTCAGAGAGTAGATGAATGACTGCAGTGTATTCTGCTACATTATTGGAAGCAGGACCAATGCAGACTCCTCTTGATACCAACAGCTGACCGGAAGGATAATGAAGCACCCAAGCCACGGAAGCTAAGTTCCGGGTGTGTCTACTAGCACCATCGGCGAAACCGAAATGACTCATGACATCCAACACAACCTGCCAAAGCAGATCAAAAACATCATCAACTCATCAAAAATCGAAAATCAATCAGATATGTACAAAACAAAAACTACTATATACAAAAGCAACATGCCAGGCCGAAGCCTAGGCATAATACTTCTTCAAATAGAGCCCATTTCGGGGCTCCGGCAACTCGTTCCCTTGGAAATCAACCAAGGTATACGCTCCTTTCTTAAGGACTTTTTTAACGATATAGGGGCCATACGACATCGACTTAAACTTTCCTGCCCCCAAGGCATCTTTTTCTTGGGCATAGACCAAAACAAGGTCACCTTCCGAAAAGACCCTAGGCTTAACCGCCTTATCGTACTGGACTTTTACTCAGTTTTTATGCGCTTCATTCATCGTGGCGGCATCCCGACGCTGCTCATCGAGATGTTCCAGATGAAGAAGCTGTTCTGCCAGACTAGAAGTGTCAGGAAGAAGTTCAACAACTAATTTAAGAGAAGGAATCTCACATTCAATGGGAAATACGGATTCCACCCCGTGCACCAATAAACGAGTAGCCGCCGCAGCCATCGACGTCCCGTATGCCCAAAGTGTGATAGCACAATATGCCGGCTTGGATCTATGTTTATCAATTGTCCTTTGAAGAATTGTCTTCATGATTTATTCACTATTTCCACTTGCCCATCGTTTGAGGATAATATGGAGATGAATGTACTCTGGCGAAACCCAATTTGAGAGCCAACCTTACCCATCATACTATTCTCGAAAATGACCGTCACATTAAGACAATCTCTTCTAGGGTTACCAAAACGAGCACAATTCTGGTTGAAAAGGGAATAGGAATGGTAGCTCACCATCGCTCCCAAAAGCAGGCATAGCCTCACTCCACTTCGTAAAGTAGTTCATCACACAATAATGTACTTGTGACCCTTTTTTGCCGAAGGCGGGTTACATGTAGTATAATCAATAATTTCACTTGTAAAGGGACCTATTAAGAACGAAGTGAAAAAGCGAATGTGGATGAATGATTATTTTTCGAGTATAAACCTGACAAGGATGACACTTTTTGACCGATTCAATGCAATCTTTGAAAATCGAGGGCCAAAAGTATCCAGCACGCAAAATCTTTTGGGCTGTAGCAAGTCCAGATAAATGACCCCAACAAGCCCCACTGTGAGAATCATTGAGCACAACCTCAGCTTCTTCGAAAGTTAAGCAGCGTCTTAGGATTGAATCAACCCCTCGACGGTACAGAGCATCACAAATAATCAAATAATTCTTGGCCAAGTGACGCAGGTTACGACGCTCATCTTTCGAAAAAGTATAGGGAAACTTCGCAGTCTGGAGATACACAATGATATCCCCATACCAAGGATCCTATGAAGAGATAAGAAACAAGTGTTTGTCCAGAAAGGACTCATCATAGATCATCTCTTCCCCACAGGGCAACTCGGAGATCAATTCCGCAAAAACTAATGACTTCTTGGATTTGGCAGACATGAACTCAAGATCAAATTCCTGTAAAATCACAATCCATCTATTATATTTGCCCCCAATCACTCGCCTGTTGAGGACAAACTGAAATGGATTGGCAGCTGCCAAGACATAAGTTTTGCGAAGAATAATATAATGTCGGAGTCGCTGCACAGCATGGACTGCTGCTAAGGCTAATTTTTCTATCGGGGTGTATCTCAGTTCAGGTCCTACCAGTCCTCGACTAAGGTAGTAAATAACATGCTCAGCCAGAGCATCATCCTCCTGAACCAGAACCATACCAATGGTAGATTCTGCTGTAGCCAGATACAAAAGAAAATCTCTGCTATAATCGGGTGGACTCAGTAAAGGAGCAGAGGTCAATGCCTTTTCAAGGCATCGAATGAGCGTTGAGCATAGTCGTCCCAAAGAAAAGGGACTCCTTTCTTCAACAGTCTCATATCCTCGTAATCTCAAAGATAATTGATTTTATAAACCTCCTCAAGAAATTCGTAACTTTCCTCGAGACTCTTTGAAGTCGACTTATGACACGGAGAGGAAAATCAAGTATTACTCTCAACGGTGAAGGGATCTACCCTTATCCTCAGACACAATGAATCCCAATAGCCGACCGGATGTAACCGCGAAAACGCACTTGTTCGGATTCAATCGAATTTTATAAAAACGACACCTTTCAAATATTTTCCGGAGGTGACCAGGATGATCCATCCTCTTTCGAGAATGAGCAGCTAAATCATCTAAGTATGCCTCGATAATCTTTTTGAAGTCGTGGAAGGCGTAAGGCATGGCCCGCTGAAAGGTAGCCCCAGCATTTTTAAGACCAAAAGGCATCTTCTTGTATGAAAACGTACCCCATGAACAAATAAATGCAGTCTTATGTTGATCTTCAGGACGGATAGTAATTTGATTATATCCGGAGAAACCATCCATGAAGGAGAAAATCTCGTTACCGGCACACTCGTCAATGATCTGATCGATGAATGGTGTGGGGTAATTGTCTTTAGGACATGCCTTATTTAGGTCTCTGAAATAGATGCACACTCGAATCGTTCCTTGCATTTTATCTACGGGAACGGGGTTTGAAACCCATTCAGTCAAAGGAACAGGGAAAATGAATCCCGCCTTAAGCAGCTTCTCAACTTCAGCTTTGATAGCTACTGCCTTCCTAGGATTGACCGGACGAAGCTTTTGCCTGACCGACTTAGCGTTTTCATATGTCTTGATCTCATGCTGGACAATAGATGGGTCTATGCCAGGCATTTCCTCATAAGACCAAGCAAATACATCCCTATACTCTTTGAAGAGCTCGGTATAAATCTGAATCTCTTCACGGGAACATTCAGCTCCAATGAAGACATTCTCGATAATATTGGGATCCCTGGAAATGTTCACCAGGATATTAGGAGAGATCACAGCCATGTTCCCTTCAGCATAAACCTGTGTTGGTGCCAAAGGGTTCAAGACTGGGTGAACATGAATAAGAGACTGAGGACTTGGAAAACCAGTTTCGACTTCGTTTAAGTCAGGTAGGAAGTAAGATCGATGATGCAAATCATCCCACGGTCTATCTATACCAGTCATGGCTTCCAGGATTGCCTCTTCAGATGGAAGAGTGGTATCAAGACAATCCTGGGCCGCATAAGAACTAATCGTCCAAGCCGGAGCCACATCACCATCCAACTCTTCCGGTGAAAGAGGAGCTGGAACAGATTCTGCAGTGTCAACAATAGACTGATATGCAATCTCAGCTACCGAAATCAGAAATGCCATTCCACCCACTTGCCCTTCCGCCAATGTGGCAGTAGGGGAAGGTAAGGTCCAAGGGTCCGAAAAATAATGAGTTCGAAAGAACTCTCTTCGAAGGGGAGCCTTGGAGGATGAAATAGCATTAATATGCACTGTAGGAGGAGGAAGATCGAAAGTACCCATCAAGGAAGAATACATTCCAACTCTTAGATTCTCAACAGGCGCCTTAGTATTATCCAACTTAGGAACAGATGAGTCAGAAGACGCATTCAGGTCTACAGGAGGGCAGTCCAGTTGATCCACTGTAACAATCCTCCCTTCGTGGGGGAAACATACAATTCGAAATAATGAGGATGCAATGGCATCCATCTCATAAATCCAGTTCCTCCCCAACAGAAGGTTGTAGTCTAAGGCTACATCCACTACCTCAACCTCTATGTTGACAGTTTTGCCCCCAACACAGATGGGCAAAGCTGGGACAATACCATGGGTTCTGTGAGAATGACCATCGAACGCAGTAAGAACAATGCTAGATGGAACAGCTTTTGGAGATCCCAGTGTCTTCCAGCATGCGAGAGACATCACGCATGTAGAAGCACCCTCATCAACAGCCGTTCGAAAGATATTTCACTTCCGATACGACGATTTAATATGAAAAGCCATGTGATGAGGAAGTCTCTTCTTAAAATTAGTCATATCAAAAGTAATCAGAAAAGAATTTTTCGGATCAATAGCCCCAATGGCAGTGAGCAAAGCACTGCGCTGAGCCAGACAAGACTGGAGTACCTCTAAAGCTGACATAGCACAAGGACTCTGCGCCAGATCTTCTACAATCGAGTAGTTCTGGGCAGCCCTTGCGTTTGGATTAATCGTTGACCGCTTAGAAGATGCTTTTGGCATCCGAGGCATAGACTCGACAGTTGGCTTCGTGATGTGAAGCGGCTCAGTAGCATCAGGAACTTCCTTAGCTTTCGAAGATTCCTCTCTGCCATAATCACGGGATCTCGTAGCGATATCCGCGTGAGAACTCATCATAAAAATGTTCGATGGAATTTCCCCTTCCTGGGTGCCCCCAGAGGAAGCCCCAGGATTTTGGTTCGCGCCAACAACTAATTGCTGCCCTTGGGGAAAAGGGTTTGTTAACACAGCCTGGGAACTAGAAGAACCCTGCTGCGCTAACAAGCGCTGAGCATCCTGAATTTTAGGGCAAAGGTGTGTGAGATGGTCTCCAACACAGAGCTTGCATGGAAACTTCACTTTCTTTTTCTCCTTTTGACCCTCACCAACACGCTCGTTGGTTTTATTTGCATTGCCCTTCCCGTTCTTGCCCTTCTTCTTGTTATTTCGTCCCTTCTTCTTCCCATCGAATTGTTGATTTCCTTTGGGATCAGAAGCTTGGACAGCATTTATGGACAAAGACTGGGAAGGTGATGAATCAGCAGGCACAGCCTGACCAGAAGGAGCAGATTGTAAAGACAACTGCTGCAGTTGAGAAAGCAGGCTGGCTGCACCACTATTGACCGATCCGACAAGCCCGTCACCATGCGGACCAGGTTTAGTTTTCGATAAATCTAATTTGGAGCGAGGAGCATTGGGAAAATACTTATAAAGTACCCCAGACTGAGAATAGATCAGTTCTAACTGCTGGGCCCTAAAAATGGCCTGCTCCTCAGAAAATACCCCAGATAGGGATACATCTTTTGAAATATCTGACTGCAGAGATTTCAAAAACCACTCGAGAAGGAATTCACCCGGAATATGAGCTTTGATAAGCCTCTTCCTTCTCCTCCATTCCTGAATGTGATCAGAAATGTGAGTTGCCTCATCCTGCTTAAAATTAGCCAGGAGTTCGGTCCCAGCCTCATATCTGACAGGAAACTGAAAATGGTTTAGAAATGTGATGCCTAGCTTCAAATGTAGCGAAATCGCCCCTGAGCTCGATATACCATTTGCGTCGTTTCTAGTTAGGTGCGTTGAAATAATCTCAACCTTAATCAACTCATCGATCGTGAGTTCAAGAGCACCATAAGTGGAAAGTGGTGATGTGGTCCGCCCATCCTCTCCATTCTTACCTCAAACTTTGGAATATCTGAAGGAAGTTTGGTCGGGCCCGGAGGCCACCCCGGACTATAACGAATCGGGTCATTAGTCAAATTCGACAAATCTGGCAAGTTTAACGTTGCCAGAAAAGGTAAGCGAGGCGGAGCCTAAGGATTCCATCCTTGATGGGATGGATTCCCAACATTCTGAAAAGAATAGCCTGGATTTGATGAGGCACCAGGCTACCAGAAAGGACTCGTAGAAAACGTAGAAGAACCTCCTCCCCACGCCGAGTTACCAAAGCCCAGACCAGTTCCCCCCGCTGAAGTGTTAAATGAAGAGGAGAGCCCCGATAGCAACAAGCATTGTGGGACAAGAGAAAAGGTCTCAGATAGCACTCGATGAAGGGAAAGAAGCATTCCCGATGACCTCGCGTAAACCGATTCCCCGCCCCGTCAGAGTAAACACAGGATCTGTACTCGTAAAATTATAACTTTGCCCCCCAGACCAAGGGTTAAAACTCTGGGTCTGGGAAGTAAACGGAAAGGACCCTAACAAAGGATTCGAACTAGGAATGTGTCTAGTTCCGAAGGGGAACCCTTGAAACAAAGATGATCCACTAGCCATGTTAGACATGGGCGTAGATCCAGCTGAAGCAGTGGAAAAGGAAAAAGAGGGATTCCCACTGGAGGGCATCCCTGAACAAAAGGGACCAGAATGAGAAGCATGTGCTTGGGTGAACCCAGAGCCAATCACACAAGAAGACGAGAAGTATATAAGATGAAGCAATAGGCTCCCCGCGCGTCACCGTGCTGTGAGTCCGAATGCCTCGTTGAAGACTCACTGCAGAGAGCCGCGTCCCCGCCGTGGCCATCGAAAGATAAGAATGATACTCAAGATCCGCGTGCTTCCGACCAGTCCGATGTACCGAACAACGAACTGATAATCAAAGGAGGAAGAGGAGATGGACTCCTGTGAAAGGTGAGGTTCGTGCACGCCTTCGATTTCCTGAAAATCCTCTTCCCCGAGGAAACAAACTCAGCGAGGTGAGTGGAGCGTCCTCTGCAGGCCCCGCGACCGCCACGGGAACCTTCTGTGACCTTGTGGAGGATCTCTCCACCGCGCGATGCCATGGTGGTAACCACCTGCTAAATCACTCCTACGCCTTCTCGAAGAAGGATCTGTACTCTCGGGAGATAACCCCCGGATTCTCCTCGAACGACGAGGCGCTTGATCAGCCACTTTTATAGATTTTTTAAATTAGACTAAAAAAAGTGAAAATCTAGGCAAGCTAGGAGCAAAGAACACTCACTAAAAAATCCCCGAGATACAGTCAAGCAAACAACCTTCAAGTATTTCCGCTCCGGGTGATGAGGACCGGACACCAAAATACAGGAAAGCGAAGTATAGGGCCTTCCGAAAGCAGTCTGGGATGATTAGGGCCCAGAACAACTAGCGAAGGTATCAGAAACAGTTACGCCGACCTCCTAACGACAGCCTTTGTCGGCTCAAGCACCCAAGCTTCGCAAGGGCACCCCCCAGAAGTACTGCTGAAAGTGATGCGACGTCTGCCTCAGGTACCACGGGTATTCCCCCCGCAGTCACCTGTGTGGAACCTAGGAGTGGCAACTATGGACACCAATCCGTATCAGAAGCTGGGCGGAACGGTCTTGAGGTCAGATTCAGCCAATCGGAGAGGGGGTATCCCTCTTCTTAGCCTTCACTTCCCCTCGCGCTTGACTCTCGGATGAGAGCTTTCCCAGTTCACCTCACGGAGTTTGATTTCGCTCAATTAATCAACTTCTATGTTTGTTTGAGCGGCCTTGGAGAATTAACTCTCCACTCACCTATTCCAAGGCCCTACAACCTAGCTAGTTGGTGTTTGACACTTAGAAAAACTTGCTAGTTGATTTTAGATTAAATCGCTTATTTTAATGGGCTGTTATGTTAAGTCACAAGGATATGGAGATGAAACTTATGGTGTTTTGACGCAAAAGAAATTAATAAAAACTTAACTACATGCAAATGCAGTTCTTTTGTCTTTCGATGAAGAGAAATCTCTATACAGGTTCTACGAGACTAAAAATTGTATTTTTCTTTTCAAATAGCAAACTCACACTCACAAAAACTATGAAATTGACTAAATGATTAAATGCACCTAATGCAAATCACTACAAGCATGCAAATCCTAAGATGAAAATCTCTTAAAGCAGAGTGAAATTCCCAAAAAGTCCTTGAGTTTTAACTCTTCTTTGGTTGCCCAAAAAGCTAGTTCTAGAAATCAAGAACTCTTAAAATAAGGACACCAAGAACACTTAAAACAAGAAGAAGAAATCGAATGACAACTTCTCCTCAAAATCAAGCCAAAAACTAAAAGCAAGAAACCTCACAAAAGCTTCAAAAGTTGTAGCAAACGAAAAATGAAAATGCAACAACAAAAGCAAATAACAAGTGAAAATGTTTTTTAAGCCTTTGAAATGCAAAAACAAAAAGCAAAGCAAATGTTTTTTGAGCTTTTTTGTTTTATAAAGAAAGAGCTCGAAAATACCAAGCACAACTATCAAAATCCAAACCAAACGAGACCGAATTTCAAGCACAAACTTCAACAATGCTCCCAAACCTTATAAGGCTAACTCGTAGCAAGATCAATGAGAGCAAAAGAAGACCAGAAAACTCAGCCACTCAGCCTAGACAAATAGTGCAAACTCGTCGCAAACAAAAACTCCAAAGAAGCAAGAAAAGCTCTTCAAAAGTTGCAACAAAACCTAGCCTATGGAACTCAAGAAAACCAATCAAAAACGAAGCAAAAATCGCAATGCGAAGCACAACACAAAGATAGGAGCGAGTAAGTGAGCAAAAGCTCTCTGTTCTGATAAAGTAGAACAACCAAGAATGCTCAGAAAGTGATATTGGAACTCAATCCAGAAGTGCTAGCACCAGAAACAACACTTTGCCAAAAAGACTAGTTTTCAATCAAACGAAAGAGAGAAAAGATCTGAAACCACTTCCTTCACACTCCAGAAAGTACAGAGACACTGTAGGAACAGGTCTCCACAGCCAAAAAGGACCAAAAAGTCAAGAAACCCAAAAATTCAAAATCTGCCTAGGTATACGCTACTTCACAGTTATGCAACCAGTGTGCATACGCGTCTGTGCTAAGGGAAACTCGCGTATACGTGGGTCCCTTTAGACAAAATTGCGTGTATACACGACTGTGTGCAGAAAAAAGCGCGTATGCAAAGGTAAATAATGAAAAAACAAAAAGGACAAGCTTGGAAAAGAAACCAGGACTTCAGACTGGCTGTAAAAAAGTAAACTGGACTGCAAATGAAAGTTAAAATTGTCAGCAACCTACCAAACAGCTGAAACAACCCAACATGAGAATCATAAGAATGTGATCCCCAGCAGAGTCGCCAGTTCTATTTCGGGGAATATCACCCTAGAGGTTCGTTGGGTTACAACCTCCACAGAGCAGGGGCATGCTACTAAAGAAGGACTCACACAACCATGCATGTTCAGAAAAACTAAATAGAGTAGAATGAGAAAGTTACCCGTAGGTCCTACGGTTGAAGCAGATCCCGTGGGGTCCAAACCCCCAGCAACCGTCCTTCCTTCTTAACCTGAAAGACAAGAAGAAACAAGCATGAAGAACTGGTTGTACAGCATATATCTACTCTAAATGTTAGTGAAATCCATATAAAACATTAAATAGATCATAATGAATGCTTAAATAACAATATTCTCATACATATAAGCATACACTAACACGTATATTTCGGGAACAGCATGGTACTTCTGTATTATAAATAGCATGTACAAAAGTAACGAGTGGAGAGATCACCTGATCCTTCCACGGCCTTCGCAGACTGTCGTCCGGATCCGTCCAGCCCTTGCCTCGCTAAGACTCCTTCCAAACTGGTGCATACGAGATGTCATATAAGGGGATGAGCATCTCAAGGAAACAAGGGTTTCCTATAATGAACTAGGAAAGTGCAGGAGGCACGGGGAATCAGACTTGGATAGGGAATACCAATAGAGTATAATATCAATAATTCTCTCTCTCCCTTAGGCCATACACATGAGGGGTTTTTATACTCCCTCCAAGTAGTTTCAACAGTTGGAAACAGTTGGCCACGTGCTGGGGTGGTTGAACTACCTAAGTAACCATCAACCCAGCCCGAAAATAGGGAATAATTATATATTTTTAATCATTTTAATGGCATACGCGGAAAATTCTAGTTGTACTCGCGTATACACGCGGAAAAATACGGGCATAGTCGCGTATGGGGATTTTTACACTGTTTTTAAGTGAATTTGTCCAAGTCTGTAGGAATGGGTGCCCAAAGCCATATAAGCAATCATGAATCATGTCAAGGTGAGAAATGATGCTATAACAGAATGTACCAATCAAGGAGGAGATATTGTAGACACCAAGTGAGACGCTGGTCAAAGGGTCGACGGTTTGCTTGTTGGCCACTGAAGAAATAGTGGACTTAGGGGAGGTCTGAGACTTCAGCTCATAATACGTCAACTGGTTAATGGTGACTATCTTTATGTTATGGGGGAAGGACATCTTGCGGTGAACCGTGGAAGGGCAGCAGACATCGCATAAGTGTAGCTACAACCCAATAGAATGTTGTAATCCAAGGGGGGCGTCTATGAATTCTATGTCAACAAAAACCGTCTTTCCCGCAAGAGTGATAGGGAAATTGCGAAATATTCCAATGGGCTTGGAGGCATGGCCATCCCACGCTCAGAGAGTGATCGTGGAAGGAGCCAACTCAGGAGATCTAATTTGTTTCCAAACCAAAGCAAACATCACGCAGGTGGATGCCCCCTCTTCAATAATGCACTAAGAAACGTTGGTGTTCTGGATCTTGACTGGGATTTGGAAAGCGACGGAAGTAGGGAGAGGAGGATGTTCTCACCGATCAACATAAAAGACAATAAATAGATCATCAGAAGGGTCTACAATGCCCACGATAGATAGAAGAGATTTTCGTTGTGAAGGGCACGAATGGAGGAGTTCCAGCGTTGAAATGGAAGTAGGGGATTATGCCAAATCATCAACTATGCTATATGAATGGGTGGCTTTTCCAGAAGCAACATTTCGGTGTAGTGGACCCTTAGGGATCTTGGTATGAACCTCCTCACTAGGCTGAGGGATCTTCAAGGGGCCATTAGGTGTCGAAAGAGGTTCTGTAGAGACCGAAGGAGGCGGCTTGGGGATAGACACAACAGGAGGCTTGTTGTACTGATGGGACCAAGTCTGAATATTGATGTCTAGGGTTGAAGGTTGATCGGATTTCATCATCAGAATCTGGTCATCAGGGGTACTAGACAGAAGAGGTTGGGTAACAGTGTCTTATACAGGAGGTTGGGCCAAGAGAGGAGGCATGTTGTACCCTGAATATGTGCTACCAAGAAGGGAAGATGTGCATGAGGTGTTGGCCCCGCCCTGAGGAAAATCAGAGCCCATGGGAGGTTGAGAAATGAAGATACACACACAGAACCAAGGAGAAAGAGACCGACAAAGGCAAGGAGGTGCAAGATCAACCAATTACAATGTCGGAACAAGGGTAGAGAGGTGTAGGATCAATTGATTTCAATGTTTTAGAGTCTTTTCTTGGCGGTGTTAACCAAGCCCTTTTTCACTTAGGGTGTGTGTGTAAAAGTGTGTAAATTTTAATTTTTAAACCCAGACATTTGTAGAGAAAAGAAAAAGTGTGTTGTATAGTGTTGGGCAGTGAAAAAGGTATGAAATTACTATGTATATTCTCATTCTTTTACCACAGACATACTCCTTCTTTCCTTGGAAAGGTAATTTATTGTAATAATTATAATAGAATTGGAAAGGTTTATGTTTATTGTAAAATGATGGCTAAAGGTTACTTTTTGTTGACAAAACAGGAATTCGATGAGGTGAAAAGCTGCACCTAAGGCGGGGCTGAAATGAATATAATTGTTGCTCCATCAGCGTTGAACCATATCCAGCCAAAGGCAAGGAGATCCAAACAAATTGCCAAGAAAAGGCAGGGGACAGCTCGGCCTCGGTCGGAGTAAACAGGATGATGACTAAACAAAGAGGAGCGAATCCCTCAGGATCCTTCCATCTTGAGGGATCATTGTTCAAACTCATATTATTCCTTGATTTGTCCATCGAGATTTGATATATAAAGAAATTTCCTTTAGTGACAAAGGGGCCATGTTGTTGAGAGAGTGAGCTGGTCGAAAAGCTTTACAATTAAACATTTCCTTTGTAATATAATGTTTTATTGACTCTTGGCTTCGAGAGAACCTCCTCCGTAATGATTTATGTTTATTTAATATAAGACATGTGTTTCGTTTCATCTTCCAAGTTCTAAATTAGCCCAACAGTATTTCACTGGCGCTAAGGGCCCGTATCTGGTGGAATCACTTTGTTGTTTGTATTTTTAATCCTTGATTACTGTTGTGTGAAGTGTGTTTAATGTTTATTTCAGAATTGATTTATCGTTGTTAGATCAAATACAAATTCATTGCTATTTCATCATTTACGAGAAACACATTTGTTATTCAGTTATCTTGTTATCATTATAAAGCTTTTTTTTTCTGTATCTGATTCGAGTTGTTGTTCCATTAAGTTATGATTTGTTATAATTGATTGTTGCGTAGTGATTGGTTGTCAACAGGATTGAAGTGTGGAAATATAGTTGTTTGATCGCTTCAGAACTGTAATTTTTGTTCATTTCATATTACTATTCCATTTCTGTTCATTTTTTATTCATAGCTTTCGATTAGCAAATAGATGAGTTATAGTTATATGCTGTTGTTCCTTTCGAGATTTTGTTCCTTTTGGTTATTTTCATTAGTACGAAGATTGAGTTTTATTTTATTTCGATTGCTTCAAAGATCACCAAATGTAGAGGACACTGGTTATTTCTTCCAAGTCCCCAGATTGGTTATCTTGCATCAATTTCTAAGAGAAGGCGTTATTGCTACTGTATCCCTGATCAATGTTTTGCAGATTGATGTAGTTTCATTTTTAGAGAATTTCTATTCATGTCACTGTAATTAGATTTTTTTACGAGAATTTGTTACTTTTGCATTTAACGTTCTGTACTACATCTTCATAGCATTTCTCTTAGATAATTACAGCCTCAGACAGAGTACACTCTTGAAATAAAAAGTTGCTCCTGGATTGATGATTAATGTAGGCTAATTAGGTGTTCAAAAGATACCTTTTTACGACCCAACATTTTGGTGTCGTTGCCGAGGAGAGTGTATGCCATTTAAAAGGAGTGATGCATAGTTGATTTTCTTCTTCTTGCGAATAATTGGGTATTAAAGATGGAAGGTAAGAACCTGCACACTGGACAAGAAACACACTTGCTCGTAGCCCGCTTTACAACAGAAGTAGGTAAGCTTATTTTTTTAGGTAGGAATTAAGGTTTGTTTTCTTGAATGAATAGACCAACTAAGAAAAACAAAATTCCTCCTAAAACTGAAAAACCTAAGGGACCGGTGACCCTTGGGCGAACAACTTTTATTGACGAAATCCTTAAGAAAACTGAATCTCAGCCATCAGTAGGATTTATAAAAGCTATTTCTAGACAGCCTACTAGTTCCCTTCAGGCTACAGAATCACCATCTGAAGCCTTTGCTGAGATACATAGTCAAACAGAGGGAATTGAGCAAGATTCCCAAGAAATTGAGAATCCTTGCATAAGTTTCCCTCAAGAAGGGAACTCTAGCAATATCTGAGAAGGAGAAGGGGAAACGAGAGAAATCAAAGACTCAAAATATCCTATTAAAGTCGCCTAAACAATAAGCAGCCCAGATAAGGGAAGTGTTGTTCAACTTATTCAGAACCAAGGTCCTCAATCACCTCAGATAGTAAGTCAATAGGGAATACTTATTATTCCAGATAAAGGGAGTGTTGTCAAAGCCATTCCTGCGCCTGCTCGTCAACCTAGAAATTCCTTAGAAATCCCATAGGGATATTAGCATATCTTCGATAAAATGGCCCAGAACCAAAATCAGAACTAGCAGACACCCCAGCAGACCTCTACGCTGCAATATCCTATAGTAGATACTACAGTCAATGCACCTATGAAAGCTATTCCCCTTCAACATATTCCCACATTTCATGGATTAACATCAGAGGATCCAAACACGTTTTTGTTTGAATTTGATGTGTTGTGCAGGGGATATGATTATATCACTGATCCCAAAAAATTAAAACTATTCCCTTCAACATTAAAAGGGGCAACCTTACGATGGTTTATGGGATTAGGTGGGGGTGTCCTAACTGATTGGGATCAGATGAAAGCTGCACTTTTAAAGAAGTATCAAGATTAATGCAGATCTCAGGAATTAAAAGATGAAATATTCCAAATGACAGCAAAACCAAATGAAACCTTGGAAGAATATGTGGAACGATTCCAATACAACCTTCAGAGATCCCCTTATGCATTTTTACCCTTACCTGATAATGTTTTTAAAACCACATTAATTAGGGGAATGAAAGATCAATGGGTTGAAACATTGAATATTATGGGAAAAGGTGATATATATCAGGAGTTCAAGGGGCAATACAAGGTTAAAATCAGCAGAACGTGATATAATTACAAGGGAAAATAAGACCTCTAATGAACGTGTGACTCGTGCAGAGATTGGAAATTTGATAGAAGACTTTAAGACAGACATACTAGGGACTCTAACAACACAGTTCAATATTATGCAAGCCAAATAGAAACAAGCAGAAGAAGAGAAAAATTTGTCAATATTATGTCCCAGATGTAGGAAGAAACACAACCACAAAGAATGCCCATTGGATATGATTAAAGTCTGTGCCATTTGTACGAAAGATCACCCTAAAGAGGGATGCCCTTCACTTCCTGGCCTAAAAGCAGTTTATAAGGAGGCAGAAGAAGAATCAGAAGTGGTATGTCTGCTTAATTAGCGCCGATAATGGTAGCCGCGACAATCAGGTATGCCAAATGATCCATTTTCTTTTCACCCTCCTCATTATAATGTGCAAAAATATAGTGGGATGTGGCAAAAACAACCACCTTTCCCCAATTGGTCACAATAGCCATTTCCTCCCACATCTTGGCCAAATCAAACAAACCAAAATAATTTTCCTACCTTTCCTTTTTTCCCACCATTTTGGAAAAATAACTATCCTACACAATGGTCCCCGTCTACTTCCCAGAGTCAGGCTTGGTAGTCAAACTAGAAAAAACCTACAAATCAGCCAACTGGATCAATTCCTCTCTCTCAACCTACACTGCCAACTCCTTATACAAACCCCCAGACCAACTTAAGACCGCAACTCCCAGCCTAGCCCAACCCAAACCCAAACAATAGGCCAATTCAGTCTGTCCAAATAATAGAACCCCTAGAATTAGAAACTGAACTGAAAGAGTGCAATGATCTTCAATTAAGGTCTGGGCGCATAGTAGAAATAGAGAGAAACAATGATGCTCATATTGAAGATCCGTTACCTGTAGAACAAACATTACAAAATGAGAAGGAAGTTCAACAACAAGTAACAATTTCCTCTCCACCATTCCCAGAACGATTAATTATACCTCGTCCATTAGAACAACCTAATTTTGATCTTCTGGTTGAATTAAAAAATTTGTGTATAAAAATCTCTCTCCTCCAAGCTATCCAAGAAATTCCTATATGTGCAAAAACCATTAAGGAATTATGCATAAAGAAGCCAAAGAGGAGAACAACCACTAATCCTACTATCCAAATAGTCGGTACCTTATCTGATTTATTATCAGGAATGGAAACACCTGTAAAATATGAAGACCCATAAAATCCTATAGTGACAGTCCAAATCCATGGGCAGTTGTTTCCAAATGCCTTAGTTGATCTGGGAGCAGAAATCAATATTATAACAACCACCACCTGTCAAAAACTTCGCATTACATCACTATAACCAACAACAACCTTATTGGAATTGGATGATCGATAGGTAGTCAAACTAGAAGGTACATTACAAGATGTAATGGCATTTGTAGATTCCTGGGAATACCCTACTGACTTCCTGGTTATTAATCCAAATAACCGGCTAGAAGGAAATTTGTTGATCTTAGTTATACCTTGGTTGGCAACTGCCGATGCTTATATTGGATGTCGACAAGGCAATATGACAATAACAAGGGGAAACTATGTCAATAATTTAGCCCTATATCCCCTAGCCCAGTCAAGTCTATCAATAATCAAAACAAAAAAACAACCTGCATCATATCTAATGGAAAATATGAGATCACCTCTAACTATAGAAAATTCTCTTGATTTTAAAGATCAAACAGAGGATGATATCATTAATAGTTTTATTAATAAACCACAAACCAGATCTCATCTACAATGTCACATGATCAAGGCAACATTTGATAATAAAGAAGAAGAAGATCCTTTCAAAGATATTCCTGATCAAGCAATGCCTACTACTTCTGTGTACAATAGCAAGATTGTAGAAATTGAGCTGAGAAAAACTCTAAACATTAACAAAAATCTCACTGCTAAGCAAGAAGAGAAATTTCTCCAATTATTACGAAAATACAAAGCAGCCTTTGCATGGGATTACCCCGATATGAAAGGAATTTACCCTCAATTGTGTACACACCACATCTATATTGAAAAATATGCAAGACCCATTCACCAGCCTCAAAGAAGACTAAACCCTCACTTCAAAGATATTGTGAAAGCTGAATTACAAAAACTATTGGATGTTAATTTCATCTACCCAATATCTGATAGCAAGTGGGTCTCTCCATTAGTAGTGGTACCAAAAAAGAACAGAAAGTGGAGAATATGTGTAGATTACTGTGAACTTAATAAGGCAACATAGAAAGACCACTTTCCCCTTCCTTTCATTGACCAGGTATTAAACACATTGGCAAGAAAGAAATTCTTTTCTTTCGTCGATGGCTTCAGTGGGTACAATCAAATTCAGATTTCCCCTGAAGACCAGGACAAAAGTACTTTTACCTGTCCATGGGGGACATTTGCCTACCGAGTCTTACCTTTTGGCCTTTGCAATGCCTCTGCTACATTTCAAAGGGAAATTCTCAGCATATTTGCAGACTTAATAAATGAAGGCCTCGAAGTATATATGGACGATTTCACACCTTATGGGGATGATTTTGAGCCTACCTTGGAAAACCTAGAAAAGGTATTGCAAATATGTATTGACACTAGGCTTTGTTTAAGCCACGAAAAGTGTCTTATGATGATGACTGAAGGAATTATCTTAGGGCATTATATTTCAGCAGTTGGAATTCAAGTGGACCCAGCTAAAATTCAAATAATCTTGTTAATTCCCACACGCACCACACAAACAGAAGTAGGTAGCTTTCTTGGATTTTCTGGTTACTATAGAAGATTTATAGAACATTATTCTCGAATAGCTGCACCTTTATATGCACTGACTAGAAATGCTGATTTCATTTGGATAGATAAATGTGACAATGCCTTTAATGATTTGAAAAGGCTTATTTCAACAGCCCCAGTGTTGAGGGGCCCAAATTGAAATTTTCCATTCCAAATTTCATCCGATGCCTCAGACACAGCAATTGGAGCAGTACTTGGGAAAGAGGAAGATAAGAAGCCATATGCAATCTATTATATTAGCAAAAATCTATCCCCTACTTAATTAAATTATACTGTGACTGAGAAAGAATTTTTAGTTGTAGTTCATGCTATAAATAAGTTTAGACATTATATAACTGGGTATCCTGTAGTACTATATACTGATCACTCTACCATTAAATTTTTAGCAAATAAACTTGTTACAAATGGAAGAGTGAAGAGATGGTTGATTTTACTGTAGGAATTTGACATCACAATCAAAGATCGACTTGGGAAAGAGAACCCTGTAGCTTACTTTCTGTCAAGAATGCCAAAGCCAACAGATACAGAAGTAGTTGAAGACCACTTTCTAGATGAACATCTATTTGTTTTTACTGTCAGAACACCGTGGTATGCTGATATAGCAAAATATTTGGAAATAGGTAAATTACCTAAACATTTATTCCTTAATGAATGAAAACAGATAATATAGCGTAGTACACGATTCTCTTGGATTGGGGGCTATCTATTTCACACAGGGGGAGATATGCAAATAAGAAGATGTGTCCGAGAGGACGAATTATTTGACATTTTGAAAGCATGCCATTATGGCCAATGTGGCGGACATTTTGCAGATCGTAGAACTGCCCATAAGGTTTTACGAACATGCTATTACTGGCCTACCATCTTTAAGGATGCCAAAAAATTTGTGCAGGCCTGTGATAGCTGCCAAAGGGCAGGTTACCCTGGACAGTCTGATGAAATGACTTTGAACCCTCAACTATTGATTGAACCATTTGAACGTTGGGCACTTGATTTTGTTGGCCCTATTTGTCCTCCCTCAAACCAAAAAACATACATCTTAGTTGCAACCGAATATGTCACTAAGTGGGTCGAAGCAGAGGCACTTTCAAAAGCTACAAAGGACTCTGTAGTACACTTTCTTTTCCAAATCTTTGTGCGATATGGTCTCCCAAGGGACATAATCACAGATGGAGGACCACAATTTGTAGGTAATACATTAGCTGAAACATTGCAAAACTACCAAATTTAGCACAAGATTACAACCCCATATCACCCATAGGCCAATGGCCAAGTAGAGAGCATGGAAAAAGTAATTGAATCTATATTAACAAAAACCGTTACCTCACACAGACGAGATTGGACCTATAGATTTACAAAAGCATTGTAGGCATATCAAACAACGTGGAGACCTACTACAGTATATTCACCATATCAATTGGTATTTGGAAAAGAACCCATCTTTCCTATAGAATTTGAAATTCAAACATTAAGAACAACTCAAAAGGTGGGTTTAGATCTGAATGAAGCCCAGGCTAAAATATTGCAGCAAATTAATGAGCTAGATTAAATTAGGCTCTCTGCTCTTCAGAACACAACATTAATTCAGCAACAGAGATCCAAATAGCATGACACCCATATCAAATAAAATATCTTCCATGAAGGAGACTGGGCACTCCTATATGATTCTAGGTTTCAGGATTTCCCAGGGAAACTCCAGACACGATGGCTTGGACCCTATGAAATACAAAAAGTTCATGATAATGTCACTATTACATTAGCTACCATTGACGGATCTGGACATTCCTTTAAGGTAAACGGTCATCGAGTACGATTGTATCATAAACCGCTTACCCAGGAATCCTTTTACCAACAGTTACGGGAAGATTCTACCATGGAAATTCTCGCTGAAGGGGACAACTCCTCCTCGGCACCAGTTTGTTAAATCATTCCTTTTTAAAAAAATTTTACATAAAGCATTTTTCATTTTCTTTATTATTGTTCGTTTTTTCTAAATTTTTTTGTTTATATCATTTCTTTATTCCGTCAGCGTTTGTTTTATGAAATTCTGAAAAAAAAGAAAAAAACTCTATTTATTTTGTTTATTTTGAGTTTTGATGTTCCTTTCCAAAGGAATAGCACTTCTGCTATTCCTTTCAAAAGGAACAACAGTTCCGCAAAGTTCTTTTGTTGTTCCTTTCGAAAGGAACAACACTTTCGTAGATTGTTTTTGCTGTTCTTTTTAAAGGAACAAAACCTTTTTGAGTGGATTGTTTTTGTTTTAAGCCAGCATTTTGAGAAATTTTTATCACTCTTCTAAAGGCAAATATATCATCTATATACAATTGTACAAATTAAAGCTTACTGTAATCAACAAATCAAAATAAATCATCATTTTTAAGGAAATTATCTAGTAATGATAAGAAAAAAAGGAAAAGGGGCATGATCAATAACATAATTTTGCTACTTTATTACCATTGAATTAATCTGATTGATTATCTTTATCATGACTGGTTCTTTCCCATATGTTATAACTTTCTTTGATTTTTATTTATGGAATAGGAATAAGGGCATATTATTTTCTATTGAGATGTTCAGACTTCTTCCACCATCCCTACTCTTAAGGAGTGTTGAGCCATCCTTTATGAATAACTAAGGAAAAGTGCTATATGAAAAAAAAAAAATTATTAATAATTTTATGATTTTGCAGATGGAGGATAGGGGGTCTCATCAAGAGCCATCCTACCGTGATCATAAGGAAGGAAGTGAAGTGGCATTCCCATCATGGCCACCAAACCAGGGATATGGTCCAATAGAAAATTGGAAAAAATCAAGAAGTCTTTGGAACAGGAGGTCTCATCACGAGCCGGCCTACCCAACTTTCACTTCTTCCCGGTGAATGGCATTGTGGTTTATCTGGTCACCAAGCCAGCACAATGGCCTCCGTCATAATATTCAACAAAAATCACTTCCTCAACATAAATAAAGGACAATGGTTCCATGGGTAAGAAATCAACTCTGTCAAGTTTATGGACACATGTGGGCAACAGAGCTCTGCTGATGGTATTGGAGTCAAATTTATACACATCAATAGTTATATTTAACCCTTTTCCTATATCTCTATTTAAATATCAAATGAAAGTATGAATCCCTTACCTTTACTTTCGAACCTATTATACAAGAAAATAATTACAAATCGGTCATATTAGTTTGAAATGGTAAATAATGCAATTTTACTTATTTTTATCTTATGCTGACCCTTCTCCTCATATTTGAATCATTACAAAACAATTTTCTATCCATTATTGATTCATCACACGCATTGATTTCAGTAATTGTTATAATTTGATTGAATGTATCATAATTACGCCTACTTTTTACTGTTGTACTACTACTGTGCCACACTTGCCTCTCTCAATTGACGGTCGAGGACAACCTATCATCCATTTGGGGGGCGTGGATGTCTGCATGATGATCAAATCCCAAGATTTCTTTACCTATATGTCAATCAAATCCCTGCATTTTAGGAAATAACAAATTTTCAATGACATTATTCTAATTCACCGTGTTGTGTTGTTCCATTCCAATTACTATGTGTTGAGAAAAACTAACAGAGCACAGAGACGATGGGAGGATGGCCAATTCGTAGTGAACCACAGGTGCTGATCGTTTCTGATGTGGCACGAGAAATTTTAGAAAGACTGGGGTGGATTACATATTTTATGAGGATGCAGCAACCCCATGAAGTAGTGGCCACCGAATTTTTACAGAACTTGCAGGAAGGATCCTCCATGGTCAGAGGAAGACAAATAGTTGTATCTAACGAAATAATCACAGAGGTGTCTGGCATCCCAACGCAAGGGACTATTTGGACTCAGAAAAATATTAGGATTCGAGAAGCCATGAATATTTTTCAAGATGAAGGATAGACATTAGTTATTAAAGGCAAAGGAGTTTAGCCAGCCTCATTAGGAGAACCATGGACAGAGTTGGCCAAGATTGTGCAGGCTTATATAACGTGCGACTGAAGAAAATATGTGGTAAGACCTTGCCACCTTAAGCTACTGGATGTATTAAAATAGAAATGTACCATTAATTTTCCTGCATTTTTAAATTCTTTGTTGCATGATACTGCTCGTGGTATAAGAAAAGCTCAACACGAAAATATGGTGGTCAGCCACCATTGTCTAATTCGATTAATAGTGAGTCGTAGTCTCGCCCAGCAACAAACTAGATGGAAAGAGTTGATATTCTCGATTGATGGAGGGTTAGCTTTACCTACCCCAAAACGGAAGAGGATGGTCGGCTCAATAGCTGAGCCATCTACTCACAGACAGTCCCTCCGATCAAAACGAAGTAGGAGGATGGTGGAAGGACTTCCGGGCAGCAGCAGCCAGCCCCTAGAATTGCACAGCTCAGAGGATGAACAACCTCCACAATTGGAGGGAGCAAGCCCCTGTACTGATGAAGAACATGAATTGGAAGGAGAAATTCACTACTCAGACGAAGAAGAAATAAGTCGCCACACCGGTAGTGAAAAACAATCCAGTGCAGAGGAAGCAAATAATGAGGAAGAAGAAATCAAAGGAAATACTGAGGAAGAAGAAACTGAAGGAGAAATTCGGTATTCAGATGAGGAGGAAGGAATTTATCATACCTGTGAGGAGGATGAAGACAATCATAGCAGCGATAAGGAAGGAACAGAGCCTCCCGAAAATGCTATCGTAAGCCCTTTATAGGAAGACCAATTGGCCCATATTTTGGCCAATATGATTGATTATGCACGGCCTCATAGCCCTTTGGACCTTAATATTGATATTAATCAACTACCATAATACTCTGCTATCGATAAAGAAAAAACTGGAGAATTGTTGAATGAAACAACAAACCCTAGCGAAGCAAGGGTTGCTTCTCCTGAGAGGCGTGAATAGGAGAAAGAGAACACCGAACCAATATCTCAACCTGGAAGCCCCCAGGAGATTGCAGAGTCAACTGAGAATATGATTCCTGAGGAATCTAGCCAAGGGCATATGAATGTGGAAGAAGAACCCCAAGAAGAAGGTCAAGAAGAAAATTTAACTGAAGGCACGACTGATATAGATCAAAACCCTGTTGAGAAAACGAGTTCAGATAAAGGAGTCGCTGTTCCATTAAGAAAGAGGAGGAAAACAACTAAGATTGAGAAGCTTCGCAGGGAACAAATAAAGCTTCATAAACTAGTACAAAAGCTCAGGAAAACTATTAGGGTTCTGAGAATGAAACAAATTCCTAAGCGAGCCCTTAAGAGAAGAAGCATAGCTATCAAAAGAATTTCGAAAAAGAGAAAGGTGGCCGCTAATAGGAACCCCCAAGTTGCAGAAGAAACCATACCTGAGCCTAATTATGAGGATGTGGAGTAGCAAACGGCTATTCCAACACAAGTTGTTCCAGAGGAACCTGTTTCAAGTGGAAATATGCAATCTAGCAGTCAACACACTTTTAGTGATCTGACACTAGCCAGACTCCAAGAAAAGTTGGCACAGGCCCGAATAGAAAGGCAAAGATTGCAGGAAGACACTGTCCCAAGAAAGAGATATCAGGAATTGCAGCAAAAAATGAGAATTATTCATGAAGCAGAAGCTGAAGCTCGTGAAAAATGTCGGAAAGCAGAGGAAAATGCAGATAAGGTAATGAACCAACTAAATCTAGCCTACAATCGAATGGACACTCTTTGCTCATTGTATACTGATGTCTTAGCCTGTAGATGCCCCGCCAGAAAATATGCTTTGTTTTTACTAGAAAGATATTTACAACTAAAGATCAAGGCAGTTAGGGCAGGGAAATCCATAGAGCTAAAAACTATAGACGAATTTCTATCATGCTGCAAACTTTATGGGATCAAAGTACAACACCTTTTGTGTGAATTTTACTTGCATAATATAATACTTGAAAATGACTTTGAATCAAACCCTAGCTCTATTGTTAGAGATGTTCAATTTCAGGCATTAATTTCCTTTGCTGTAAATAATTTAAAATGGCTTAAAGCCTATAACGCCTTTCAAAGGCAGGAAAATGAATTAGATCTATGGGTCAGGAGTGAACCTCAGAACCCACTTCAATTTTGGGCTAGGCAGAAAAGATTGATGACTAAAGAAGGTGTTACCCAAGCCTTGGGGCCTGTCCACAAATCAATTATTTTGAATGGAACAGATTATTTCTCATCCATTAGAAACCAAGCTTATATAGCAGCTAAGGTCCGGTGGAGAACCTCCAATCAGAATGTGCAAAATAGGGAACCATTTAATTATAGAAATTTGGGGCTAGCTGCAGACTGCTTGATTTCCTATAGTCATCTCATTTTAAAATAAGGACCATTCTGGTTAGGATGTAGGTTCCGTAGCCCTATTGCATGGTACCCTGCTTTGGACTACAAAGCTATTTATGAACTCCCTGAAGGACAGACAGAACATGTTTTTGAGGAATTAGTTGCACTACATGGTTTTAGGCCTGTCGATGACAAACCTTATCTGGCTGATTCTTTGACTGCTCTCCATGTGAACTATAGTTTTCATGAGGACATCAAAAATATTAAGCAGGGGGGTATGTTGGGCAGTGAAAAAGGTATGAAATTACTATGTATCTTCTCATTCTTTTACCATAGAGATACTCTTTTTTTCCTTGGAAAGGTAATTTATTGTAAGAATTATAATAGAGTTGGAAAGGTTTATGTTTATTGTAAAAAGATGGCTAAAGGTTACCTTTTGTTGACAAAACAGGAATTCGACAAGGTGAACAGCTGCACCAAAGGTGGGGCTGAAATGAATGTAACTGCTACTCCATCAGCTTTGAACCATATCCAGCCAAAGGCAAGGAGATCTGAACAAATTGCCAAGAAAAGGCAGGGGACAGCTCGGCCTCGGTCGGAGTAAACAGGATAATGACTAAACAAAGAGGAGTGAATCCCTCAGGATCCTTCAATCCTGAGGGATCGCTATTCAAACTCATCTTATTCCTTGATTTGTCCATCGATATTTGATATATAAAGAAATTTCCTTTAGTGACAAAGGGACCGTGTTGTTGAGAGAGTGAGATGGTCGAAAAGCTTTACAATTAAACATTTCTTCTGTAATATAATGTTTTATTGAATCTTGGCTTCTAGAGAACCTCCTCCGTAATTCTTTATGTTTGTTTAATATAAGACACGTGTTTCGTTTCATCTTCCAAGTTCTGAATTAGCCCAGTAGTATTTCACTGGTGCTAAGGGCCCGGCTCTGGTGGAATCACTTTGCTCTTTGTATTATTAATCCTTGCTTACTGTTGTGTGAAGTGTGTTTAATGTATATTTCAGAATTGATTTATCGTTGTTAGATCAAATACAGATTCATTGCTATTTCATCCTTTACGAGAAGCACATTTGTTATTCACTTATCTTGTTATCATTATAAAGCTTTGCTGTTCTATATCTGATTCGATTTGTTGTTCCATTAAGTTATGATTTGTTATAATTGATTGTTGCGTAGTGATTGGCTGGCGACATGATTGAAGTGTGGAAATATAGTTGTTTGATTGCGTCAGAACTGTAATTGCTTTTCATTTCATATTGTTGTTCCATTTCTGTTCATTGTTTATTCATAGATTTCGATTAGCAAATAGATGAGTTATAGTTATATGCTGCAGTTCCTTTCCAGATTTTGTTCCTTTTAGTTATTTTCATTAGTACGAAGATTGAGTTTTCTTTTATTTTGATTGCTTCAAATATCGCCAACTGTAGAGGACACTAGTTATTGCTTCCAAGTCCCTAGATTGGTTATCTATCATCGATTTCTAATGGAAGGAGTTATTGCTACTGTATCCCTGATTGATGTTTTGTAGATTGATGTAGTTTCATTTTTAGAGCATTTCTATTCATGTCACTATAATTAGATTTCTTTACGAGAATTTGTTACTTTTGCATTTAACGTTCTATATTACATCTTCATAGCATTGGTCTTAGATAATTACAGCCTCAGACAGAGTACACTCTTGAAATAAAAATTCGCTCCTGGATTGATGATTAATGTAGGCTAATTAGGTGTTCAAAAGATACCTTTTTACGACCCAACACCTCCCTTTCCTTGTCAAGCTCCGCAACAACATCCACCCCCCCCAAGTTTCAGGTGTATGCACAGAAGAGTGAGACTAATCCTCATACTTTCAAAAAGAAGAGGAAAGGCAACCAAAACCAATTTTCCCCAGGTAATCCAGGAAACAATCCCAAGGGAATACACCTAACACTGCAACCTAGCAACAAGGCAATCAGCCCAAGCAGAACAGGCCTCTTTTCATGAATAAGCCTTGTTCTTGTTGCAGTGTCCATGGTCACTATACCCATGATTGTCCCCTTTTACCTCAAATTCATCAGCTATGGGAAGCTCAAGCAACATCTCGAGGATAACAAGCCTCTGCTTCGGTTCCTCTTAATTCTACACCTACTCAATTGGTTGTTTTTACCAATCCTTTTTCCCACCAAGGATATGTGGCTACCCAACCCCCTGAAAGTCAAGTGGCCACTCAACCTCCTCCTTCTGGTACCTCAGATTACCAGATTATCATGATGGACTTTGACCAACCCAATACTGCTGACCTCAACCATGAGACTCAGTCCCATCAGTACAACAAGCCCCCTGCTACATCTGCAACCGAGCCCCCATCTTTAGGTCCCACAGAGCCTCTTTCGACACCCAATGCTCCTTTACAAATCCCTCAGCCAAAGGTAGAGGTTCATACCAAGATCCCTAAGGGACCATTATGCCGAAAAAATGCTTCTAGAAAATCCGCCCACTCCTACAGTATAGTAGATGACTTGGCGCAATCCCCTACCGCCATGTCAACGCTGGAAGTCCTCCAGGTGTGCCCTTCACAAAAAAAATCTCTACTAGCTGCTATGGCCATTTTGGATCCTTCAGATGATCATTTTATTATGTTCAACATTAAAATTTTAGAACATCCCCCCCTTCCTGCATCCATCGCCTTCCAAATCCCTGTCAAGATCCGTAATGCCAACGTCTCTCGTTGTATCATTGACGAGGGGGCATCCACTTGTGTGATTCCTGCTTATGTTTGGAAGCAGCTCAGATTACCCGAGTTAGCCCCTTCCACTATCACCTTCTCTACGTGGGATGGCCACTCTTCCCATCCCCTTGGCATGTTCTGCAATTGTCCTATTACTCTTCTGGGAAAAATTGTTTGTGTTGACGTTGAATTCATTGATGGCCCCTTAGAATACAAAATTCCATTGGATCATAGCTACACTTATGCGATGTATGTGATCCCATTTGAGATTCATCATAATATTTTCTTCCCTCACAACCGAAATATCATCACTATAGATTAGCAGAAATATTACGAACCAAAGTCTTAGACCTCTCCAGGGTCCATTATTTCTTCGGTGGCCAATAAACAAGTAGTTGAACCTTTGACCAGTGTCTCACCCAAAGTATATAAAGAATCCTCTTTGCTTGGTCCATTCCCTAGTCTCCCACCTCCTATATCTGACCCTAGCTCTTCTAATGTTTGTGTTGTAGAGGTAAATCCCCTCTACGGACAAAGGCGATCCCTACTAGCCCAGATCGGGTCTAGCAACAATCATATCACGCTAAGGTGCAAGTTCCTAATTGCAATATACAAAATTGCGAAGAAGGCCTACCTTAAGTCCAACGCTGTTGTTCGTAGAGAAGATAACGCTCCCGTTTCCTTGCTCCGGAAGATCACAATTCTCCCGTTTGTCGCGATCAAACACTTGCACATACAAGAAACACGATGAACACACAAGTGTAAAACCCAATATATACAATTATGTATCAGTCAAAGAAGACAAAACTCATGATCATAATGAACATATGAGTGGAACCATAACCAAAGTCGCTTATCATTAATTAATACAAAGGAAAATAAAACCTGGCTCTGACGCTGAATCTTCCTTAGGCGGGTTGATAGCGGAATACGTCTCGGTAAAGCTCATCGAGCATGGGACAAGCCTCTCTATTCGGTTGTCTTGAAAATAATATCCTTGCTAATGATTTGGCTCTATGAGGACTATCAAGGCTCTCGCAACATTCTTTAGGCTATGAAGGCTCTTGGAGACTTAACCATTCAACCAGTTCAACCATTCAGCCCCTTCATCAATGGAAGATGGCTATATTTATAGAGGAGAGGAGGAGGTTGGGATCCCTACAATAGTGGAAGGGAGGCCTTATCCCTTGGGAGGTTCCCCATAAGGTGGAAACAAGAGGCCAAAGGAGGAAGGTCGTGGTTATTCAGTCGAAACCACTCCTCATGACTCATCCACGAAGTTGTTGTAATCGAAACTTCACCTCCTTTTTTTAAAAAAATTTCCATAAGAATATTGGTGCTGGTGCTTAACTGGGACAACGCGCCAACTGGCGCAGGCCCAGTGTTAATTTTCCTCATTGGCGTGAGGACACAACGGGCTACCAGCGCCAAGGAAAAAACAAGTGTTTTTAGGGGTCTGCTCAGGAAATGATCAACAGAAGGAATGTTGTCCTCATGGTAAGGGATGCAATGATGGTATTTGCAAGGCATGACACTACTTATTGGTCACAGAAATGACCCTCTAATGGGCGAGATGGGGATTGCAGGGATGATGACAAATTACTGTGTAACAGATGCCCCCTAAAGCATGAGGCCCGAGAGAGAGAGAGGGGTGAAATGCTTTACGAGAACATGCCCAACTGAAAACATTGCCATCGGAAAACCTGCGTAGACAAGTACAACTGATATCTTGAATACATGATATATATGTGGTATGGGCACAACCATCCATAACAGAGTATACAATAATCAAGATCCAAGGCATGGACGCAGCCATCCAGTAGGGATCAATAAATAGACTCAGGTATGGTCGCAACCATCCAATCAATGAGTCATGTAACCAATCATAATAATCCACAAAATCGCAACCTGGATTCTAAGAGACAAAATCCAGGGTCTTGCGCTCCATCTCGACCCGAACAGAGTACAAGTTCAAGCATGTGAATAAGTGAGCTGAAGTCGAACATGCAATAACATCATCTGATTACCAGCTAATGATGAAAGCTATTAACAGACGCGAGAGGTACCACCAATAGTGACAATGGCCCTCAAGGTACTATAGGTACAATCCATGGCATGTGAACAATGAGCTGGCGTCGAACACCCGTAGAATCATCCGATCGAAGGTCAATAATGAAAACCTTATGTCGAATGCGAAGAACCTACCATTGAGGCATGCAGGCTCCAAGGTACCAGAAGGGAGTCTCTAGATCAACTTCCTGGATAATGAGCTGAAGTCGACAGGAAGTGACCTTGATCGAAGGTGGGCCATAGTGTTTCCCACATCATCGACATGAGACAGAGGAACATAATATGTTGTGAATCAGGATCAGAGGAAGGTTGAAACTTGCAGAGGTCAACTTCTCTTGAACATATCAGCGGCACAACATTGGATTTGGCAGCATTTGACATCAAAAGATCAGAGGTCATGATGACGAAAAAAGAGCAGATGAGAGGTCAAAAGGGATCACCCAAACCCACGGAGGCAAGTGGAAAACAAGATGAGATGTCCCCAACCCGACACGAATGCAGACAAGTGCCATGTTCAAGAGCGACATACTGCCGACACGATGATGATACTAGTTCCATTTTCGCCACCATTTCTGGTGATTACCCCAATTATTTTTGAAAACAAGCTTGAAGGGGATAGCATATGCTTGTAATATAAGTCCGTCCTTTGGACGAATCCATCCTAGTACATTTAACGAGCCCTAGGAAGGAGGAACTCGAATATCGTCATTGCGACTGAATCCGATGTCATCAGGGTTTAACGAGTTTGACAATGGAAGAACTCGGCGTCTTTTCATATTTAGAGAGTTTGAAAAGATAGCAGAAAATTAAACTCCAACAGTCCCTTTTCGTAAATAGTTCCTCAGATCCGAAAAGGTAGAAAACTATGTCTGATAAAACCTCCTAGTCGCAATAGGCTAGGGTATTCCTTTTTCGTAAATAATCTATCCCAGTTAGAAAAAGGGGTAAACGTATACTGGGTAGATGTCGTTTCGCAGCCAAATTAACAAGATCAAAATGACAAGCGACTCAGCAATATTTTCATGTTTAGAGAGTCAGAAAAGAGCTGAAAGATGACTCCTCCTGGAGGAATGAGTGGTATAAAGGGAAGCAACTGGTTCCGGTGATGGTGGAACTTCTCAGAACAAGTAAAGATTAAGAGGCTGGCTAACAAGACCACTCATCGCAGCAGTTCCTCAGGAATGGGTAACACAACCAAGTGAAGGCATATGATTAGCCAAGCAGATAGTGGCGATGGAGTGAGAAAACAAAGGCTCATCTGACAAAAAAAGCCTGATAAAAATGGCAATCACAAGAGGTAAAATGGGAATGGTTTCATTTTTACACAAGCTTGAAATCAAGAAACTTTGCTTGAAGTTGGTTTCATTTTTACACAAGCTTGAAACAAAGATAAACTATGCTTGAAACCAGTTTCATTTTTACACAAGCTTGAAACGGAAACAAACTATGCTTGAAATAGTAAGCATGCCCCCAACATGGTGACTCAATTCTAGGTACATGCCCCCCAAGCTTCAATCCATATGAAAGGCATATCTTATCAAAGACTCGAATTGAATGGGAACGTGTTTCATTGTTTTAATGAGGTTGACACATTAAAAGAACTATCCTCGGAACACCTTGTTTCATTTTTTAACGAGCTTGACACAAGAAAACAAACTCTGCTCCGAAGACCTTGTTTCATTTTTTAAGGAGCTTGACACAAGACAACAAACTCTGCTCCAAAGAAATTGTTTCATTTTTTAAGGATCTTGACACAGGAAAGGAACCATGCTTCAGAGACAACTCATCATGATGAATAAGAAGTCATCGCTTCCAAGAGTTCCACTCCCGATGGAAGAAAAACATCCTGGAAGTCAGGACCCAATGCCCCCAGCACCTGATGCACAATGGCACTATCAATGAGTACATGCATGGGGTAGGTAGCCACATAGTTGACCTATAGTGGGGCAGATACAATGGGTGGATAAAAACTAGGAAGGGATGATGGCGGGCTAGTTGCCACATCAGGACCAAAGAACAAAAGCTGATCAATGGTCACGATCCGTCCTTCATGCGGAAAACAGACCACATGAAAAAGGGAGGAGACGAGCACTCCCATGGAATAGGTGTAATCGCACCCCAAAATCAGATTGAAATCCAAGGGACCTGGAATAACCATCACGTCCATATGGATGGTTTTACCTCCCAAAGTAATAGGTAACCTTGGAAGGATCCCCAATGGTTGACTAGTTCTTCTGTTAAACGTCAACAGATTCTGCGTAACAGGTGCAAGCGATGGTGAACCGAAAGCTTGACAATTAGTTGAGGATAGAACACTAATAGAAGTGCCTTCATCTATAATGGTGCTGGGTACAACTAGACTAAAGGCCTGTACTGTTATCTCGAAAGGCACATAAGACAGGAGGTGGTATCCTGCAAATCGACTCCAATCAAAGGAAGCAACCAAACTACTCAGAGGGGCTACCATCGAACCGATATGGTCTTACCCTGGTGTTACGGAAGAAGAAGGAGCATCCTCCACGACCTCCATCTCGAAGGTGGGAAGGGTGTCCTCCGGGACCTCCATCACGGGAGGCGGAGGAGCAGCTTCTTGAGGTATAGGGATGGGAGAATATTTCTCCAAGTCCGAAGAATCTGAAGAGACAAGAAGAACCTGAGGGATGTGAGGTCCACTCTCAATGGAAAATGCCTAGTGCACTGTAGATGGGGCGAGTTCAACCAATCCCACGACCAATGGTTGGTCAGGGATGGATTCTTGAATTTGAATTTCCGGAGGAGCGGGATTGACCAAGGATGACTCTTGACCAATCATAGGATCAGATGGTGGAGGACTGAAAGAAAGTTGCTTGTAACCAGCTGGAAGGCATGGTGCAGAAGCAGTCAAGTTGTCCAAAAATCGCTTGGCTTCATCCATATATGGAAAAAGGTGAATGGCATGGTGCCCTTCACACAACTTATAGGGATTGGTAATCTTACCCTGCTTCTTAGGAGCCTTACCAGTACTAGTTGAAGACGTGCTCCCAACTTGACTCCCGGAAGCCAAAGGCAACGGCGGATGACCGTTGGACCATGCTTCGAGCACCTTGGGAATGCCAGGGAAATGTCGAAGAAGATGGTCTCCCGTGCACAACATGCAAGGGAATTTTACTTTCCGTGGAGGGTTGGAAGGTTTATCAAGAGGAGAATTATTAGGTATAATAGCCGCAGAGCTACCCTCTCCTTTATTGGAATTCTTTTTCTTTGTCTTATTCTTCTTCTTCTTAGCCACCTGGTTACTCGAAGCCAGACTTTCACCAGGCGAAGTAGAAGAGGAGGACGCAGAAACAGGCGAAGAAGGGGAGAGGTCCACCTTGGAATCAACATGATGTTGTTCAGGCGGAGGAACTGATTGAACAGTAGGCGGGACATTCGGGACCAAAGAGGTTGAAAATAACCAAACAAGAAACCCAACAGTTAACACAGGAAGGGACAACGTTGCCATATAAGGAGCACCAACATTTAAAAAAGGAGGAAAAGGACCAAGATTCCCTTCGGAGGGGATTCCTTGGTTGGTGAACTCCGGAAAAGTGGCCATCAGAAATGACTTAAAACAACACCCTAAGGAAACTAACTTTAACTAGGAATATTTCGTGGGCAGTTAATTTTTAAAACATTGAAACAAAACTCTACCGTTTCATCTTTTAAGAGTTGAGAAACGAGTAAAAGGTGACTCTATCTCTTTCAGTTTTGAAACAAGCATGAAAGGACAAACGCTTGATGATATTTTCAAATTTAAGGAGTCAGACAAGATCAAAATGACTGCTCAAGAATTTTAGGCAAAGGGTGTACCAAATAACCGTGAACTGCAATATACACATTGGTTTCAAAATGAAAGAGAAATCAACCAAGGACTTGACGTACGTGCAGGCAATCTCCTCGAATGCTGTGTCCGGTGTATCACGGGTATAAGGCGGCAGACTCGACTTCCTACGGATAAAGGATAGAAACCTAGCGGGGTCTCCCTTTATATACGCAACGGTACGAGGAGCACAAGTCCGTACTAGTGCTGTCTAAAGCCAAGAGGCGAATGACAGCTACTAGGTTTAACGACGCTGGAACATGTCACTAGCCTAGACCTCTAAATATTTCGTTAATGTTTCAATGCTTCCTTAGGTAAATTGAATAAATTTTAATGTTAATCTTCAATTATGTCTCGGTTTCAAGGCCCTACCACATGTCATCTGACAATATCCTATATGCAGCTATATGACAAAAGAAATCTTTCAATTCGATGAATGCTATCTAGTTAAGGGAAGAACTTCAAACAATGACACAACAAACAACAATATTGAAAACGAAATTTTTCCAAACTAGATGACTTTCATTATCGAAAAGTAATTCCAAACATTCAATGATGCGAATAATGCAATGTAATCTATGCAAAATTCTCCTTTTTGAAAACTATGCAATTGTAATCTATGCACAATTTCCCTTTTTCTTTTCAAATGATAAGAATGCACTCAATGCATTTTTCGATGAAATGAGAATCTACTTAATGCATGCTTTTAATGAAAGAGAATGCACTCAAAGCGACTTTTATCTTTCAATCATTAAACAATGTGATCTAAGTTCAATGATAAATCTCAAAAAACACTTTTCAATGCAATGTGATCTAAGGCATTTTAACGAAAAGAAAACTTTGAGATGAAAACTAAATGAACGCAAATCTCCTTAATGAAAAGATGAAGGAAAAAGGGATGCAAACAAACATTAAGAATGCAATCGTTGTTTCAAAACACTTTGTAACGAAATTCCTCAAAATGCTACAAGACATATGAGGTCAAACACAAAGAGGACTTCCAAAGCATGAGATCAAAACAAGGCATTCATTCCCTTTTACATCAAGAAATCATGGCAAGAAGACATTCCAAACAATGAGCAATGTAATCTATTCTCATATAGAGAAAAGAATGGAAGGGAAAGACACACTGGTGAAGGATTTAGGGAAAAAATCTCAATTTTCACACACCCTGAAATTGGCACGACTTTCTCACTGACAACTGGCGCCAACTAGCGCGACTTGCTCACTGACAACTAGCGCTAATGGAAAATTGGCGTGGGTTGCTAACTGAAAACAAGCGCCAATGCCTGAAAATGAAAAAACAAATAATTTCTCCCAACCAAGACCAGAGTCACCACTTCAAGAAAAATCTAAAACAAACCCAGAAGCAAAGTACTGACCAAAAGAAAATTCCGAACAAGGGAAAACCCTAGCACCTACAGGAGATGGCGCGACTGTCTGGCTGTAATCCACACCAGACAGGGGATGGCGCAAGTGATGAATTGGAAACCTGCACCAATTGGCACGACTGTCAAGATGAAAATTCAGAAAAGCAAGCCAACCGTGCCAATCAAGCCAACCAAGCCAATCAAGCCAACCATGAAAAGATGAAAATTCAGAAAAGCAGAGGTCAGATCTGATCCTCTGGGGCTGAACAGAGGTTTTACACTAGAAAAAAGCAAACCAAAAGAGCTGATCAAGCAGACAAAGACCAAAATCAACCGAAAAGATAAGACAAACTCCAATCAATGTCTCCCCAGTGGAGTCACCAATTTGTTGTAGAGGTAAATCCCCTCTACGGACAGAGGTGATCCCTACTAGCCCAGATTGGGTCTAGCAACAATCGTATCACGCTAAGGCGCAAGTTCCTAATTGCAATAGACCAAATTGCGAAGAATCCCTACCTTAATTCCAACGTTGTTGTTCATAGAGAAGATAGCGCTCCCGTTTCCTTGCTCCGGCAAATCACAATTCTCCCGCTTGTCGCGATCAAACACCTGCACATACAAGAAACACGATGAACACACAAGCATAAAACCCAATATATACAATTATGTATCAGTCAGAGAAGACACAACTCATGATCATAATGAACAATACGAGTGGAACCATAACCAAAGTCGCTTATCATTAATTAATACAAAGGAAAATACAACCTAGCTCTAACGTTGAATCTTCCTTCAGCGGGTCGACAACGGAATACGTCTCGGTAAAGCTCGTCGGGCATGGGACAAACCTCTCTCTTCAGTTGCCTTGAAAATAATCTCCTTGCTACTGATTTGGCTCTATGAGGACTATTAAGGCTCTCGCAACATTCTTTAGGCTATGAAGGCTCTTGGAGACTCAACCATTCAGCCAGTTCAACCATTCAGCGCCTTCATCAATGGAAGATGCCTATATTTATAGAGGAGAGGAGGAGGTTAGGATCTCTACAATAGTGGAAGGGAGGCCTTATCCCTTGGGAGGTTCCCCATAAGGTGGAAACAAGAGGCCAAAGGAGGAAGGTCGTGGTTATTCAGTCGAAACCACTCCTCATGACTCATCCACGAAGTTGTTGTAATCGAAACTTCGCCTCCTTTTTAAAAAAAAAATTCCATAAGCAGATTGGCGCGGGTGCTTAACTAGGACAGAGCGCCAACTGGCGCGGGCCCAGTGTTAATTTTCCTCATTAGCGCGAGGACATAACGGGCTACCAGCGCCAAGGCAAAAATAGGTGTTTTTAGGGGTTTGCTCAGGAAATGATCAACAGAAGGAATGTTGTCCTCATGGCAAGGGATGCAATGATGGTATTTGCAAGGCATGACACTACTTATTGGTCACAGAAATGACCCTCCAATAGGTGAGATGGGGATTATGGGGACGGTGACAAATTACTGTGTAACAG